>CACTHL010000420.1:0-241128 GCA_902712375.1 Dioscorea dumetorum
ACAAAAGTCATATGGTTGAGCACGTTAGTAAGCGCGCACACGGAATTCGTCCAAGCCTGAAACAGAGCATATACAACCCTGAGACGCCATTGGTGACCTAATACACATGTATCTATGTGCGTGTCTATATATATATATATATATATATATATATATATATATATATATTTAAAGAAGAAAGAATCTTAAAGTCACATCATAGACTTTGATAAATAAGAGTAACTTAAACCTCTACATTTGAGTCATTTGACAACGCCATCGACATGATTTTCCTCTCAATAGGCCTTGTGATGTGACTTAGTTAGACTTGACCATCCTTATATGGGCTGCTGCCTGCTGACGATCAAGGGATTATTTACAATATGTAATTATTATAATAAACCATTGCATTTAATTAGGAGAGAGATGGCAGTATATAGATGAAGAAAGCTCTAGAGATGTTAACATTGGACTGGACTAATGGATAAAGCATTTGCTCCAATATAAAAGTCAGATATTTAAATCTCACTCAATATATAATGAGTACAGCTTCTAACGTAATCCCATGTTACTGAGTGGTGGTGGCACATAACAAACCAATAAATTTCTGATAAATATATCCTTTATTTTTTAACTCTGAGTTTGTTCAAAATTTTAGACGCAAATATATTTTGAGAAAATACCTAAAAGATAATTTTTGTATTATAATATGATTATTTTAAGGAATCCAAAATTTTATTTTATTTTAAATTTAAATTTATTCAAAATTATAAATACATAAGTATTTTGAGATAGTAGTACTGTTATTAAAAGTGATAATGAGTTCCCAACAAATAGTTATTTATTACACATTACTATAATATTATAATATTCTTAACTTCATTATTATAATAATAATTCCCGTTTATTTTATTATAAACCCTTCCGTCGCTTTCAATTAATGAGACTTCTAGCTCATTTCCCACTTTCCCACGGCTCTCTTTTAATATAAATAAACAAACAGTGATTTACTTGGAGTGAATTAATATCCATCCACAAATCCAGTCAACCATTTTGACGTAACAGAGTAATCAATCAAGAACCAAACTAAAGAAGCATCATGAACTTCACATGGATAAATATATATGTGTATATGTCCTTGAAAGTGAGTCAAAAAAGAAAAAGAAAAAGAAAAACATTGAAGAAGCAAATGGAAGACTCTTTTGCTTATCCAACTACAATGAGCAGCCATTGCCTTTGAACTTGTTCACAATATCTAGAACGTTTTTTTTTTTTTTTAATATCTGTGAAGACTGAAGTGAAAAAAACCCAAGGACTTGTCACTGTCTTCTTCTAGAACATGTCAAACAAGTACCTAGAGAAACTTGCTTTACTGTTCTTCTTATTATTGTTTATAATATGTGTCACTTTTAATGAGTCCAAAATTGAGTGTTGGCTATGTGACAGGCATGGATCTTTTCTAGCTCAGAATTCATTGAAATGGGGAGTAGAAGATGTCATGAAAATCAAGATATAGATTAGTCTTTGATTTTTGTGTCTTAATTGTGGATGAATGTTGAATAATAAGTTAGTGAAAAGTATCCATCAAACACAAAACCATGCAGAGGACTTTGTGTCCTGTTGAATGTGTTTGTTTTTTTTAATTGATTCGGTAGACCAAATTTGTCTCCGTGTAAATGTGGTTATTCCTGATTGGGTGAAATTGATTCAAATTTCAGAGAATCCAACTGCTCATAATTTTGTTTTTCCAAAAGTTTATTGATTTAATTACATAGTTATTGATTGATTCCAAATTTCCAAGGGAATAAGGGAATGTTTATGTGCCATCATAAGTCAGTGCAACCACTCTATGCAATCCATCATATATATGGTGGTTAAGTGTTTCTTTATTTATTGAAGATTCCCACTTTATTAATTACATTATGACCAAACTATTAATTGCACAAAACTTATAATCAAACCAAAAATTTGAATCAGACATAGACATGGGATTTTCAACTGCTTATATATATATAGCGACATTGATTTTACTGTATCAGACATAGACATGGGATTTTCAACTTACTTTAGTTTAAGTCAATCTGGATGCATGTAGTGGTAACTAATTGCATTTGATGCACTTATAATTAATATATATATATATATATATATATATATATATACACACACACACAAACACACACATTGAAACTTGGAGCAAATTTTGGCTTTAAATTTTACATTTACACATGAAAAACTTCATATTCTCAAATTCCTCATTTTCTTTTCTCTGGCCGTGCTGCTGTGCACATAATCGCAGACTATTGCTCAAGAGGGCTTGGGCTTCGTCATGGTCATGGTCTAGGCCTTCTTGGTTGGGGTTTTATTGGTCTTGGAATTAATCAATGGGCCAAGAACGGCCCAGTGCCACCACGGCATCTGGTTGAACTAACGCTGCCTGCTTATCAGGACAAGCCGTGGTGAAGGGTTCCACCAGTTCTTTATGGAAGCCATATATGAACATAGGTTATATATTTATTTTGTTGTGATTATTATTATTTAGAGGCTGTGTACTTTGGGACGTCCCAAACAACATGTCTGTGAATATCCCCTATTTTATTCTTACTTTTTATAATTTGTGGATGTCTATACACATTCATAGATGATATTTATTATTATATTTATCTTAGAGGTGTAAGTTGTATACAAGTAAACATGGTTTAATTAAAAAAAAAAAAATCAAAATGCTAATTTCAATATCCAAGTTCTTTTTTATATTATAGTAGATAATAAAAATTCTCTAATTTTTTACCGTGGTAACTAAATCTCTCTATTCCATAACTTCTAAAAATTCCATTTAATTAATTGAACCGTTCTAATTTTTAACATTTAAAAACTTAAAATAAACTACTAAGTTATATCTAATAAAATAGAAGAAAAGAATTAAATAAGATCAGGAGTTACTTTTGTCTCCCCTTTGCCCAAGTATTTCGACCGTTACTCCACTCAGACATAACCGTTGGAATTCAAAAAAGCCACTACCCATCAACTGCTATACAACCAAAACCAAAGATTAACATAGAACAAGAACAAGAAACAACAGAAAGAAGTTAGTAGATCATGGGGTGCATCTCCTCCAAGCTCTTGGCCACCACTGATATTGACAACGGCTTCCTTTTCGGCGATCGCCGCACCTCCGGCGAACCCCCAAACCACATAGTTTCCCTCACTTCCACCACTTACGGCGTCTTGAATCTAGATGAACCCAAATCCAAAGAAGAAGACAAGGAAACCAAACCATGGAGGAGATCTCCTCCAACTCCACTAATCATCCCTTCTCATTTCAAGAGCAAAGTCACCTGTGAAGAAGAGCCACCAGAGATCATCAATGTGAGGGATCTCATGGAGGATTTGGATGATGGCACACCTTTCTGGACTCCATTGAAGAGACTGGATAGAACTATGACTCCAAAGCAGCAGCGTATGCCCACTCCTGGGACCATCCCATCGCCGAAGAAGAACCGGAGAAGGTTGTTCTCCGGCAAGGAGAACAACAACTCACCCAAACCAGAAAGGTCAGTTCTTGATCCAAATAGAGTTGTTTTAAAACCATTTAATTCTTCAGAAAAGGGAAAGAAGTGGATAGGCCCAATTCCATCCATTCATAGCAAGAGCACTCCAGCAGATGCTAAAGTTGAGAGATTGAAGGAAAGTTCAGGGAGTTCAAGCTCAAGAAGAAGTCTAAGCCCTTTCTTTGATCCAGAACTTGTGGACTCATTTGAGAGGGAGTTATGTGAAGAAGGAGAGCAGATAAAGAAGATGGTAGACCCCCATCCAAGGATAAAGAAAGCTCGAGCTTCTTCGGCTTTGTTGCTTGAGTCTTTTGAAGAGAAGTGCCCTCCTGGAGGTGCCAATGCTGTGGTTCTTTACACAACAACTCTGAGAGGGATTCGGAAAACTTTCGAGGATTGCAATGCCGTTCGATCTGCAATTGAGATCAATGAAGTGCAGGTGATTGAGAGGGATATATCAATGGACTCTGGGTATAGGGAGGAACTAAGAGAGTTGATGGGGAGGAAGGAAGTGAAAGTTCCAATGGTTTTTGTGAAGGGGAGGCTGATTGGTGGTGCTGATGAGGTGTTGAAGCTGGAAGAGGAAGGGAAACTGGCGTTGTTGTTAGAAGGAATACCGAAAGCCGAATTGTGGTGTGAGGGGTGTGGAGGAATGAGGTTTGTGATGTGCATGGAGTGCAGTGGGAGTTGCAAGGTGCTGCATGAGGAGCAGAGGAAGATGGTTAGATGTGGAGAGTGCAATGAGAATGGCTTGATACATTGCCCCATTTGTTGTTGATCTTGTGGATTATGCTACTTCACTTGTTGTCTGATTATTTGATGTTTATTTCCACAGTTTTTGTTTTTCTTTTTATGATGGATGATAACTCAGATTGATACACTGCTAGTTATCAAAGAGATTTGTCACTGTCTCTCTCCGATGAGAAAAGCAGAGGCTGTGTGTGCTTTGGAACTGCTGTGAATTTGCATTATTTGATTTGTATTTCCACATTTTTTTTATAGCATATCTATCCATGATAATGGAAAGGTAATGAAGCCTTGAAGGTTGGAACCCTGCTGATAGTTGGTTCATATTTTTTAACAAAAAATAAAAAATAAAAATAACTCATTGATCATAGGTGGAAGGTTCGAATCTTATTGATTTGTTGATGAATTAAACTTGTCGCTACTTGTGTTCTTTTATCTTTTCTCTACTCCTTTTAACGACTGTGATTTATTGAGTTATTCAAATATATATATATATATTAGTATATATAACCATTGTTTTCATTATTCATAATACATTAAAACAAACACCAAATTTCACCCAATAATATTATCAACTTCATTTTAGTGATATATGTTTAAGATCCTAATAGATTAAATTAATAATCACTCTTAAGCCAAAGCACTGGGAAACCGGAAAACAAAACCCCATATCGGATCCTTATGATTCGGGTTAAGATTCGATCCCAAATCCGATCCGCTATCTCCCCTTTATGCCCTCCATTCTCTGTGTCTCCAATCCCCTACGATCTCCCCGATCCTATCAATGGCGGTGCGGGCCACGCTCTCGCGCTTTCCTTCCGACCCTGATATCCAGGAGTCTTGTGGGCTTCCGTGGGGTGTGACCGTCACCCCCTTCGCCCCAGCCGACGAGCTCGGGAACTCGCCGGCGCTCGGATCCGATGGGAATCTCCTCCCGCGATGCGAGAATTGCTGGGCCTACTTCAACACACACTGCGAGCTCGACCAGTGGTCCTGGAGTTGCATCCTCTGCGGATCTCTCAATGGCCTTACCTCCCGCTCCATCGAGCGATACTCCCATTCCCAGCAGGCCTGCCCCGAGATGTGCTCGTCCTTCATTGATCTTGAGATCCCAGGTTGATTTATCCTCCTTAGTCCTAGGGTTTTTACTGAGCTGATATCATCCTGAGCTTGAATTATTTGTTAAGTTTTGGTTGATTTGCTCTGACGAATTGGAATGTTTTGTGGATCATAGTGGAAGGATCTGAGGGAGAGGCAACGCTAGCTATGCCCGTATATGTTGCGGCTGTGGATTTATCTTGTAAGATCTGATTAGCAATTGAACTCTTTATGAATCATCTTTTTATGTTGTTTATTAGCATTTTAGAGCTTGTTCGGTTGAGGATCGTATGATGGTGTTGTTCGCCATGTTTCCTGTAATTATTTGACAATAGTTCATCAAGAGTTGAAAGTTATAGTTAAATTATTCTGATGTTAATACTGTAAACAGATAATTTTTCGTTGTTCTATGATTTGATTAGGGCCTTCATAACTAGTCTATTGAAACCGCATGAATGAGATACAACTTCATGATGTTGTTTCACTGTAGTCTAGCAAATGATTTGGTAAAGTATTATCCTTATTAAAATTTTGTGCAACCCGAAGATGATCCATCAGTCACATATCTGATATAATTTGAATCGTAGCTTGTCAATTGTTGCTGTCTTCCTGTTTTGCAATATCAAACTTTAGTGTGAAAATCATTGAGAGAGAATGTGCTTCCAAATTCTTCATAATGTGAATCTGTTCAATGTCTAGTTATAAGCCACTAGAATTAATATACAATTTGGTGCTTTTATAGTGTTTGTGTGTGATTAAATAACTTCTTCATATTTCTTCATTGCATTTTCCTGCAGCCTCAGAGGAGTTTTTAGAACTGATCAAAAGTGCCCTTTTGGCAGCTCTTGAAGGTCAGCTTCAAAATCTATCTGGGCCTTGTAATTGTTGTGCAGTTAATCATTGATATCTTAGTTTTCATAGCTTCTTGTCTCTTTAATGTTTGTGTGTTATCATTTATGCAGCTCTAGCACCGGGATCTTTGTTTGGTCTTATGACATTCAGTCACAAGATAGGGCTATATGATATCCAAGGCCCTATACCGGTTGTGAAAAATGTTTTTATTCCTCCTGATTCTGATGGTGCATTACCAGTTGATCTTGAAGATGCCATGCCGCTACTTTCATTCTTAGCTCCTGTATGTCACCACAGTTGTCAGATGTGGCACTATGTTTTTAACAATATCCTACCAGCATTTCATAAATATTCTAAATTTGTTCTTGATCATTACTGTTATGCTAGATTCCAGATTCCTTTTTTTTTTCCTTTTGAGTACTGAACTTATCGTTCTTGTTGCTTACAAGGTTGAATCGTTTGTGAAACAGGTTGATGAATATAAGGATCGAATAGCTGCAGCTCTCGAAACATTGAAGCCAACAACCTCCTGGGAAAGAACCACAGCTGCTGGACAAGGGTTGGATGGAATCCTGTTAGGTGGCCGTGGTTTTGGAGTGGCAATGGAGGCTCTTGTTAAATACTTGAGTTCAGAATATGGGAATACGTTTGCTTTGGGTATGGTAAAGTCTATTTCATATCTCAATAGAAAGGTTTGCTACCTATGTTTGCAATTCTTATGTTTTTGTGGAACTGTCTACTTGTTAACATGGTGTTGCAGCCAGGGTATTTGCCTTTCTCTCTGGTCCTCCTGATTATGGAGCAGGACAGTTAGATACAAGAAGGTATGGGGAACAATATGCCAGCAAAGGAGAGGATGCTGACCTTGCATTGCTACCTGAACAGACACCATTCTACAAAGATCTTGTAAGTTCAGCATGTATTATTTAGTGTTAAATTTCTTGTTTTTATGTGTAATCATGTGAATCAATTTTGCAGGCTGATGTCGCCGTTCGATCAGGTGTCTGTGTTGATATCTTTGCTGTTACAAATGAATACACAGACTTGGCTTCCCTAAAGTTTTTAAGTATTGAAAGTGGTGGTTCTTTGTTTCTGTATTCAAATACTGATGACTCAACTCTTCCTCAAGACATGTAAGTCCAGCATTTAGATTTTCATTTTTTTTTTTTTGGCTTAACTTAAATTTTAAACCAAACAAATCTTACCAGAAATTAACCTTATATTCCTACTGATTATCTACATACTGATCTTCAGTTAAACTCTTTGATAATTATTTATGATTACAAGTGGTAGATTGCTTCCCATATTACTATTTCCTCTGCTAGAAGAAGGGATTAAATCTGAGCAAGCATATCTTACAGTTATCGGATGCTGATTCGGCCGTATGCATTTGGGTGTATTTTGCGTTTGAGGACATCTTTGGAGTTCAAGCCTAGTCATTCTGTATGAAATCTGTCTTGATGTTTTTGTCTACTGCTTTCACTGAATATATTATGGCATAACTTCATAAGCCCTGTTGGTAACTTTGTTTTGTTTTTCACTTTTGAACAGTATGGCCATTTTTTTCCAGATCCTCAATATGAAAATGTCCAACATATCATTTGCTGTGATTCTTTTGCTACGTATGCTTATGACTTCGAATTTTCCAGTAATGATGGTCTTTCCAGGTACAATACTTTTAATTGTAGTGAACATGCTAACATGGAACTTAACCAATTTAATTGTGAAGTGGGTGGTTTGAACTGTCACCTGACTGCTGATGTTTGGATTCAGTTTGCTTTGCTGATTGTGATATTAATGTTCTGAATTTCTCCATATGAAAAAATTTCCTTCATAAAACTCTTTTCTCTTTCTATTATTTGTTTTTTTTACATAAAAAGCATAATGAGGAATGTTAATACCAAATGTGACACTGAACTTGAATGTGGCAATCAGCAGTAGATTTAGCTTATAATTTCCTCTTGGCATATTTTTATATATGTTCTCAATCTTGTGGAAGAAGCTTCTTCACTTCTGCTGAAATCTAAACATCAAAGTTTGTGCAGGTCTGTATCTGTTCCTTTGGTGATTTCTCTAATGACTGTAATTAAATGTTCTTTGGTCTCCGTTATGTTTTCCTGATTGTAATTAGTGATTAAAATATCTGCAACTGACTATTTTTTGTTGCTCTTTTCATTACTTGTAATTTGTAATTCTTTTTATGCGGGCTTCTTGCTTGTGAAGTATTGACTCTTTTTAGTAGAAGAGTGTCTGAGAAATTACTGATTATATTATATTTGTCTTATTTCTCTGGCAGACATTCAGACCCACCTGTTCTACAGATTGCATTTCAATATTCTATTATGGTACCTCAGGAAGGAAAGTTGAATGCTCAATCAGAGTCTGTTAATAGGTAACAAGACTAAGCTAATATCGTTTTCTTCTATGAGATTGAAAATCAACATTTTTTTTCCTATTTATGGCCCATCATATTTACTAATTTCACTGATTCAATTGTATAATATTTTTAGTTGGAAGTGAATTACTTGTGTGTTCTAAAAGTTTTGACTGATCATTTATTTACTCTTCTTGCCTGAGGCATGATAAAACATTTTCTGCCTGACCTATAATTCCACAATTGTCCTTGTTTGAGCTCCACAATTTTCTTGGGAAGTCATTTCTAGCCTTCAAATTGTTTTTATTGAAGATATGAAACAGTGAGTCTTAAACAAGAAAAGCGATGTTAGTTATACTCTTGTTAGGTCATTACAAATCCATCTGAGTTTAAAGAGCAATTGTACACTTATTGGTTTATTTGACTTGGTGTGTCTTGATATAGGCCCAGGTATTTTGTCCAGAGAAGATTAAGAATTCGAACTTTACAGTACACAGTGGCTGCAGACATTAATGAACTTTATGATAATGTTGATTCGGAAAGCATTCTGTCCATCCTTGTTCATAAGGTATTCCTTTGTCACAATATCTTTATAGGTCGGTATGGTGCTATTCGCTAAGTTCTTAACACCTGTCCATTCAGGTTATTTTAGCATCATTGGAGCAAGGGGTCAGGGAAGGCAGAATGCTGCTTCATGATTGGCTAGTTATTCTCACCGCACAGTACAATGATGCATATAAACTTGCCCAACATGAACATGGAAGTGTAGTTTCCCATGTTGATGTTGCATTTACCCAATGCCCACAGTTGCAGCCCCTACCTAGGCTTGTTTTCGCTTTGCTCAGGAGCCCCCTTCTCCGCTTCCATGAAGAAGGTGTTCATCCTGATTACAGGATATACTTGCAGTGCCTTTTCAGGTACTTCCAACTTGCCATCACTTTTTTTGGCTAACATCCTTTTTTTTTTCCATACATTCTGAGATAAGAAGTATATATATATATATATATATATATATATATATATATATATATAATTTATTTTTTTCGATGCAGTGCACTGGAACCTGCCTCGCTCCAGAGGGCAATATATCCCGTGTTGACTTCATATTCTTCCCCTGATAAACAAGCTTATCCCCGGCATTCTTTGAGTCGTGCAGCTCTGATCACCAGTGGAAGTCCCATATTTTTTCTTGATGCCTTCACAGATCTTGTTGTTTATTATTCGTCAACTGCAGACCCATCACTTCCCTTTCCTCCACCCCAAGATTGTAAGTATAGTGTTAAAACATATTTCAATATCTTTTATTTACAGCATGCATTCAGAAATTATTTCCCACAAAAGATTCAGGTTTTACTTTGTGATGCGAACATGTGAATGCACACGCTGTGCTGAATTAACATGTGTCTCTACAGGCCTCTTGCGATCTACAATCAATAGATTGAAGCAAGAGAGGAGCATCACACCAAAGCTTAAGTTTATCCGTGGAGGGCAGGATGATACCTTTGCATTCGAAAGTCATCTGATTGAGGAACAGGATGTTGATGGCAATGGAATTCCCAGCATCATGGGCTTCGTTTCCTTCCTCGAAGAGGTCACACGGGACGTAATGGAGTACATGAAATAAGATTCCGAGTTTCACTTATAATAGAGAATGAATGATCACCGGACAACGTTAACGGGATTCAGATATTTTAAACGTTTTTCATGCTTAGACTGTAGTCTTTTCTTTCAACAAATTTGGAGGTTCTTATACTGTTATCGGTGGGATACTTAAACAGTTGACGTGAATAGTAATGCAATCCTTAGTCAAATGGGAAGGATGTGGTTTGGTGGCCTTTTCCGGTTCTTCAGGGCATGGAGGATAAGTACCGTCTTTCAACAAAAGTTAATTATTAAATAAATATATTTTGTAATTAATTTAAAATATTCAGATAATAAAATTTTATTTATTAATGTTGAAATATTTTATGTTTATTACTACTACCTTCAAATTTCCTTCCCTTTCCCTGTTACCTGAGTTTTATTTATCCACTCCATTGCAGCCCGATATATAATCACACTTGTCTTGTCTGAGTTTAACTTGATGTATAGTAGAAATTTTGCATGGCGGGAACTTGGCTGGCAACGAACACAAACCCACGCCTCCACGGAGATTAAAAAGAAAGAAAGAAAAGACACTGAACCAAACAACTCAAGCCAATCAGCATGGTTTTTGCAGGTCATATGATGAGCTCACTCAGCTCGGGTGAAGCTTGTTTACCATCTTGGGTAAGAAGAGATGACTTGGGCACCGCCTTCAACTTACCACCACTCAAGAGAAAAACTCTATCCGCCATCAAAATTGTCTCAAGCCGGTGTGCGATGACAAGAACCTGTGTTTGCATATACCAGATATTCACATAAAAAATGTGAATAAAAACAGACTCTAGCATATGATCAAATCAACGCCATGTTTGGATTATTTTCCAAGGATTTACAGAACAATGACTCTACTATAAAACCAGTAAAGAGGCAAAACAAGAATAATCAAGTTCACTTACAGTGTGATTAACCATTAAATGCTCCAATGCTTGTCTCACCAACAATTCAGATCTGCTGTCCAAAGCTGAGGTTGCTTCATCCAGAATCAATATTGATGGTTTCTGATATAGTGCTCTGGCGATAGCCAACCTGTGCTTGGATAAAAAAAGATCAGGTATGTCAGTTATTGACCAACTATTTCTTGTCAAAAGGAACCAAAGTCCTCGGAAAAAGCACATTATGAAAAATGATCCTGCTAGTTGGTACAAGTGCTGGGACATTATATCACCTCTGCTTCTGGCCTCCACTTAAAAGAGAGCCCCTTTGTCCGATGTTTGTTTCATACCCTTGGGGTAGGGTTCTAATGAATTCATCAGCATTAGCAACGCTAGCAGCTTTCTCAACTTGATCCATATTTATTTTCCCAGTTAGATGTCTATAAGCAATATTTTCAGCAACTGTACCTGAAAACAACATCTTCGACACAAAGAAAAGGTTATTATTGATAGTGCAGAATCATCACTAAGAAAATTTTGGAATTATTTGCTCACGAAAATATGAGAGGTAATGCTTTACAATGATTTATTAACGTTGACAATAACCTCCTACTAGCTTCCATAATCCATAATAAACTTCATCCTCGTAGAACGGAATATGGGAAAGAAAAGATAGACAAGAACTTGTGCTTACTGTGTCTTGCGAAATTAGAACTATTTGCTCCCTAAGACTTTTCAGACGGATGTCTTGAATATCATAGTTGTCCAAGAGTATAGTCCCTATAACAAGAGTATAGACACAAAAATATGCCTCAACCCACCATCAATAAAGACATGCGTTAGAAATCACAAAATAGGAAATGCCTGTTGGAACCAAAATACACATGGATAGTTCACAGAAGATGAAATATGTTTTCACAACATTAATAAAGAAATGACTTACCATATATAGGATCATAGAGGCGGAGGAGCAACTTTGCTAGAGTAGTTTTCCCACCTCCTGAGGGTCCAATAAAAGCAACTGTTTCACCAGCTTCGATATGCAGATCTAATCCATTTAAAACAAGAGGCAAGTTTTCTGCATATCTGAATGTCACACCAGAAAATTTTATATCTCCAGAGATATGATCTAAATCAACAGCATTCGGTTTTTCAATTACCTAAATGGAAGAAAATATAAGTATAAGCATCCAAAACTTCATATAAGTATAAATCTTAAACCAATGGTACCATACGTATGTTTGGGTATATACTAGTTCTTTATATTAACCATGCTTGGATCACAATAAAGTGAAAGAAGCCTCCTTCCAGTCAAACCAAACTTCAACTATGAAATTTATCAGGTAAATATAAAGCTAATTATGTCAACATGCCCCATAATTTTCCAAATATGTCAGGAAATCAGCCAGAAGTTACCTTCCAAACAGAACTAAATTACCTTGGAGCTGAATCTAGTTAGATCAAACAAACGTTCTATTGCAGCCTCCCCTTGCTTCAATTCATTGTACGCTTTTCCAACACCCTGTGCAGTTCAAAGCTTTAAAGACTATAATAGGACACATACATGCAAATGAAGAAATCAATGTGCCAAAGTCAAAAGAAAAGGGCTCTCTACAAAGTCACCAAATGACACATTCACCAGTAGCAAAAAAAAAAAAGAAAGAAGGATATTATGTATAGGATCAACCAAAACTAAAACAGGATAAAAAAAAAGTCACCTGTATAGGCTCAATAAGCAAAGCCAATGATGTTACAAATGAAAAGAACTTTGACATGTCAAAAGAGGTTCTTGACAATGCCAGGGCAGTACCACACAGCACAAGCAAACCAGCTATATATATGGCTTGTACGATTTGAGGAATTAATGCTTTCATCTTCTTCTTCCCCAAACGCCCCATGAGATCATCATGTGCAAGCCTTTGGAAACGATAGCCTTCAATCAATCCACCATTATTGGCCTTTACAAAAAGCATTGACGGAAGTACCTAAAATAAAGCTATACATCACCCATCAGTAAGTGATAACTAAGGTATTCAGCTTAACCATACAACAGTAACTAACTTGGAAAACCAACCATAGTGTTGAAAGAAAGGAAGCACCTCATTCAGGTAGGCAGCAAGCATGGCAGCAGTTAATTGTGCCTTGTTTGATACTCTATGGAGCCAATCGCCAAGATATGCCATGATGAACAACATGCACGGAAATGCCTACCATTACAGCATTTAAATCTAACTCCAATACAAAATTGTGATACGAAAGATCAAAAAAGATTTTGTTTCCATGAACTCACCATTCCTGAAGCAAGAGAAAGAACTGGACTAATATTTATCATCTGAGAAGCCATTGCAATCAACTGCAAAGTATTCGGCACTGTACTCTGCACTAAAATGTCTAGCCTACATCAGAATGAACAATTTGTAGATGAAAGTCGGATTAAATTTTATTATCAGACTAATAAATTGAGATCCTGCTCATTGTTTGCAAAATCATCCATACCAAATAATAACATGATCCTGCTTCAATAATAACACCAACAACGACCATCATAAATTCAGAAACAACATGAAAAACTTCAACACAGAATAAAATGAGTAAGTATAATCAAACTTTAAAAAGAACAATCGAAATTCAAGCTTACATTCAAGAGAGCATGCACAGTTTCCGCAATATCCGATGCCTCAGTGGTGATGCGATTCGCAACATCCCCAGATAGAACACCACCATTGCCTTCGAAAAACCCCATATCCTGTTCAAGCACGCAATTAAACACATAAACCCTGATCCGGTAAGCGGCTCCGAGAGCAGCCTCCCAGAGAAAAGCCTGCTGGAGATAACACGCAACGGAACGGAGAAACAGGAGAAAAGCGAGGCGGAGTCCATCACGAGCGATGTGATCAGGACTCGCAGCAGCGAGGGTGGAGGGGACTCGGCCGAGGCAAGGGACTACAGTGGACAGACAGCAGACGGAGATGGCGGAACAGAGCCATCCAGAGAGAATGGGGCGCCACTCGTATCGAACGAATGGCGAGATGTCGAAGAGCGGAGGGGAAGAGCACGAGGAGGGGATCGTGGAAGCAGAGAGGGAGAAGGAGAGGGAGGATCTAGAAGGCAAGGTTAGGGTTAGGGTTTGGAATGAGGAGGTGGAGGAAATGAGATCGTGAGAGCTGGGAATGGACACCAACGGCGCTCGGTGGAGCAGCATTGCCACCCCCATCGTTTCACCTGCGAGTTTCGCATTGGAAGCTGCTCGTAACTTATATCGAAGCCGGGAAGAGAGATGGGGCTCCGGGGTGAGGGTGCATGTCTGAGAATTGTGAGCAGCGTTCATGTGTGCTCGACCCCACAGACCGTAGTAGGGTATGCGCACGCTCCTGTCTTAGTTTAATAGGCCCATTAAGGGTTTCGTTCTTCTTGACAAAAAAAAAAGAAAAAGGGAGCTCCGAAATCAGTTAAGTCAGCTTATCGGATTCGGGTCCAATAGGATAAAGCTAATGGATTTAGAGTTCTTGTCGGTCTTTGCACTGCTGATTTACAAGGGTGTATTTTTTGAAATACCACCCGAATTAACAAAATGAAGGCAAGGCTCAAAGGCATTAGGGTATTTTTGCACACGCCCTACGACTTGCATCAAAGCAAAGAGAGAGTATATAAGCGAAACAAAGGCAAAATATAATTCATAAAAATTGAGAATTAGTGAAAAAGGCCTTGTAACATAAGTTGAGCAGGTATTTAACAGTGAGTTATTTCCTGAAAAAATACAAGATACACCACTACTGAACCAAGAAAAGAGCTGAGGTACTTGTTCCTAGAAAACAAAATTATCGGGTATTCTCTGGGTATTGGTAGATCTCCTCCGGTGTAGATCTGTTGGTTGGCATGAGCAGGCACCACCCTGATGGCGCCTCTCACCATCAAATCCAAATCCTTGATAGCTCTCCTGGCAAGAGAACCATTGATCTGAGAGCAAGCAATGAAGATCAGTTTTCTTGGCTGATGTTAAAGAAAAAGGTAAAATTCACAATATGGGATCCTTACACATACTCAATGCCAGGCAATAATATATATAGTCACCAGAGACAAGACAACAGGCTATATTGAAAGAATTAAATAAAACATATAAGTGTATGTTTAAAAGTAATTCGCATGAGGTTAAAATATTGATCACTCTATAGCATCATGTGTATATATATATACACACATAAATAGGTATTTGGAGCAATGAACATTGATGGCCAAGAAACTTCATCAATGAGAGGTATCTAGAGGCAGCACAAAGAAGAATCATGATGCAAAACAGAAAAATGACAATTCAAGGTCTCAAACTATTCTTTCTACAAACATGGTATACTATATCAAAACCACCAAATTAAATTAAAAAGAAAGAAGCATAAACTTAAATAAGAACAGCATGCGTAATAAACTCTGGAACAAGTTTGAAAAATATCACAAGGGCAGAGACCATTGATCACAACTTTATAGGTAATTTTCCAGTCACAATTGTATCCAGAATGATCAAATTAAATTAAAAAGAAAAAAAAAAGCATAGACTTACACCAGCACAGCAATTTAACCAGAACACACAACAATCAAGAACAGCATGCATAATAGTCCAACTGCATTGGTAATATTCCCATCACAAGAATATACATCATGACCAAATTAAATTATAAAGAAAGAAAAAGAAAAGACTTAAACTAGCACAGCAATTTAACCAGCATACATGATACACTCTAGAACAAGTTTAAAAATACCAGCATGCAAGATACTATTGATGACAACTGATCTGTAATGTTCCAATCACAATAATATCCAGAATGACCAAATTAAATCAAAGAGAGAGAAAAAGCAGGCTCATAAACTAGAACAGTAATTTAACCAGCATACATGATAAATTCTAGAAAAAGTTTGATAATATCAGCATGCAACAGAGTCAGACTATTGATCACAACTGCATTGGTAATATTCCAATCACAATGATATCCAGAATCACCAAATTAAGTTAAAAAGAAAGAAAGCACAGGCTTAGCACACATAATAAACTCTAGAGCAAGCACAACAATGTCAGAATGCAAGAGAGAATTGATCATAATTGCATTGACAATATGCTAATCACAATAATCATCAAACCAGTATAAGTAGTGAGATCTCAATCAGACAAATCAACCAATCAACAAAATGGAAATCAAGGTCATATGTCATGTGATCTTTCAAAAATGTCAGTAAACAATTAAATGAGATCGTGATGTATTCCAGAACCAAAAGAACAAAGTGCAGGTTTCCTCAATTCATTCCTTTAAACAACATATAATATAGCCTATCATAAAATAATTGACACAAACATCATATTCTAATCAAAAGCAAAGAAAGAAAGAACAAGTGTGAGATTATAACCCTCAAACGCTCAGAGAGGAAGGAAGGAAGGAGTGGCCAGCTTAAACTTGGGGACTTCGGAAAGCATCTTTATCAAATCTCGCTTGATCAAACAGCACGGCATTGTTCACCTTCTCCTTCTGTCTCCCCTCGCTCCACTTCTGCAAATCAAAACTACTCAAGAAAATTCTCAGAACCAGATCTACAGACGAAAATGAAAAGCGGATCGATCGAAGAAAAATTCCAATGAGAAAGAAGGCCATAATGAACCTTCTTCTATTGCTTCCCTCCACTGGATTTGGCGGGCTTCGACGACGGCGTTGGGGTTTAATCCTTCTTCGGCGCCTGAGAAAAGAAGGAACATCAAGGAAATAGGATTAGAGGAAGCAGGTCGAGATAGAGAACAACAGCCAAGCATATCATCTTCGAGGAGAAGAAGAACCAGCGTTTCTGCACGAACTGCGAGAGAGGAGGCCGCCGCCACGGGGTAGATTTTATGATGATCTGAGTTGGCTCATTAGAGCGCCCTCTGAAATATGAGTTATTATTGGCTATTAAAATTCAAAATTTTTTGAATTATGTAAACTTTATGATTTTTAATTTTTAATTTTAAATTTTGAGTGAATGTAGGGATGCAAGTGGGGCGGGGCGGGGCGGGGAATGAGATCCCCATCCCCATCCCCGCTTCCCACGGGGCGGGGATTCCCCGCCTGCAAATTCCCCGCGGGGGAGATGTTTGCCCCACTCACTCCCCCGCGGGGATCCCCACGGGGCCGGGGAATCCCCGCCCCCCGCCAATTTTATTAATTTTTATAAGAAATAAATAAAATTAATTAAAATTTTAAAATATTTTTTCATATAATTATATTCGTACATTACATACTTACATAGGAGTAACACTAGTTTTACTAAAAATCTAAAATATTTTTAATGCAAACCAAAACTATATATTTTTTTAAAACCTAAATATTTGGTCCTTATAATTTTATTATATATTCATATTGAATTTTAAAACAAATAAATAAATCATATGAGTCATTTTTAATATATATATATATATAAAATTCGGGGATTCCCCGCGGGGAATAAGGCGGGGATTCCCCGCGGGGCGCAGGGCGAGGATCCCCACGGGGATTCCCCGCAGGGAGCAAGGGGATTCCCCGCGGGGAGCGGGGCGGGGATCCCCACGGGGCAGGGAATGCCCTCCCCGCGATGCGGGGAGGGATTTTCCCCCATTCCCCGCCCCGCGGGGGGGTTATTTCAGGGATTCCCCGCCCCACTTGCATCCCTAAGTGAATGTGTGTATCAGCTAGCATCAGCACGAAGCCCAAATTTTAATTTCACTGTTTTAAATCTTATAAATTATAAAAAAATTATAAATAATTTTTTCCAAACTAATATCATAATAAAAAAAACCCACGCAAAAATCTCCTAACTTTTACTAAATGATGAGCATTTACCACCTATTTTCCCCAAAAAACAAAAAAACAAGGAAAAACTAAAATCAATAATATCAAACCAATACAATAATGTGCCCTGATAAACAGCTTAAATTCAGAACATTCTTGAAGGAAAACCTCATTGCAAACTTTTAAATGAGTTTTTTTGTCATAATTTCAAAATAAAGAATTATTATTTGATAACTGAGATGAACTAATTATAAAGAACAAAAAGGCAGCACCTCACAAGTCGCACCCATCAAAAGCCAATAAGCCACAAATACAATCTAAACATTGACGCACACCTATCCGCTCTACACCGATTCAATATATCACAGACATAAGATTTGAAGCCGCAATCCATGATAAAAATGGTTCTTACCGCATAAATGACGTTATGTAAAGATTCAAATAAAACTAAAGTTCCAAGGGAGCTTTTCTAATAAGCATTACAGATGCATCATAAAATGGCGCTGTCCATCCATAGACAAAGCATTACCAGTAATTTCCTCAGAAGAAACAAAATGAAACAACAGAGGGAACAAAACTTTGGCATTCTCTAAGTATTGGTTGCCCTAGTGTAAATCTGCTGACTGGCATGAGCAGAGACCATCCTAATAGCACCCCTTGCCATTAAATCCTTGATTGCCCTCCGTGCAAGAGAACCATTGATCTGAGAAAAAAAACAAGGACCAAAGTTAGCAGATAATATCCATCAAGAGCAGCATCCATGCACCTTGAAGCAAACATAGACTACATATATATGAGGAAAACTTTTGTAATAGAAAAATAAAACAAACCTATAATACATACATAATCTTTTAAAATTGGAGTACATAGACAAATTATGTAAGAGAGTATACAGGTAAAACCCATTGATATTATAAAACAGAGTTTAATCAGTAATGAGACAGGGATATTTTATTCAGAAATTAACATATATTATTTTGCAACGGCTTACGAGTAAAGCATAGGCTAAACTCTTGAACCACTAAATGCTACTAAAGACGAAAATGAAAAAAAGAAATTTGAATAACAATGAATCCACGTGATAATAGATAACAAGTTGCATCAGAATATTTGAAAAGGCCATGGACAATAAATCAAGAAAAACAGATGAAACAAGATGGAAGCAAGATACATGATCATAGCAACAGTAATTGTGTCACAAGTCTTGTGTATATTCCAATCGCAACAAGCATCTTACCTAGGAGGTGAATAAGTTTTTGAAGAAGATAACTTCAACCAGAAAGAAAGGTCATATGCTATATGAAAAATCCAGAAGCAATGAAAATATTCCAAAACAACATATCTTTAGGAAGATTTATGGCAATAAACTTCTAAAAGCACCAATGAAACATTAAAAAAACTAAAATTGTTAATAGAAGAAGTCACAGACCAGTGGCATCATGATGTCCAACTTGATAACAATAACACAAAAGAACCGCAAAACAGCCCTAAATCTTTTGGATCATCATGCACTTGCAATAAGGTGACAACTTAACCAAGCACCATGTAAGGAAAATAGCAAATAAATAACACGTAAGTTTACTCAATAAAGAAAACCTGGCATCCTACATAACTACACATTCATGAGTTTGATACCTCACAAGTCATAAGACATTCACACATGATTCAGTATGAAGAAGGGTGTGCTTCTTCAAAATCGTAATTGAATAACTAAATTGAGGCCTTGATCAGTTGCCATATAAGAAAAATAATAAATCATATTTTCCTCTAAAAAGAGTAGCAGCCAAAAGTCGACGCCTTCTTCAGACAATATGTGAGAAAAATAACAAATCGCATTCTCTCCACAAATGACTAGCAATCAATATATAAATCATACATAAATAAAAAATATATCAACTCAAACAAATTCACACATTTAACGAGATACAAAAACGATACAGATTTATATGTCAATTGAGAAAGAGAGAACAAAATAAGATTGATACCCTCAAACGCTCGGAGAGGACGGACGGAGTGATCTGCTTAAACTTCGGGACTTCGGTGAGCATCTTATCATAGCTCGCTTGATCAAACAGCACCGCATTGTTCACCTTCTCCTTCTGCTTCCCCTTGCTCCACTTCTGAAAACCAAAACCACTTAAATTTAAAAACGTAACGAAGATCCAAGAAGAATTCCGAAGAGGAGGAACCCCAACAAACCTTCTTCTTCTGCTTCCCTCCGCCGGACTTGGCCGGCTTTGATGACGGCGGCGGGGCCTTATCCTTCTTCGGCGCCTGCGATCATCAACCAAAGAGAGATCCAGAAGTAAAGAAACAACAATATGATACAAAGATCAAGATCTCGGAGTAACGTACCATCTTCGAAGACAAGAAGGAGAAGGGCTTCTAGGGTTCCGCTGCGGCTTGAGAAGGGGAAAGGACCTTGCTGGTGCCTAGGATTGAAGAAATAGGGTTTTTACTGCGAAAAGGTTTTGCTGATGATCTGGTCCGTCAGATCTCTTGAACTTATAATCATGGCCATTATTCGTTGACACCTCAAATATGAAGATGCGTGTTGACGAAGCACATCTTGAGGCAAAATGAACGGTCGCGATATGGTCTCTCGACAAGATTGTGATGTAGCCTGTAGATCTCGTCGGCCATATAACCGTACATCTTCTTGTGATTCATGAACAAATACCGTAGGTTGCTGACACTTCAAATACCAAGATTCGTGTTTGATCATATCTCGAGGCAATTTGAACGATCAATATAAGCTTACGATCGCCTTCATTCCCTTGATCCGCAAGCCATCGAAGCTGTGACCATTTGAGCACAGCTGCTTTCAGTGAGAGCGAGAGAGTGAGAGCGAGAGAGCGAGAGCGCGAGAGAAAGAGAACTTGAAGCTCTAGAATCGGAGCACCATGGCGACTAGGTACGTGGCCCGGAGGCTGTTCAGCGGGAAGATCCTCAGCGAGGAGGAGAAGGCCGCGGAGAACGTTTTCATCAAGGTGTTTCTCTCCTTCCTTGCTCGCCTTCGTTGATTCGATTAGGACTTCTCTGTAGCATCGATGGATCCATGTTTAGTGATGTTTCTGTTGACTGTTTACGCTAATGCTAGGGTTTTATCTTTTGGTTTTCCCCTTTTTTAAGTTCTAAACGTGATATAAGTTGATATTTACTGGTTTTGATTGATCTTGCATTAGAGTTACTCTTTGATTTGCAATTTATTTTCATGCATTTAGATTTTTTTTTTTATTGTGATTTCAAGATATGAAAACTAATTTGCGGGATGTTGTTTCAATACTTTTTACAATGGTTGGAAGCATTCTGTTTGCCGCCATTAATTACTATTTCTTGATTTCGATCTACTGTACTATAGTAGTTTCTCATTGTATGAATTGCATTGTTGTTAAATTGGCGGCATGCTTTGACCTAAAAGAATGAATGGTACTGGAGACCAAATTGTTCTTCCATATGTTGTTTTGAATCTCAATTAGGTATAGAAAAACAGTAGTTTCTATCTAGCATTTGCACCAGGGTAAGCTTTTTCTGCTTGTTTCTTGGAAAACATTGGTTTATGTCAAGCATTTGCACCAGAGTAAGCTCCTTTTTTTTTAATTTTGTTTCTTGATTCCGCAGAAAATGGAGCAAGAGAAGCTAGAGAAGCTTGCTCGCAAGGTAAATTCTAATTTACATTTGGACTGGTAGCAACCCTTAGTTTGATTTTGTAAATTTGCAACCATGTTGTATTAGTGTATCTACTCTTTATTCATCAGCGTTTATCATTGTAGAAGTTCATGATATCAGTTATCATGTTGTATAAGTTGATTACTTTGAGTTTGAGTTGTACAATGTATTGAACTCATTAAAACCATATTAGCTTTGCTACTGCCAAATTAGCTCTTAGGCATGGGTAGAAAACTAAGCACCCTTTCGTTATCTAGTTTTATGGAATTTGTGAACTGAAAAGGATAGAATTTAAATACTATGTAGGGAGTAAACCAGCCGGGGAATCAGTCTTCGGCAACTGCAGCAGGTGATGCAAAATCAAGTGGGTCAGCAGGACAATCAACTGCTGGTGTCTCAACTGATAAGAATCGCAACTATGCTGTGGTTGCTGGCACGATTGCTGGTCTTTCTGCACTGGGCTGGTATTTGTTGTCTAAACCCAAGAAGACTGAGGAGACTGCTGACTGAGAATTCCTGATATGAGAGTGTTTCTCATCTGAGTACTTTTACGTTTCCTGGTTCATAAACATGTAATAAGGTTTCGTTCTGCTTATCTGCTTATCTGCTTCATGGATTCTGGCACTGTGAAGCATGATTTTGTAATGAGAAATTTTCTCCTGTTACAGGAGTGGTTACTCTATTCCTATTTCTCACAATGACTTGACTACTAGGTTTTCCACTTCATCATCAACAGAATGTTTATATCCTTGCGAGTTCAGTACAGGTAGCTTTCTAAAGGATTATCTAGAAAGGTTAATGTGTCAATCCAGGCCTTTCTGTTTTTTGGGAGCTTCTTTCTTATTGGGATTGGTTTTGATTCCTCCCAAACAAGAAAGAGAAGAAGCAAGGCCGGTGAACATTTGGAATGATAAGAAGCTACTTTTTATGCTTTTCTGAGCATATAGCCTTCGTTGCTGAAATTGCACACACACACATGCATCTATGCAATCTTATTTCTTAAATATCCAATCCAACGCATTTAAAAGATGCCTAAAAATTCAATTCTAAATGTGACTCTACTTGGTGCATTCCCTCATACACGGCGTTTCCCTCTAAGAAGCCAAATTTCATTTTGCTGTTGGATACAACACATCTTAAGGTTTCAAACCGATAGTAATAATATTGAAAACAACACCACCACTACCACTACTAATGCATGCATTTACATTTGGCAATGAAGGAAAATGGAGAAATAAATAGCTGCCCGTTGAAAAATTATTCAGTTTGGTTGATGGTCAAACACAAGCTTATGCAAGTCAAGCTAATACCACAAAAAGCATACACTAGGAAACTCTACAGCGGACCACAACAAATGGGCAAATCACTCTGAAAAATGAAAACCATCCTCAAGCAATATAGGTCCGGCGTTTCTCTCTAACTTTTCGACCCAAAACCACGAGGACTAGGCCGTGCTGCCGCCCCTGAATCCACAAATTGCTTCCGCGTTCCTGATCTCCTTTTTCTCCTAGCGGTACCAGGAGGTGCCTGATAGTCAGGGAGAGATTAGACATCAGAGCTTACATTGTGACACACAAAACAGAAAAAGATACCTTCTGTTCGGCTTTCAGTGATTCCTCAAGGTCGCTCAAAGCAGGAATAGATCCACCTTCCATTACCCCCATTAGATTCTTCATTCGGACTCGCATTTGGAAGAGTTGAGCAACAAGTTGACTCACCTGAAAAGATCAAATCCTAGTTCATATCCAAAATTCCATGCAAGAGAAGGTGTCTTGATTTGGTGTATTTCAAGAAAAATGTTGTCCAAGTTTTAGCTACATTTTCAGCTATAGTACGAGAACAAAACCTGCTGCTCTGTTTTGCCAGATTCAGTAGCAATTCTCTTCCTCCTAGCTTGTGATTCAGCTAACAATTCCGGCTTCTCCCTTTCCTCTGCCAATCAGGGGGAAAAAGCAACAGAATTGTACTCAGAAAATGCGTAAGCATTTCATTAGGCAGCGTTCTTTTTCCAAATATGAGAGGTGTAATCATAATCCTACTGAGTAAAGAAGCAAGATGGCTTCATGTTTATACATAGTATGAAAAGATAAGGACCATTTTATAAGCACAAAGCAAATCAAGGCTTGTATATACGGTAGCCAAGGTAACTTTGTTTTTCAATGAACAGAAATATAATTCATACCTGGGGTCATAACGTCAATTATTGATTCCATAATCTTCAAGCTTTTTTCAGCTTCTCGAATTTGTGCCGGAGTTACCTTTTCATCATAATAAATACCAAATTTCCAATTTCAGTAAGCTACTGACATTTATACAAAAATTCGAACTTCCAATTAACTGATGCCAATAATGGGAACACAAAACACTTGAATGATTAAAAGGGAAAAACTAAGCAACTGTAAGAGATATGATAACAATAATTACCTTTCCCATTCCTGGGATCATTCCAATGACACGACTCATTGAACCCATTTGTGCAACAGCACGAGTTTGCTTTAGAAAGTCATTGAAGTCAAACTTTGCACTCATAATCTTCTTTTGTAGTTCTTCGGCATCTTCTTGTTTCATCTACTTGCAGAGACAGTCAACAGAACAGTTATTGAGTTTATTATATCATTCTACAATAATCGAAGGAAAAGTGAATAGGAAAGATTGTGGAACACTCACTACTTCCTGTGCCTTCTCCACAAATGAAAGAACATCTCCCATTCCTAAGATGCGGCCAGCCATGCGTTCAGGATAGAAAGGCTCAAGGTCTTCCAAGCGTTCACCACGTCCTACAAGTTTAATTGGTTTCCCTGAAACCTATCAAGTTCGGAGTGTCAAATACTTAGATTGGTAAACATTACCATTATAATGCATGAAAAATCAAGCAGTGAATAAATTCAACAAAACAATTATTTTCACAGCACATGAAAACTAAATACTTTTCAATAACCATAAGCTGTATACTTCTACATTTCATTCTGAGACCAGTGCTTCAAAAAGGGGAAAACAAGGAAAGGAACTTATAAGGCAAAAGGAGTCATTACAGCACAAAAATGCAAAGATCAGTCTGTGCCATGAACATGTATAATAATACCATAAGGCCATGGAAAATGAATAACCTCTCTAACACTCAAAGCTGCTCCACCGCGAGAATCACCATCCAACTTTGTTAGTATAGCGCCTGTAATACCAATCTCGATATTGAATGTTGTCACCAAGGCTGAGAGAAACATAGAAAGAATGTACCATAAGATGAAAATAGAACATACGCTTGTCATGTGCTCAGGTGCATTCATGCACACATATTGTTACAAAAACCATCAGTTTAAGTAGGCAGATTACATAGCTATAACAATTGATAACAGATATATGATTTCCTAATAAAATCAAGACAATGCTGTAACCTTATAACACTATAATAACTGAATATTAACTGCTCAGTCATAGGCCTCACACATAAGTAAGAGATATGTCCATCACCAGAGAGCAAAAAAATCAAAGATGTCTCCTTGGACCTCAACTGAAGTAATTAACAATGTAACACCTACGTAATGCATAAAGTTAACGTTTTCATACCTGCAGCTTCTTGGCCAGTCATTGCATCAACCACTAGCAAAACTTCTGTAGGATTCAAGGTTTTCGTTACTTCCTTCAATTCATCCATCATTGTCTTATCTATCTGGAATTGGAAGTTTGACAATCAGTAAATTTTTACGATTATAAGTTGATGACCCCTACCCAAACCGTATAAACATGTTCCAAAATGATCTTCTACATGTACAAACACCTAAGCATAAGGAAACATGTGAAGGAAAAATGCTCTCATGAGACCTGAAGCCTTCCAGCTGTATCCACGATCACTACATCAACTGATTTCTTTTTGGCTTCATTCAATCCATGTTTTGCTATTTCTGAAGGCTTTACATCCGTTCCTTCAGAAAAGACTGGCACTCCCACCTATAGGATACAGCCAAGCATCAGAATGAGTGAAATAATTCAAACAGCAGGAAGTGACTGAACAAACATATTTAGTGGATTTGATGTTATACCAACTTCTTTCACAAAAGTAAAATAAACTTGAACAACCTGTTCGCCCAAAATTTTGAGCTGGTCAATAGCTGCAGGCCTATAAACATCTCCCGCAACCAGCATGCAACTCTTCCCCTGTTATCTGTGCTACATCTATTAGTATCAATAGGTTACTCAAGCATTCTGCTAATAAATCACTATCAGATATTTCTTCCAGAAAAACGATTTTCATAAGAAAGTAGGACTCGGTTCGCACCAGCTTCTTAAGATAAAAAGCAAGCTTTGCACAAACAGTTGTCTTTCCAACACCTTGCAGACCTGCTAGTAATATCACTGTTGGTCCAGATTTTGCAAATTCCAAATCAGAGACTTCTCCACCCATAAGTTTAACAAGCTCATCATTCACAATCTTCACTAATTGTTGGTCAGGTCTCACCCCACGAATCAAACCCACACCAACAGCCTGATCACTGACAGCCTGCACAAACCTTCGAACAACCGGCAAGCTCACCTATACAAAAAGGATAAGTTAAGTTTTACAAAAGAAATATATATATATATATAACACCATAAAGAATAGCTCACATCTGCTTCCAAAAGAGCTCTCCGAATATCCCGCATAGGTTCAACAATATTCTCTTTAGTCAGAACCTCTGCGACGAAATACAAGCAGACTCAGATGTCACATGGCATACATAATAAAAAAAAATGGTAGATGCCAAGGTATATAGGATGGCTCTAATGTGTAAATATCATTTTGTGTTTCTACTGCTATCCTTGTTTTCCGCGATGCAGATCAGGAAGTGTTTAATGGAAACAAATTAATGCTCAATGGCAGATCAAGACACCAATAGCAAATTGAAGAAGGACCTGACCTAACTCTTCTTTGCTCCTGAGTTACTCTTAACCAGCACAAGAAAAGACTAAAGAAAGAACATCAAGACACAGACTAATAGAAAAGTACAAACTAGAGAATAAGGATTCAATCAAGCTCTGAAATTCTCAAATAGAGCAAGTTACCATTGAAGAAAACAAGTAGTGAAGGGGAGATACATACCTTCTCCCTTGAGTTTGTTCCATGCCGCTTCAAGACCACTTGTCAACTGCCCAAACATCTCAGCTCTCACCACAAACTGATTTCCTCTACCAATATACCTTGATTCGGACTTAATCCAACTCCAAACGTCTCTCTGGAGTTTGAGAAATAAAAAAAAATCAATTTTCCCACTATTAAAACTCCAAAAACAAGATTTTTTTTTTTTCTTTTTTTGTGCAAAAGTCAAGTCCAGAACACAATAATGTAGAAATTTAAATGAAAACATCAACTGAAAGACGAATGAAACAAAATGATTCCCACGAAAACAGAAGCCCAGAATCCAGGAAAGCTTACAGTGAAGACATTCTTGTAGCCCAAGGGGTTTCCAAGCGAAACGCCTGAGGAGCCGATCCAAGGGGAGGCGGATCTGGAGGAAAAACACGTTCTTCCAGCGCTTCTCTGGCCGCAAGTAGCGAGGAAGGAAGTCGGTGAAGTGGAGAAATGCCGAGAAGCAACGGATGAGAAGGCGATCGCTTCCATGGCGGGAGGGAGAGAAGATAAAAAGATAAGGTTCCCGTTAGAACATAGCTTGCTTATATGCGCAGCATAGTGCTTTTTCTTTTTCTTTTTCTTTTTTTTATTTTATTCTTGTGAAAAATTATTTTGAATGAATACTTATACATACAGCCAACTAATTCTTAGTTAAATGATGTTCCCGTATTCATATCATAGAAGACAAATTTAAACCATTGTTATTTTAAAAAATTAACTCTATTTCTATATATGTCATGATAGAGTTTGTGCATATTTTATTATTAAAACATATTTTTCAAAAATATATATATTTATGTTTGAGATACCAAAATAAACATACTTCAAATTATTGCATTTTTTATGTTTTTCACTATTTCCTTGCATGTAACCAAATTCCAACAAAGTACTATTTTATGGCAGATATCTGTGCCTGAAATCCTTGATAATTTCATTGATTATTCCAAAGTGATTAGCAATTTTTGGTTGAACAAATAAATAAATAAATAAATAAAAAGCTTGAATAAATAAATAAATAAATAATTGTGTTCCCTTCTAATCCATGTTTCAGTGTTTCTGAAAGCTTTACCTCACTCCGTACCTAACGGTTATATCAAATATAACAAAGAGAAAATAAAATTAAATATACTAATCTTATTTTCTTCATTAAAACAAAAGGACACAAGAATTTGACAGTTATAAAACACAAGATTTCAGCATTGAACAATTCAACAAATATTATGAAAACAAGCAAATCTCATAACACAAAACAAAGAATGAACACTACAATTAGAAATGAAAGTCGGAAACACTTGATGCAAAATGAACATGATCAGATTTAAGTTTGTGTTTCGATGCAGCATTTCACCTCCATGCTTCGATTCGCTTCACCTTAGAATTTATGCTGCTCATGACACTCATACCCATTGCCTTTTCAGCTGGCATTCCTCGAACAGCAGGCTGAGAATTCATTTTCCTTGTTCCTTTCTTATTGTTTACAGATCTTGGTTGGCCTTTCTTCCGCTGAGAGTTCATTCGGTGTCCTGATCCCTTAGTTGGATTATCACTGGGTACCGAGACTTCGCATGAGCATTCATCATTAGATTGTGATGTTGTTTGAGATACAGCATTTTCAGAAGAAGTTTGAGAATTATCAATGGAGCCTTCTGCAGCAAAGCTTACTCTGTTGAGATGTGTCGGACTGTCTAGTACTGGTTCCTTTGGGGCGAAAACATGCTCGGTGTCTTCTACATTGTGAGAAATCATTGGTAGACAAAGACTGTGATGACTATTTCCACCAGATGGATCTGGATGAGGAACTGAAGCATCGTTTTCCAGGAAAGGTTCTTGCCGATCTTTCAGTGTCTTTAGGATGAGCATCTTCAAAAAATTCATCACTTGCACTGCATACATCAATGCAGTCAAAGGATCTGCCATCTGCAACATGAATGTGAGAATGCAACTGATGAAAGCAATGGAGTGTGATTGCCTGAGTCGAGCTCATGTTACCTGTGTCATGTTGGGAGCAAAAACCATTGCAACGTTGCGGGCATTCATCTTGTTTTGTTGTTCTTCTTGGACTACGTCGGCCATTAAATTGATTGCCCAATCTAGTAGAGCAGCCTCTGATGGTGGAAGAAGTTTTACGAGCTGAGCGCACTCATCTTCTGATTGGCATTGAGCTACCTGCTCAGGTGTGAGACAGTCGAGCACAGCTGTTGGAAGTTCCCTAAACCAGGCCTACAGAAGCACCGAATGAATAAATATCTCTTGTCATGTTCGAAGATAACAAAAGAATAAATCTATATCAGAATGGTAAACTCATTATTAGTTGCCTATAAAGGAAGACGCATAACAAGGTACTCAGACACAGACTGAAGAACAAACAGCAATGGGTCTACTACCTTGATCAAACCAGCAAGACAATGCACATCAATCCCATGAGGCACAACCCCGTTATTCAGCTGATCTCTGACATACTCCTCTTGGCTATTCTCTGCGTTAATTCTGAATATGCCTTCCGCCTGTTTGGTAAAATGGTGATCGAGATTCAGAAATAAGTATGTGCTTGATCAACTGAGATTCATAATAAGTAAGGGGGCATTACCTGAAGACCTCCTTGTTCATAGAGGCGTTGCTGCATGAGCAATAGAATAGTTGGGACACTGTTCCCTCTAGAATCATAAGAACACTGCATAGATTGGGTCGAAACACCGAAAACATTCGTGCTGCACCGAGAAAACATTGTAAGAGTTTATAAACAATCAAGGTCCTTAGCACAGTGAAAATACCAACCGAAAGGATAATTCTGAAAATTTATTACAGTATATAACATGGCTCTATCACCATCTAAATCCACGTTCAAGATGGTTAACGCAAAAGAGAACCATCATCTGGCAAAGACATCAACTTTCAATGACACAGGATTTACAAACACAAAAATAGCAGCTGGACATGGATTCTTTATTTTGGTATTCAGAGCAACCAGGTCAAATTGTAATCAATCAAAACTAAGCATTCATTTATTTATTTTTTTCCCTAGAGTAAAATAAAGATAGAATAAATGTCCTACACAATAAATACGGTACCAGATATACTTTAATTGAAACAAGTATAAAATTTGAAAGATTCTGAACATGCATGCAGTGAATTATGTTAAAGAAAAAGAGCATCAGGAGCTGCTTTCCCATTGTGAATAAGCAAGCATCCAACTTTATAATCACAATAAAACATAAGTCTAATAATCAAATCAACTACCGAACTTTATTAACAGAAATCAAAACTCCATTAATGCTTCAAATGATACACAGTAATCACACAAGTCAACTTCACATAATATAAAAATCTCCAAGATTCAATGCAAATGAAACTATTTTCCAACTAATAACGAGTAATAGTAAGATTTGCAAAGTTATCATCACAAGACATCATTAAAAGCACAAAGCTTTGAAGAAGAAGAGACCTGGCGCTGGGTACTCTGCGTGGAACCTCAGGCTCAAACTCGACAGGGAGGCCGAGAAACCCATGGAACCGGTCGAAGGTGACATGGGCAACATGTCGCACATTCGTCGGCCATCCTATCTCCATTGAGCGAAGCTCCTCGTCACCTCCCTCCGTCCTACACCCGGCCAACGACTTCCGCAGCACCGTCAACACAAAGGTCAACAAAGAGAGCTGGTCCTCCTGCCCCTTGCTCTCCTCCTTCCTCTCTACTCCATCCTCAAAGCGCCTCCTCCTTAAAAGGCCTCGTCCACCATCACTGGGGTTGCAAGAAAGAGGAGAGCTTGAAGGTGAAGGGATTTGGGTTGGTGACCTTAACACGGCTGTCATTGTAGGGGTATTCCGGGAAGACACTTCCCAATGCGGGCCAATCCAACAGGAAATTCCCTTCAAAAAAAAAAAATGAAAAAAAAGGGATTTTGAGATTAGGAACAATTTTCCCTTGCTGTAGAGAGATCCAAAGATTGAAACTTTGATTAATTCCTGGAGTTTGTTTGAAGCAATAGAGTTGGATTTGCGTGGTGGGACTTGGAAAAAATCATAACTTTCTTCTCCTTTTCTCCTCCACTTCACTCGTGGCTAGCTACGAGACGTCGAATAAGCTAAAAAAAGAGAAGAAGTAGAGAAGAAGCAGGGAGGTTGGAGAAACTTTTCTTTTTAAAAAAAAAAAAAAAAAAAAATTTGTTTTCTAACGAAGAGCAAAAAACACTAGTGTGTTGTGCTGCATAGAAGGGAAAAAAAAAAAAAAGGTGCGTATTTTGGGAAGAAGATTGTGGAAAGGATTTGGAGGAGAAGATAGTGGGAGTGGGCGACGTGAGTTCTACGCTTTGCTCTCCTTATCTTTTATTAGATACATATATCTAATCTTTAATGCTTGGCAAGAAGAGATTGCTGGTTGGTGTTTTGTGAATGCAATTTGTCTCTTTATTATGTTTCGCTTTCAACTGTTCATGAATTAATGATGGGGATTAATTAATTTAATACATAATTAGTAGCTAGTAAAAGTACAATTTGCGTTCAGGTCAATGAAGTGAAACTAATTAGTTATGGTTGTTATTTCATGCATGTTTGCATTCCATAATAACAGCATTGATTATGGCGAAATAACAACCACCAAGAGACAGGAATAAAAGGAGAAGGGTCATTTTGTTCCCTTTTTATTTATTATTTTAGATAAAGGAAAAGGTAATGGGGGTGATTCAAATTCAAACTGCGAATAGGCGGGGATAAGAACGAGGAGAACGGATGAGCCGTTAAAAAAAAAAAGAAAGTAACTTTTTAACTTTTTTTTTTTCCAAAAAGAGATGGGCAAAAACATGGGCACGGGGGCGTTGCGAGAATCGAACTCGCGACCTCTCGCACCCGAAGCGAGAATCATACCACTAGACCAAACGCCCAATGTATCGGAAGTTTTTTTTACGTATTATTTATTAACATATATCAGTCAATCATAACTATATTTTATTGTTTTATTGATAAAAACCTGCTTTTTTTAATATTAAAAATAATGCTTTCAAATCTTTTACATTTGTGGAACCTCATAAAATGAATTATATGTTTCTTTATAAAAATATTGAAGGTACATTAATCTTTTTAATGAAATACATTATTTTTTTAATTTAAAAAATGAGGGCATGATGATTTTATTGTGTTGAAGTTTTTTTCAGTTAAAGTTATTTCAAAGAAGTTAAGTGGAAACAAATGCGAGCAAATATGAGCATTAATTCCAGAACACATTATTTGTAATAAATAATTATGGGCGTAACAAGCCCACACTTTTTACAGTCTTGCAAGTTGACTTATTTCTAATATGTTGAATTATATATATATATCAACTTTCTTTTTCTATCTTTAATTTCCAGGTTTTTCATTTTATTTTTTAAACTCTCTCCAAATATGTTGGCCTATGTTTTCAATCTTTTCCTTCTACATGTACAAGCTCTTTAGAGATTATGTGAGTTTATTTGTGTCATTTCTTTGTATAAAAAAATAAACCCATAATTTTTAGTTTATTTATAGTTGTTTTTTTAATAGAATATACATATTCTTACTTAAAAAATAAATTCAAATATTAATTTATATAAAATAAATTTAAATATGTGGGGATATTAACTCTACATATTTTTTTTATGTTAATGATATTTGTCCATATTTTATCAAAAAGATAAAAAAAAAAATTAATTCATTGATCACATGACTTTTCATTTCTAATGAGTAATTAACTATTTTAAAAAGGACAAATGATGTATATGATTTGGCTTTATTAGTGAGTCGCCAGCTAATGCACTGTATAGAGCCCATCAAAATTGGGAGAGTCCAAGGGCTGTGGCAGCAGCGTCGCACGTGATCCTTTTCTGTTATGGTACTCCCCGGAGCTGGTTAATTGTTATCATGTACCGCTTGTCTAGGGTTTTTGCGCGCGCTTTCCGACTGAGGAGAGCTGTGGCCATTGGAGCCGTGGAGGATGGGGTCTGCTCCACTGCCGAAATGGGCGTCCGAGCCCTGCGTCATGGGCATTGATGAAGCTGGTAGGGGCCCCGTTCTAGGTATTCTCTTTTGGATGGTCATCTGAATCTTTTTCCCTTGATTTTAGGGGTTTTCTTTTGAAATTTTTTGGGTTGAGGATTTCTGAATTTTGATTTTCAGGTCCTATGGTGTATGGATGCTTGTATTGCTCTCTATCTTACCAGAAGACACTTGCTTCTTTGGGTTTTGCGGGTATGGATTGGGATCTCCCTTGTTCCTGTTTCTTTCTCTTTTTATCGGAATTATAATTGCTGTTTCATTTTTTTTTATTGCTAGATTTGATTTTATGCAAGTGTAATGAGTAATACACTTGGTTCAAAGGTGATTTTTTTTTCTTCTGTAAATTCTTCTGTCAAGAAGTTCTGGATATTTTGATTAGCAATGGGCATTCAGTATGATTTATGCGTCAATTAAATTGCATCGGTGGAGTCATGGTAGATATTTTCTTGCCCTTTTTTTTTAAAAAAAAGAAGAAAACAAGGGGACCCTTTCTGTGTAGTTTTCAGGGTGGGCATTTTTGAAGGTTGCTGAGAATGAACATTCAGAAAGAGGTAAACTTGACATGGTCGCTTTCCTTTGGAAGCTTATTTTGGAAAGAGTTTGGTTATTTCATCTTGATGACTCTGAATTGAATGAATTTTGTGAAAAATACAGTTGATAAATGCTATTTGAGCTTACTATTCCTGTCTCTACCGAACATTAATTAATGGTTCTGGAGCGAAGTGTTCCAAGGATTTAGCACATTACATTGACAAATGGCACTATTTTTCCTAGTAAAGTGATATACGATGAGACATTATCTTCAACTTTCAAAGAAAACTACCTTATGCATGTTATGCTTGTCTCTCAAACTGACTTTCTTTTTCTCCCCTTTTTTTCTGGCACTATTTGCTAATGATCAGCTTCCTATCATTTTTTCATTGAAATAATATGGTTTCATTTTGTGCACTAGCAATGGGGGATTATGCATTGTCTCGATTTGTTTTATTATCATCAAATGAAACTAGCATCATATTTGTAATAAAATTCATGAAGTCTATGATATTTAATTATTTTCTTCTCTGTTTCTCTGTGCTTAACAGATTCAAAGACTCTTAAAGAGGAAAAGAGGGAGGCATTATTCGAAAAGCTCAAAGTTAACGATTCCATTGGCTGGGAAGTTGATATTATAGATCCTAAGGACCTTTCTGCGAAAATGCTGAAAAGGTTAGTGCAGTTCAGCCAACATTCTTGATGTGCCATTCTTGATGCCTAATCAGATCTCTTAACTTTTATGCTTGTTTGTTTGCATCAAGGATTAAAATCAATCTGAATGAAATATCCCATAATTCAGCTATGGGTCTTGTCAGTAGAGTTCTTGATGTGGGTGTTTTATTAACTGAGGTGAAATACTTTTTCATTCTTTTCCTTTTCATTCTTTAGATCAATCCACTAATATTATTCTATAATTCCTTCTAAAGGTTTACCTAGATACAGTTGGAGATGCAGAAAAGTATAGAATTAAATTGTCTGAGAGGTTTCCAAGTGTAAAATTTGTGGTTTCAAAGAAGGCTGATAGTCTTTATCCTGTTGTTAGTGGAGCTAGCATAGTTGCAAAGGTAATCTCCATGGTATCAGAGAAACATGATTTCTTTTACAAATAAATAAATAAAGGTTGTGAAATAAAATGACTCAATTCATTCATTTATGACTGGCTGTACTTTGTGTTGTTATGTTATTATCTTTACATATTGAAAGTGAGGGAATTACTCAATTGTTTTAGGTGACTAGAGACCGAGCATTGCGTAACTGGGTACTAGATGAAACTGCTGAGAATATGCATAGGAACTTTGGATCCGGTTATCCAGGAGGTATGTATGTTGGCATTCTTTGATCAATTATTCATATCTTTAGAATAAAGTCTATGTTGATCATTTCCTTACAATCCTGATCAGATCCAGTTACTAAAGCGTGGTTGGATCATCACAAGCATCCAGTATTTGGATTCCCGACATTAGTCCGCTTCAGTTGGGGGACTTGCGCTTCATACTCGAAGGATATGGTAGAAGTCATATGGTGGTTTCCTTGCAGACATTTTCTGTTTCAATTGTGCGTTCATGGTTCAATTTTTAACTCAAATGGGTTACGCAGGGAGTCTGATAAACTTGATGAAGATGGCTCCAGCAGCGGAAGTAGCAGTGGCAAACCCCAACTGAAATTGTCAAATTTTGGCTTCTCTGGGTATAAGAGGAAAAGCGAAGATGTGGAATCCAGTGGTAAAGGTCGCTCGAAGTTCTTCCAGGCTCGGAAACTTGAGCTGCTCGCTGAATTCTGACAACAATTCTGAGTTCACATGGTATCAGAACATCTGCCTCTGTATTGAGCTTGATTCAAGTTCAGAAAGAAGTAAAACATTTTGGACCCTTCATGCAGAACAAATTCAATTTCGGTCACCCCAATTTTAAAGCTTTTGTAATTATTAAGATCTCAAATGTAAATAATTATTACTGTATTTGTTGGACCTTCATTAAATTAATCCAAGCTTATCCATATTTGTTCTTATAATATGAAAGCCATGACTATCCAAAGTTCACAACAAACAAGTACCTATTAAGTACTTAATATTTGCGTGATGCTTTACAATGAGAATTGGACAAGAACCACGTCAATTATCTTCATAGACTACAAATGCTGTATGGGTTATTATTAGGCCATCAAACAAGTCATTGAGAAGTTGCACTTGAATTTCTTGAATTTTTTTATGAAAAATTAGTACTAATCAGCTGAGCATTTCACACGTTTGTTTACAAGCGACGACGAAGTCTTGCTCTCCGCCAAAAATTATTTACTGCAAAAACATAATTATCAGTCATTTCCAGATGTGAAAATGTCTCAATTAGGAGCTTTTTTCAATGTCACTAACCTTAAATCAAAAGTGAATTCAAACTACTTAATTAGTTAACGCAAGAGAATGGTCAATTTCAGGTTACCAAGTCATTGCACTAAAACCAATAAATCTGATTGAATTAAATCACTTGATCTGGAAAACCAGTATTAGTCTACACTTAGTTTAATCCCCCACCCAAACGGCAATCAATTCAAACGTAATGACATCCATGTTTCGTAGATGGAGACATCTTCTCCACTACCATATAAGCATAGCTTTGTCCTTGTTTTATAATCACTTACTATCAAGATACTAGCAGTGCAAACTCAATCCATATTTGCTTTGAAGAAGAAAATGATTTCGGCTGTGAAACTAGCAAGGATAGCTAAGATACTTGGTGCTCATAAGCAGTTTTGTCACCAGAGGTTGATCAGAAATTCCGATGAGCATCGCCGGGGGATCATAACACCGGTCGGGTTTCTGCCGGTTTATGTGGGAGAAGAGAAGGAGAGGTTTGTGATTCCAACTGCTTTCTTGGCACATCCATTGTTCAAGATGTTGTTAGAGAAGGCTTACATGGAGTATGGATTTGATCAGACAAGTGGATTATCTCTTCCTTGCACTGTCTCAATTTTCCAACAGATTGTTTCTGCAGTTAAGTGTCACCATGGGCAGTTTGATCTAGAAAATTTGGTGCAGGAATTAGTGAATTGAACTCAAAGAATCCTCCATTTTTCTTCTTTTGTTTTTCTTTTTTGTTTTTCTTTTTTGCTATTGGTGTTTGTAAATTGAATTTCGTGCTTAGAATTGATTCATCCACATTATCTCATTGTATAGAACATGATGACAATATCAAACATTTTGATTGCATATTTTGTTAATTCAAAAGATTATACACTCACTTTCTGCAGAAATGAACAAAAGGTTCCATCATTCCCCACAGTTACAACAATTATTAAGGTGATTATCAAGTAAATCATTAGAGCTTTAGTTGCAGAAAATTCACAAATGTACTTGTTTTCCAAGCAAGAAAGCAAGTTGGTTAGATGATAAGATTCACTAACCGGCACATTAAGGTGTTCCAGTCTGACTGCTGTTCTAATCAAGCACAAGAATGAAGAAATCCTAAGCATGGGGCAAATTAGTGTTCAAACACAATCCACTAAATCAAACATCAATACGAGTACGAAACTACAAACATGGCAAATCAAGTTTTATTACTATGAACACATCCATAAAATCCAAATTAAACTCTTTGTCTTAAAGAAAGTACATGGATTGCAGAGCCTAAAATTCGAAGTTCAATTTACAAATACCTGAACACACATATTGAAGTTCAAACAGATAGCAGGATTGTGAGACCGAGCATTGCAGCTACCAATGGGATGTAGATTGGCTGTGCATGGCTAATTGTCGCCGCATTGCGCTTCCTCGCACCATGCCTGGCATTCGCGGCACCAGCACCTCCAACCACCACTGGTGTTATACCTGAAGGTGTCCTAGAGCCTTCGCCACCACCACCTTCATTTGTGCCACCGCCACCGTTAGACGATCCACCACGCGCACCACCGCCACCGCCACCATGACCGCCACCGCCACCGCCACCGCCACCATGACCACCACCTCCAGACAATTTCCCAACAGCAGTTATCTTTCTTTCTTCCTCCAAACTGATAGCTACAAGAACACATGAAGTACATACATATAAATGGATCAAAAATGGTACTAACAATAACAAGCAATGAGTTACAACCCTTTTGTTCAAAATTCATAGCATCATTCTATAATTGAACCAGTGGTTTAACAGCAACACAGCACCATAATTTTCTCCAATTTCTCATTCTCAGTTTGTATGAAATTCCACTCATGAAGAAAACATATTCTACAAGAACATGCAAGTTTGACTAATCTGAATAAAACATTCATAGTATCAAAGAATAGCTCCTGGAATACTGATAGTCAATGTCAAGGCATAATTTTTTTTTTCTTTAAAGACAGTGTACTTGTTTCTCATCCTCATGTTTCAACATTTACAAGAAAAAACAAATTTATTTCTGATTGTAAAGGAAGGAAACAGAGATGAATATATATATATATATATATATACACCTGATATGCAGCATGATAAGAGCAGAACCAAGAGAAACAGCACAAAAGTCTTCCTCGCAGAACTCATCTTTACAACTTGTTTATGGTACGCCTGGCTTCTCTTGTTAATATAGAAGTTATAATTAAAAAAATGGCTTCCAGTGCTTGTTTGGCCTCAAAAAGCAGAGAGAGCACTTTCCCCTTTACTCCCTTCTTTCTTCCTCGAATCTCTGGGTTCTTTAGTTGAGGGAATAACTACTTCTTTTTCTTTTTATTTTTTTTTTATGTAACATTATATAATTATGTATTTTTATATATTTCATCATATTATTTTGATTTATTATTCTGGTAAGTATTTTATGATGTATGGTAGTATGAATATGAGAATGAATTAGTAAGTCACTTGTTTTTGCTTTGCATTTGGGCAAGCCGCATAAGGCATTTCTTTGTATAAAAGTAAAACAACAACCTCGCCGCTCTGCTACTATATCATTGCAAGATTTATGGGGGTGATGGAGAGCCACTTGTTCTTCTCAATTAGAGAAGCAGTGAAAATTATTTATTAGAACTATTATTTGGAATATTTGATTGAAAAAAAAAATGTTTGAATTTTTAATGACAAATATTTTGCCTATTATGTGATTACCAAAGTCTTTCACATATTTTCATTATGGATTGCCACAACTCCGTATGTAAAAAATAAATAAATAAAATAAAAAGGCCCAATAATTTAAGCAGAACACATTCTGAAGTTTTTAATTGCTGTTTTTTTTTATTTGTATTGGTTTGTATTTTTTTTTTTTTTAGTTTTTGTCCGACTTTATTTTTAGTGACTTTTTATTGATGTAATTTTCTTTAGGAATGGTTGTGATTTATCATTTTTTTTAAATTATGAATAGAGATAATTTTTAATGTGGTATAATGTTTATAGTTATAAAATTATAAAAAACTGTGATATTGTTAGTTATCCATGCCTACCCGAAGATATCATTAATCATATGTACACAATTAAAATATTATAATATAGATGCTGAAATGGAAAAACTAAATAAACAGTTATAATGCATGTGTGTTATTCCGAGCAGAATCCTCTCATGATTTCTTTTCTTAATATTATAATTATTTATTTATTATTATAATTATTTTTTGGCAGCAGTCTGGCACACAGATATTGTGCCAAAGCTGCTGGTAATCACATGCCTAGCCTCATGTGTTTGTGCCACGTGTCCCATTATTATTTTTAAGTTATATGAGAAAAATAAATGTGACTAATAAGATAATGCAGAGGAAACTTAAGCGGCATTTAAATAACAGAAAGTAAAAATTTTCAGGAAAGCAAATTATAAATGCTACTGTTTTTGTTCCTTGGTATGGATAACAGTGTTGTATGGACTGTTAAAATATATTTTAAATTAGCACTCGGTATTTATGTAACCTAAAAATTATTATTATTCCACTTTATCAAAAAAAATTATTATTATTATTATATATATATATATTTTTGAAAAGTGGATAAACCACAAAGTGCAATAAAAAAGGTGTAGGATACCAAAAATTATTGCATATGCCCATTAGCGTGGAATATTTTTTTTTAATTAAAAAAAAAATAGAAAACTGAATAATAAAATTCAAAGTATATGTTAACAAATTTTATTATGATAATTTCATGACATCAATCTTATGTTTTCTTATTTTTTTTTATTTTACATTCAAAACTTGATCATTTTAAATACATTGAATTGATTATCATTATTATTATTATAATTAAAACAAGGGATAATTCTCAGATAGAATAATAAGATTGTCTGATAAGCTAATAATCAGCATATTGACCAACACATGAAACAAAGAAAGGCAAATCATTAAATTGAGAAAAGCTAATACAGATATGCACCATAACAGTCACCAAGTTTGACTGCTGTTTTAATCTTTTCTTGAGAAACATTCAAACTTCAAACAAAATGCAAATTAAACATCATTATCAGTATGAAACCATGAACAACTATGAATTAAAATTAAGTTTCATTGATCTGAAGTCATTAGTAACAATCCAAATCAAACTCTCAATCTTTAAGAAGTTGGGATTTTCCAAATTCAATGAAAGAGCAGGATTGCAACACTAAGCACTGCAATAGCTAATAATTGATTCATGCATTAAACTAGTTCAATCTTTACCCACAATTGCTAATAATTGCTAATAATATCAATGGGATTAACCAATAAGCAATTTGGTCTTGAGTTGCAGTAAATTCTCAAATGTTATCATTCTCTAAATCAAGAAAGCAAGTCAGATTGGATTTTCTCATCTTTCCTTCAGAAATATGCACCAAATTAAACATAAGTTTCATTAATCTGAATGAAATGATAACAACTAAAACTAAACTCTTGATCCTAAAGAAACCAAGAACTTTGAACACTGAACATTGAAAGATCTGCATCTACAAACTGAAACAATTCACAGATTCAGTAGTCCTCTCACTGAGATTGTCTAAAATTCAAATAAAGAGCAGGATTGTAAAACAGAGAATTGCAGTTGCCAATAAGATGTAGGTGGGCTGTGCATGGCCAATTGCTGCTGCTGCATTGGACTTGGCATGTGCGGAACCAGCTCTTCCGGCCACTATTGCAGGTAGTATTGTTCCTGAACGTGTTCCATGACCATTGCCTGAATGCCGAGGACGACCGGCACCACCACCTCTAGCTGATCCAGCACTAACTCCACCACCACCTCTAAATCCTCCAGACAATTTTCCAACAGCAGTTATCTTCCTTTCTTCCTCAAAACTGATAACTACAAGAACACATGAAGGATATATTCTTATAATATACACACATGCACACAGAAAGAATGTGAATTAGATTAATGTCATAGAGAGGCATAACAATAACAATGAGTTGGTACTCTTTTGTTCATACATTCTATACATAGCAATTCACAGACACTCTATATTTTTGTTTTTACAAATATTTCAACCAGTGCTTAAACAACAACAGAGTAGTAAACAAAAGCACAAGCAAAATATTATTTTCTCCAAAGACCTTGGAACTGTTTTTGTTTAAAAAAAAAAAAAAAAGGAAGCAAAAACAGAACTTGGAACTGTTTATCATTCTCAGCTCACAATGAAATTCCTCCATTGAAGAGGATTAAACAATTAATAAGAAAGGAGATGCCCAATACATTCTATTGTTCATGCCATGTTTGTCTTGTCAACAGTTTATCACATAAAAACATATTCTACAATACTATTTAGATAAAACAATAATTTTTTTTAAAGAAAAAAATCTTGATAAAAAACAAGAAAGAAAATAAAAATTAAAAAAAAAAAACCTGAAATGCAGAAAGACAAGAGCACAACCAAGAGAAGCAGTACAAAAGTCTCCCTTCCAAAACTCATCTATGAAACTTAGTGATAATATCTGTGAACGTATTCTATCTTCTTTGCTATAAAATCCCTCGAAGGAGAGAAAGAGAGAGAAAAAAAAGAGGAGGAGAGGGAGCACCTTCCTCTTTCTTTCATCATGTCTGTTTCATGGAATTTATTGGTCATACACGGTTTGATATATGGCCCTTCACACATTTTGTGGCCAAGACTGTCCCTTGTGACCCTAATATTTGGACTATTTTTAGTAAATATCCCCCATCCACCGTCTCCCCCCGCGTTTTTCTCCATTGGTTTTATTGGATAAATGTTTTTAGTTTTGCTTACATATTTAAAAAAAAAATTATCAAGCATTAAATAATTTTTATCTATATTTATTTTCTATATTTAATATATTTATATCATTTTTAATAAATCATATTCAACTATATTGTTTATTAAATTATATTTTAATTGTTTAAAAATTTTAAATTGTCAACTAGTCTCAACCAACTTTCTTAATTTTTTGAATTAATTAAAATCAACAAATTGAAAAGGATATACGCACACTAGTGGCAACAACAAATCCCCAATTGTGATTGCCACCTTACACATGTATTTGACAGTATTGCCCTTGTCACTTTTGTCTAACTATTTTTTTTATTGTTTAAAATTTAAATAAAAATCCAAGTACTCTTGAGAAGTTTATTATATCATAATGTGTATAATTTTTTTTTGGCTAAGGTTGTATTGTTATGAGTTGACATTATTTGTGACACATTTAATGCAAAAGAGGCATGAGGAATAGATAGATGTGAGAGTATTCGTACATCTTGAGAGAGAGAGAGAGAGAGAGAGAGAGAGAGAGGACTTATTGTACATGTGTAGAGAATTTGAGGAAGGCATGACGCCAAATTGAGTTATCGGTATATATGTCTTTTGTTTTTTTATTATTATTAAAAAAAATTTTATTTTGTGTGTGTGATTGATAATCTAAAAAATTGGCATTCCTCTACAACAACCAGAATTAATATTTCAAAAAAATAAATACCTAAATAGACAGGACCATATAGTCCATAGGGTGCTTGTAGCTTCATCATTTTGACTTATTAACTCCAACATAATCAACTTTTATGTGGTTATTATAAGTAAATCTTATCAACACCTCCACATTAGAACGTATGATGGTTATAATCATGCTTTCTACACTAGGTAGACCTGGATTATAGCAAGATTATTCATTATAAATATGTTTAAAAAAATAGAAGATATAAATTTATGATAAAAATATTAATTTCCAAAGCTGCTGAACTTGTTTTATGTAGCTCTTGTGGAACACAACCAAGACTTTTGAATAATCTTAGGCACATTTGGTGAACCGGTTTAGGAGGATAGGATAAGTTATCATGTCCTATTCTTATATTTTGTTTGGTGAGCCAATAAAAAATATAATAGCTTTATCCTACCGATAACTAATCCTATAGAGGGAGTGAAGATAGAAATCAATCCCAGATGAAAAAAAAAAAATTTACATTTTTGCTCTTTTACTCAGTCTCTTGGCCTCATCTAGAATTTCACTGTATTTTTTTTTCTTTAGATCATTACTCTCTAGGCTTGGAAGTGAAGCCTCTCAACAATAAAATAGGTTCAAAAAGATCTAATTTTTATATCGTAAAAGTTAATTTTGTCAATTTATATATTGTCAATTTATATACTATTTACATCGTATCCTACTATTATTTGATCCACTTCAAATGGAAAATATTATACTGGTGCGCATCAAATACAAGATATGATATGAGTTTATCATGCCAATATCATATTATACTCCTATCTAATTTTTATATTCTATCCAGCCTTATTCTACCTGTTTGATGAATATGATACGACAAAAATATAAAAACTGAATATGAATAGGAAATGATATGGGCATGATAAACCCATATCTTATTATAGTTGATGCACATTAAAAAAGCCATTTGATGGCATTTTATTATCCTATTTTATATTGAAGTGGACTAGATAATTACATAATATGGTAAATATTGTATATAAATTAACAAAATTACCTTATAATTTTTTTAAAAAAGTTTTTTTTTACCTATCTCATTGTTGAGAGACTTCTCATCCCAAGCTTAAAGTTGGAAGTTGAAGGGTGGGGAAAAAAAAAAGAAATATAGTGAAATCGGGAGGAGGGAGAAAGTCAAGTAAAAAGATAGAAAAGTAAATTTTTTTTTTCATATCTTATTCATTTCTATTTTTTTTTTTATAAAATTAGTTATTAAACAGTACGTTGGATAAAGTGAGTCAATAGAATATAGTTATCATATCATGTTGGCTCATTAAACAAAATATAAAAGCATGATGTGATAGTTTATATTATTCTATCCTACTTATCTCCTCTACAAAATTAGTAGCGGGCTTAATTTATTAATTAATTTTAAAAAAATAGATAAAACCATTGTTTAGTGAAAAAAATAAAAGACAAATATAAGACCAAAACCAAGACTCATGCGAAGTGATAAACTAACAAACTAAGATGGTGCAAGATAGGCAAAACATAAGTAACTAATAAGTAATGAATGTATCTCATAATTAAATTTAATTCTAAAATTAGTAACACAAATCAACTCGCTTTTATAACTTAAATCATTTCAAATAAATTGTTTCCTTTTATAAATTGTATCAAGTTTTTTTTTCCATTAAATTATGTAATTCTTATGCAAACCAATGCTTGTATTTATCTTGTTTTTATCCTTGTTTACCTCACGGCTAGAGGTGTGATATATGGGCCACACAAACGACAAACTCATTTTATAGAAGTACATAAATTCATATGTCAGTGGGCCTGGTTTTTTTCTCTCCTCTCTCATTGTCACAATAAAAATCTTAATAAATGTGTGATCATATGAGAATTTGACTTATCTTTGTCAGAAAAAAAAGGCATCCTTATTATTATTATTATCATCAAATCCAAGAAACTATATGGTTTGATGCGCCTATTTTAAAAATTATATATATAGATGCAAAACAAAAAATATTTTGAATATTTATTTTGATCAAGGTTTTTAAAACCGGACCGGACCGGCCGGTCCGACCGGTCGAACCGGGAACCGGGCTGCAGTCCGGTCCGGGTTTATAATAATTGTTGACCAACAATTGAACCGGTCAAACCCACCAAAAACCGGTGGACCGGCCGGTTGGACCGGAACCGGTCAAAACCCGGTTTTAAAACAAAAAATAAAAAACTCTTTCCTTTCTCTTTACTTTTAAGTTTTAAATTTTTAAGGTTTTAAATTTTAAATTAATTTAACAAAAGTTACAAAACCAGAACAACTGCCGGTCCACAAACCTGAATTCATCCCGTCGCCGATCCTCCACCAGAACAGTTGCTGCCGGTCCACAAACTTGACAGCACCTAGTATGGATTTCTTTGTTTTATTTCTATTTGAATGTTCATCTCTTGTGTGAGATTGTTTTTTAGCTTCTAAAGGGAGAATTAGATCCACCATTAGGAAATCCAAAAATCACAATTTATATAATTGTTGACTTGAGAAACATTAATATGTACTTTTGTTTGTTTTAGTATGTTTTGTTATGTTGTTGTGGCCAAGTTTTCTTGTTTCTGCAGTTTTTATTATGTTTTATTACTATTATGTTGTTGTTGTGTTTCATAAGTTATATTTGTCATGAGTTTGTTATGATTTTATTATGTATTCATGTTGTTATGAAATAGGAAAACAAAATATCAAACAACAATATTTTTGGTGTGTGTCTATATATATATATATATATATATATATATATTTATTTATTTATGACGTCATCCGGTCCGACCGAGATGGGTCATCCGGTTAGACCGACTGACCCACGACCCGAATATTAGACCGGTTCACTCTCCGGTCCGGTTTTAAAAACATTGATTTTGATTCCATGACTAAAAAATGATTTTAAACCGATAGTACCACTTTACTGTTTTGTCCTTAATTTTATAATCAATGTTAACATGTTTTGAGTTGATGAATTATAAGATAATTTAAACCATCACTACAATAGACGTGCGGTATTTGGCCGTGATATTAACTCTTATATAGAAAATTAAGAATTTAATTTTGTTTTAAAGTATGATCGTAGATTTAAAGTGTATGGGGTATTAGTTGTCCATTTTATGATCAATATATATATATATATATATATATATATATATATAATGTAAAAATATAGTTGTTACCAATAATATATACTTGATTGTCCTAATAAGAAGATCTTTAGTTGTTGCAAATATCAAAAATAAAAATAAAAAAAATGAATGCAACCCTCATCTCATTTAAAATACTTGGAAGTTAGGAGGGTGATAACTCATTTCCCTCTTAAAAGAGAGGGTGTGATTTATCCACATGCATTAAAAAAAACTAAAAAAAAAAGACAATATTTGTAATATTTATTTATGAAAAGAATAAAAAACATTAAAGAGATTAAAGAGTTTCATGGCATTTTTTAATGACATTGGAATACTTGAGAGCCATGAGAAGAACAAGATTATATATTATCCACTTTCCCACTTCAAATATAAAATTATTAAAATGATTTAAAAAAAAAGGGATAAACCACATATATTAAGCTGATAAAAACAAAATTACAAGAAAAAAAATAAAATAAAATAAGAGAAGAGAAAAAAAAATTATTTACTTTTCTATTTACTATAAAACAAATAGTCAAAGTGGAGGGAAATGAGTTACTCCATCAAAAGAAAAAAAAATGAAATGAAATGAAATGAAATGAACTGAACTGAACGAGGCCTTGGATCTGGCTTCTGCCATAATATATACATAAAAAACTCCATTAGTTTTATACACCAACGCATAGAAACAAGAAACCAACTCATTAAGAAAAGTTAGTACTATTTGGAAAATAACAAGTGGCTCAATTTTTTATATAGGAAGACTTGAATAGATTCAACGGGTGATGGTCTTCTCATTAGCTTGTGCTCATTTCTCCGCCATTGAACTGGAACAACATCATCATCATCTTCTTCTTCTTCTTCATTGGCCACACTAATAATGGCTTCTCCTCATCAATCCCATCCAATTTGGTTGCTTATCTTGTTCTGCTGTTACACATGCTTCTTCATTTTGTATGAAAAAGTTGGGGTGGTGGAGGCCACTAGAAGGAACTTTTTGAATACAGAGACTCCAGATCCCACCATCGTCAGCAATGTCTACAGGACTTCATATCACTTCCAACCCCCTCACAACTGGATCAATGGTATGTTGAAAGCTCAACCTTTCTTTATATCATGAGCTTCTTTTCTATCTATGCACACTGTTTCTAATCTTCAGTTTCTGTTTCTTGTTTCTTATGCATGGTTTCTCTCAAACAACAACAACAACAACAACAACAACAACAACAAACAAACAAAAAAAACAGATCCCAACGGTATGCAGTATACATACAGATATAATCCTGTTCATTTGTTTCATATTGTTTGATATATGATTTGAATGTATAAAAACCAGGACCAATGTATTACAAAGGCATATACCACCTGTTTTACCAGTATAATCCAAAGGCAGCAGTGTGGGGGAACATTACATGGGGGCACTCTGTATCTGCAGACATGATAAACTGGATACCAGTGGATATTGCTCTAAGCCCAACAGAGCCTTTTGACATCAATGGCTGCTGGTCAGGGTCTGCCACCATTCTTCCAAGCTTGAACAAGCCTGTGATTCTCTACACTGGTAGCAACCAAGAAAAGCAGCAAGCCCAAAACATTGCCTTTCCTAAGAACCTCTCTGACCCTTACCTTAAAGAATGGATAAAACCTGGTCAATATAATCCTGTCATGTCTCCCAAGGGTGACATAGATCCAGGCCAATTCAGAGACCCAACAACAGGGTGGAAGGGTGGTGATGGGTACTGGAGAGTGGCTTTGGGAGCAGAGATTGGAGGTGTGGGAATGGCTCTGTTGTACAAAAGCAAAGACTTTGTTGAGTGGGAGAGGGCTGAGAAGCCATTGTACTCTCCCAGAGGCTCTAAGATGTGGGAATGCCCAGATTTTTTTCCTGTTGCATTGGAGGGAAAGAGAGGAATAGAGACATCTGTGAACAGTGGAGATGTGAAACATGTGCTGAAGATGAGTCTGGGGGAAACTCACTCTGATCATTATTTGCTGGGCAGGTATGATGGGGAGAAGGATGTGTTCATTCAGGATAATGAGGAGGAGGAGAAGAATTACAGGTATTGGAGGAGGTATGATTATGGGAACTTTTATGCTTCCAAGAGTTTCTTTGATGCAGGGAAAGAGAGGAGGATTTTATGGGGTTGGTCCAATGAGTCTGATAGTACTGCTGATGATGTTGCCAAGGGATGGGCTGGCATTCAGGCAAGTTTTCCCTCTCACATTTATTTATTTATTTATTTATTTTATATTTAAAAAAAATGGCTGTTGTTTATTTCAGACAATACCAAGAATGGTTTGGTTGGATGAGGATGGAAAACAGCTTGTGCAATGGCCAATTAAGGAGCTAGAATCTCTTAGAAGGAAAAGAGTTCAGTTTCATGACATAGAGCTCAAAGCTGGAGGTTTACTGAACATTAAAGGAGTTGAAGCTTCACAGGTCTGCACTAAACTTTGTTTGAAGTGCGGTATAACTGCACTATTGTTTTATGTGATCCATCAAGTGGATTGATGGTTGTTTTATATCCACTCAAATGAAGCATGATTGTATTCACCTTCTAAATTTGAGCTGATGATGTGCCACGTAGGTATTATTAATCCACATCAATACTAAATAAATGTTTATTTGAGTGGTGGTCAAAATGGCCATGTTTTTATCTGAGAATGTCAAAAATTATCACAAGAACCACCAAAACCACTCTTGAACTTTTCTTTTTTGTTTTAATAAATAAAAAAATGCATAATTTTTTTTTTAAAAATTAGAAAATGTAGTCAATGATACTTTATTCTATTGCATTGGGCTTCTTATATAAGGTGTTTATTCCGTTGAGAAAGTGAGTTCAAATTCCAACTCACTCACAAGTAGAGAGTACAAGTGTTGAAGAGCTCAACTATTTATTTAAAAAAAATAGCTAAACTGTGTCTTTGATATTTGTAATAGGTGGATGTTGATGTTGAATTTGAGTTGCCAAGCTTGGAAAAAGCTGAACCATTTGATAGTACTTTGGAACTGGATCCTCAAATTCTCTGTGAGAAAGAAGGTTTTTCCACTCAAAGTGGAATAGGACCATTTGGTCTGTTGGTTATGACATCCCGGAACAAAGATGAGTTCACAGCCATCTACTTCAAGATCTTCAAAGCTCATGATAGACATGTTGTTTTAATGTGCTCTGATCAAAGAAGGTATGATATGATATGATATGATATGATATGATATGATATATAAAACAATTTGCTTAATTTTGCTTTCAAACAATTGCTGGTACATTCATCTTTAATATCCCTTTTGTTACAATTAATAACAGGTCCTCTTTAAGACCAGAACTATACCTTCCAGTTTATGGAGGTTTTGTGGATATAGACATAAAAAAGGAAAAGAGGATCACTCTAAGAACTCTGGTATGTTGATGAAATGTATGCTCTATTTATATATACATCTATACATATATACCAATTGATAAAATAAATGTGAAGTTAGAGTTTTCATATCTAGATTTGAAAAACTTCATTATTATTATTATTATTATTATTATTATTATTATTATTATTATTATTATTATTCTTTGTATAAATTAGTCTTTTTGTATTTGTCGTTTGTTTGTATGTTATTTTGTTTTAAATTCAGAAAGAAAAAATTAGATATTTTACCATGAAAACTTAGTGTGTGTATATATATATGAAGCACTAAGTGTTCATTTTTTTTTTTATAACAATTCCAACCAGTGCAATAGTAGAGGTACAAAATTTATAAAATTGTCATAAGTTTTTGTGATTTTTATTCAGAAAATTCAATTCTTATTTGAATCAAAAGATATCTTTAATCTATTGATCAACTCAAATAATATATATATACTTCAATATGATTTTCACTAAAAGAAAAATGTATGTATGAAACAGGTTGATCATTCGGTGGTGGAGAGCTTTGGAGGAGGGGGTAGGACATGCATGACAGCAAGAGTTTATCCTGCTTTTCTAGTCACAAGCAAAGCTTATCTGCATGCATTCAATAATGGATCAGAAACAGTCCGCATTTTGGATCTCAATGCATGGAACATGGCAAAACCTAGCATTAATGTTGCGCAAGATCAATTCCTCATATGACATTGTGGCTTTCATTATTATTGAGAAAATAAACCTGTACTCCAATAACTCATCAATTCCTTAATCTTTTACACATTAGGGATGGATTTCCTAATGGATTCAATAATTACAAATAAGCCTGTTTTCCTATATTTACTCATCAAATACTATCAAACATTCGTGTGATGACTTACTGAATGCAATACAATACTTTCTATTATTCATTAACTACTATGCAACCTCCATGTGACAACTAGTTGACACAGTACAGTACAGTACAGTACAATACAATACAATACAATACAATACAATATAGACAAATACAAATTCATGAAAAAGATAGTGGAGGTACTAATGGAGGCTTTGGCACAGTCATGTTCCCTGCAAGCATGGGCACAACAGTCTTCATGGATGGCCTGAGACTAGGTTCATTCTCAACAATCCAAAGTCTCCCACCATGGCCATCCTTTTCAATTCCACCATGTTCATCTTCTCATGCTCACGCAAAACCTGTGATGGAATTTTAAAAATGAATAGGTATTATCTATGCCTTTTCATTAAAGTGCAACACTTCATTAAAGTTAGACACTAATATAACAAGCACCACTTGTATTACAACTAATGAAAAATTGTCATTTTAATTTCATTAATTAGTGAAAGGTTGTTTTATTTGAAAATATCTAATGGATTGGCGTGTCTCATTAATGAGGTGATGTATCTTATTAATGAAGTGGTGTATATTATTAATGAGGTGTGTCTTTTTAATGAAATGGTGTTGTGAAGTAGTGTGTCTCTTTAAATAACACTCATTATTGAAGTGTTGTGTCTCTAAACTAAACACCACTTCATTCCTATAAAATAATCTCCTACCATCATTCAAACAATATATGACAAACAAATTCTATTGCTTTGTTCTTTGAGTGCACAAAAGATAGAAGCAAACTTTCACTTTGTAAAAGCTGTTGCTGTCGTTGCTTGGGTACTTGGAAGTCCAAACCATACTCAAGAGTCTTCATTGTATCCTAAAAGAAATTCGCCACTCAATCCATTTTGCATCCAAGGTTTGAATTTGGTGGAGGCGAATTAAGCCTAAAGGAAAGTGTTGCCACGCCTTGAAGACTTGTGCACTATATTCTTCTTTATTTTTTCTTCTCTACACTTTAAAGAACCATCACCACCACCACCACCACCAAAACCTTTCTCAAATCCCCTTCTTCAAAGCATTCATAAACCCACTCCACAAGTGTGCAATCCATCCCCTGCTCCTCCAACTCCATATTCATTTTCCAGCGTATGATCTCAAACAACAAAACTCCAAAACTAAATGCATCTGCCTTCACTGTGATAGCCACATTCCTGTTGCATTCAGGGACTAAGTACCCTCTTGTCCCCCTTATTCCTGTGAATGTCTTTGTCTGCTCTGGCATCAACAGCTTGGCCAATCCAAAATCAGATATCTTTGCATTTTCAGACTTGTCAATGAGTATGTTATGACGTTTTATGTCACAATGAATGATATGATTCTCAACCTCTTCATGAAAGTAATGCAGACCCTTTGCAACATCTATGGCAATCTTTCTTCTCTGTTCCCAGTTTGGATAAGGACCAGTTCTGCTTCTTTTGAAGAGAAGGTCTGCAAGAGAACCATTGCTCATGTACTTATAAACAAGAAGCTGGTTTGATCCTTCATTGCAAAAGCGGAGAAGTTGGACCTCTTGCCATTTGTGGCATCCTCTGGCTCTTGATATGAACAAGACTTCAATGGAGATCCTTATTTAAACTTTTTGTTTTTTATATAGATGTTTGCCCCGGTATTTGATCATAAAAAGCAAAAAGCTGCAAACAAGAAGAGAATGAAAAACAGAGAACCACAGAGGTTATCAGTAGCTTCTCGTCCTTTCATACCTTAAAGGAAGCAGCCTTGCAGAATTAATCATCCAGACATTCATCTTCAGTCATCCCTGCTCATACCTGGTGGAAATATAGACTACGTTTTATCCACCCAAGTAGTGTTCTTCAACTCCACCATTGTGATGTTTGAATCCTTCAAACAATCTGCCGCACTGAAACTCCTAATGCAACCCAGTGACCTTTGGCTAGAATCAACATAATCGAAGCCAGCAGGATAAAGACAAGTAGGCTGCTGCTTACCATCAGCAACAGCATCAAGTAAAGAACAGTGACTATTTGGCCCACAAAACCCTCTCACCAAACACTTCTCACTCAAAGCCACCAGCTCCACCCCTGTTTCCCAGCTCCCATCTTTCATCAACAAGTGAGTGATTATAAACACTGAGAATCCCATCCACATCAATCACAACTCTGTGGTAAATCTCAACTGGAGAAGCAGTAAAAGTCTTTGGGCCTGGAGATGAATAGAACATGGAGGGATGTTTGGTTTGATGGTTTGAGAATGAACTGATGATCAATGAAAAGATAAGAAGAAGAAGAAGAAGAAGAAGAAGAAGAAGGTGGGCATGCAGGGTGGTGGATAAATTTTCCTAGGATGAGGATGTGAAGCGTAATATTAATATAAAGCAATATCTCATATGAATCTATAATACTTTTCTACATAGTAGAAATAGTGAGCATCATTATTTATTGAAATAATGGTGCTAAGAAATGTTTTTTTTTTGATAAAAATGGATAAACTACACAAGTAAATTAAGAGAAAAGAGAAGGAACAAAAGCCAATAAAAAAAATACAACTAACCACAAAAAAAAAGACTAAAAAAAATGGGACATCCACTAAGAAAAATTCATTCATACTGAAAAACTTGGTACTTTTCCAACAATTTTATGGGGATCCGTTTTCCAATATCTCACCAAATTTATAAATTTAAGAAGAGAATTTCATTTGAACGCATTAGAAAATCATCTTTAACGTTCACTATATTTCCATTTTATGATATTATAAATAGCAAAAGTTTACCAATTTTTTTTTAAAAAATATTATCATGAACATGGTTTATCCACCTTTTCAAAAAAAAAAAATATTATAATGTTGAAATTTAACATGAGTTTCTAAATCACAAGCTATGATCTGTCCAGAGGTTAACGTGGCAAGAAAATTCAATCTCTAAAGATAATAAAAAATATTATGAGTCTGATGGGAAATGAAAAATATTGACTTTTTTTTGTAATGAACATAATAAAATAATATCGTTGATCCATTGTAATCATTAGACACAGTTTAGTAATCCTGGGTCCTAACCAACCTAATTCTAAGATCATTAAACTTTGAGCAAATATTACATGATTTACTTATTAGTCCCATGGTTTAATAGCAAAGGTTAAATATAAGACACTTAAATCCATCTTAAAAAAAAAAAAGAAGTGAGCTTATTTTGGTAAATCAAATCACATGATCTCACACATATGAGATCCCAAATTATTATGCTATACACCAAATAAGGGAAAATTTCGACCATTTAACATGATGAGATTCACAGGAATAGATATATTTTGTGATTGCTTTTGGAAAAATTCATATTGAATACATGATTTGGATCCGTTGTGTTATGATTTCGGCCCGTTGGCAATGATTTACTTGGATCAGGAAATTTCAGCCAGTTAAACATCTATGAAAAATATGTGTCTATTTAAGGACACGCCTCACCATGCACTATTTTTTTTCTTCTTGCTTGCTTGAGCCCCACTTAGTCCTCATGGTATGCTTTTCCTCTTTACTGCTACATTTTTTGTCAGTTCAGTTGCATGCTTTCTTATACCTTGTTGGAGTTTGGATTAAAACAAAAAACCAAAAATGAGGAGAATGTTACATTACTGAAGTTGAAGATATGTACAAGCTCACATGAGGAGTACGTGATCCAAATGGACAAATCAGTTATGTCAACTCAGCAAATCTGTTATACTGAGTCAGCTAAGTTTGTTATGACAGTTTGTTTTTTTGTCCAATTTGTACAACAAAGAGCTTATAAATAGCTTCCCTTCATCGCCATTCTTTCTTCTTTAATGAAAAATCTTCTCTTCTCCTCAAAGTTTCTCTTCATCTTCTTGTTTTCTTCTTCGTGAATTCTTGAAGGCTCTCATTCATTCAGCAGATCTGATCTCCATCATTATAGGATTAACACTAGAATAGAGGCTTTGGTTTTGGTTTACCTTCAAAATCAAGCATTCGGAGTGAGTTTTTTTCCTCAGTTTTTGATCCTTCCAACATGGTATCAGAGCTTTAGGATCTCTCTTGCTTCTTCTGAGCTGTTTGTTAGTTGTTGTTTTCTGAGATCTGAGATGGTTTTTTGCTTCAAGATCAGAGATATTTTGTAGATCAAGATTTTTTGAGACCTAGTTAGTTCTTGATCAAAATTTCTCTTGAAATCATTACTGAATTCCAGTTAAATGGCTGAATCGGTCTCCAATTCTACAAGAATTTCAAAGGATTCTAATCATCTGATAATCCAAGAATGTTATTGGTTTCAAAACCTTTTGATGGCATGGGCTATGGTCCTTGGAGAAGAGCCATGGAAATTGCATTGATTGCAAAAAATAAGATTGATTTTGTGAATGGCAAATGCAAGAAACCATATCTGGATTCTACTGAATTACAAAATTGGGAAAGATGTAACAATATGGTGATATCATGGTTGTTAAATGGTCTTTCTGCTAAAATTTCTGAAAGTGTTGTCTATATGAAGACAACATATGATATATGGCTAGAACTAGAGGAGCATTTTGGTCAATTGAATGGACCACAATTATTTCAACTACAAAAGGACTGAAGTCAAGTTAATCAAGGTCCTAGTTCAATTGCTGCTTATTTTACTAAGATCAGAAAATTGTGGAATGAAATTTAATGTTTAACCAAACTACCACCATGTTCGTGTGGTTCAACATTGGCATAACAGAAACATGATGAAAATAAAAAACTTACACAGTTACTGATGGGTCTTAATGAGACTTATAATGCAATGAGAAGCGACATCCTAATGATGAAACCTTTGCCTTCAATCAGAGAAGCATACTCTTCGCTAATGCAAGAAGAAAAGCAAAAGAGAAATCTCTGCAGGAGTTCATTTCTCTGCAGGAGAAATCTCAAAAAAAAATTTACAGACAAAGGAATCCTTCATCAAATTACATACACCTATACTCCACAACAAAATGGAGTTATGGAAAGAAAACATAAGCATTTACTAGAGACAGCTAGAGCCCTTCTTTTCCAATCTAAATTGCCAATTAAGTATTGGGGTGAGTGTATTCTTACTGCCACTTATTTAATTAACAAGTTTCCTTCCAAAGTCTTAAAGACAAATCTCCTTTTGAGATCTTATTTGGTATCTTACCTGATGACAGACACCTTAGATTTTTTGGTTGTCTGTGCTTTATGACAAACAATTTTAAAGTAAGAGACAAATTTTCTACTAGAGTTGCACCTTGCATTTTCATTGGTTATCCTTTTGGTAAAAAAGGCCACAAGATTTTAAGTCTTGATTCTCAGGAAATTACTGTTTTTAGAAATGTAGTTTTCTATGAGACAATTTTTCCTTTCCACAAAATAAATAACAGTGAAAATCCTATTAGTTCCCAATTTCCTTAATTACAAGACAACATCTACAATGTTCCTCCTCCACAACATTTTCCTGTTTCAGATACTTCACCTCTCACAAATCATAGTCCCAATTCTCTTTCAAATACTCCTCGATTTTTATCAAATTCACCAATGCCACATCAAACTTCCTTGCAAAATATTTTACCTGCTAGAAAATCTACAAGAACACACATTACTCCTACTTACTTACAATATTATATTTGTAATGCTGCCAATAATGACCTTTCACATAATTCATTATCTTGCTTTTTTGGTTGTGAACATACAATTACCAATTGTTGTCCTTTTCCTAAGCATATTTGTTTTTTTTTTTCCTTCTCACATCAAAATCCAAACTTGCTTGCTCTATTATCCATCACAAATGAGCCACAAACTTATGAAAAGGCAGAAACTATTCCTACATGGAGAGCTGCCATGTTAGAAGAATTCAAGACACTTGAAGCTAATCATACATGGAATTTGGTACCCTTACCCAAAGGAAAAAAACCTATTAGCTGTAAATGGGTTTATAAAGTCAAGGATAAATCAGATGGCAATGTGGAAAGGTTCAAAGCCAGATTGGTTGTTAGAGGGTTTACTCAAAAATATGGGATTGACTATACTGAAACTTTCTCTCCAGTTGTTAAAATGACAACAGTAAGGAGTCTAATTGCAGTGGCAGTGAAAAAACAATGGCAACTCTTCCAACTAGATGTTAATAATGTTTTTTTACATGGTGACTTGTATGAGGATGTTTATGTGAAAAGACCACCATGACTTTCTACAGAAAATCAGAACATTATTTGTAGATTGAGAAAATCCTTATATGGTGTTAAACAGGCCTCAAGACAATGGCATCACAAATTGTCTGAAGCCTTGAAGTCTAGGAATTATCAAAATTCTAAGAATGACTATTCCCTGTTTTTTAAGAAAACTAATGGGAAAAATATTTTTTTAGCAGTCTATGTAGATGATATCCTTATGACTGGAGATGATGAAAATGAAATCCAGTGTTTGAAAGAACACCTTGATCAACAATTCAAAATCAAAGATCTCAGTATTCTACACTATTTTCTAGGCATTGAGGCAGTACATCATACAGAATACCTTATTCTAACACAAAAGATATTCACTCAGGATTTACTCAATGAATTTAATTGTGAAACTCTGACAGCAGTTAATAGCCCCTTGGTACCAGGATTAAAGTTGACACCTGATATGGATGAGCCTCTGCTTGATCCATTAATCTATCGGAGATTAATTGGAAAATTGAATTACCTTACAAACACAAGACCTGATTTGGCTTTCTCTGTACAACATCTAAGCCAATTTATGACAGCACCATGTTCTGCACATCTTGCTGCTGCTATGCATGTTCTTCAATATTTGAAAACCAATCCAGATCAAGGGATTTTTATGCGTTTGATTCATCATTCACTCTACAAGCATTCTGTGATTCTGATTAGGCATCATTCCCTCAAACAAGGAAATATGTTAGTGGATATTACATTACTTTGGGACTTTCCCCCTTATCATGGAAATAAAAAAAGCAGACCATAGTGGCTCTCTCCTCTGCTGAAACTGAGTATCGGTCTATGCGTAGAGTATGTGTTGAACTCTCCTGGATTACTCGCTTGCTAAGTGAACTCACAGTATCATATGTTACTCCAAGTAATTTGAAATGTGACAATCAAGCAGCTATTCACATTGCTCGAAATCATGTTTTTCACAAATGCACCAAACACATAGATTTGGACAGCCACTATGTGCGTGAACAATTGCAAGCAGGTTTAATCTCATTGCATCATGTTCCTTCACAGCTACAACTAGCAGATATCTTCACTAAACCTCTATTAGGACCACAACATCAACAAATTCTTTCCAAGCTGGGAGTGTGGTGATTGTTCATTATGGCAGTTTGTTTTTGTTGACACTGTATTATTCATACACCCTCCCGCTTGGAGGAGGGTGTTGGAGTTTGGATTAAAACAAAACAAAAAATGAGGAGAATGTTACATTACTGAAGTTGAAGATATGTACAAGCTTATGTGAGGAGTATATGATCCAAATAGACAAATCAGTTATGCCAACTCAGTAAATCCGTTATACTGAATCAACTGAGTTTGTTATGACAGTTTGTTTTTTTTGTCCTATTTGTACAACAGAGAGTTTATAAATAACTTCTCTTCAACGCCATTCTTTATTCTTTAATGAAAAATCTTCTTCTATTCTCCTCAAAGTTTCTCTTGATCTTCTTGTTTTCTTCTTCTTGAATTCTTGAAAGCTCTCATCCATTCAGCAGATATGATCTCCATCATTATAGGATTAACACTAGAACAGAGGCTTTGGTTTTGGTTCACTTCAAAATCAAGCATTCGGAGTGAGTTTTTTCCTCAGTTTTTCATCCTTCCAACATACCTATTCTCATGGAACCTTTTCCTCTTTACTGCTAGAATTTCACGGATTGAGTCCTGGTGGTGAGATACCCACACCAAACTGGGATGCATTTGGCACATGCTGTGCCAAGAATTGTAGGCCAATTTACCTCGGAGGTTTTTTTTTATTCTATTCTTGGCACTTTAAAGTAGGTTATCCATTTTAACCCTAGCATTGGAATGGAGGTGAAGTTCAATTTTATTTCTGTTATGCAACGGAAAACACGGTATGCTTTCTTGTTGATGAAATGATGCTATAAGCAGAGGAATCATACATTAGCTTCTTGTTTCTTTGTGAATCCTACCATTTTATGGTATGTTTTTTGTGACTACTTAATTTGTTTGCCTTCGTTGTTCACGCTTGCAGGCTTGCAGCTTTGAAGGCTGTCACTTCAGAATCAGCTAGCAATTCGGAGGTTGTGGCCGAGTTAGAGAAGGCTCTTGCCATGTTGCATGAAGGTAGGCTGCATATGCACGGTTTATTATCTATGCTAACAAGCTTAACTGTTGTTAACTACTGTTTATATTCGAGGTTGGAGAGACAATGCAAAAATGCGAAGAGGGCAAGCAAGGTAGTGATAAGGAGGTGATGTCTGTCTTTTATGTTATTTGCATCAGGAAGGTTGAGATTTGTCAGCATAAATATGTTTTAAATTCTTCTTTTACATTTTGGAAATCTCACATTTTACACATTGCTTGATATCTTAGGTTCGAGGCTATTTTTATTCCCCTTTTACACAGCAAAATTTTATGCTATATGCAAGATTTTAGATGATATGATGATATCTTATCTCCCTTCGCTTGTAAAAGATATTTGTAGTTTGCCTAAGGAAAAAAGAAAACCTCTTTGAAGCCGGTGTTCTTCATCTGCATGATATACTTGCCAGGATTTCCCTGCTAGGTTATGTCACACATTATTTAGAGCTTGTTCATTGGTTGCTATGCGCTTAATCTTGATTCAAAAGTTATAGTTCTTGTGCATTTTCTTGTTTTTGTTGTCATCTTCCACCTCCCATATATGAAATGCCTCACTTTGCTTCTATTCTATATCCTACTGTTAGAGTTTGTTTCCAGGGAATACTATGTAGATATTGGGAAAATTTGATAATACGGAAAGGTAGGGGTTTATTTTAAATTTCTCTGAGAAATGTTTGAATTGGATTCAACTAATTTATATTGGTGTTCTTTATATTACGTTATTTTAGGACTGAAGAGAGGAGCTGCTAGATGTATTAGATTGACAAAAGAGAGCCTCAAGTTACCTAAGGCACCTTCAGTGTCATCAAAGGATAACACTCAGTCCAGAGCGTGCTCTTCCACCAAAATTAAAGGTATTTAACCAATAAAATTACCTTGGAGTGAGGATCCACGGAGGATCATCGATGACTCGACGATTTGGTTTTGGTTCCATATGTAGTATAAAATGATACAGTAAAAGATAAGAATCTGTGCGCCGGGCAACATGCAAGCTCAAGACTGTTACAATATTCATTCAAGGTATTATGTGACCATTGCTCCTCTTTCAATCCTAAATTTTGGTCTATGGTAATCATGGACATTATTTTAATTTCCAGCTCTCATTTATGCATGCTTACTTGGAACATTAATTCATGTGATTTGATCTGTTATTATATATTTCTTCCCCCTAACTTTGTAATGCTAAAATGTAGCTAACCTTTCTTTAATGGAGATAATTGAACTGTAACAAAGTTTTAATGCATTGTCATATGAGGCTGATAATATGCTTGATGGTGAATCTTAAGAAGCACAGGCATGCTCTTGATTTCCCCTTTGGTTGCATTATTGTTCTGTAAGATAAATACATAAATCCAGGAAAGATATTGTTAACAATATCAAATCAAGGGTGTGCTTTGTTTTTTTCTTTTTTCTTTTTTTTTTTATTTTGAGGTTTGAGTTCAAAGTCAAATGTTGTTATAAAGATTGTCTGGTATAATTGCGAGTTACATCAGAAATTTCAATCAAAGAAAAAATATTACTTTATTTTGCTTGCATTATATCATCTGACAGGTAGATTGACAGGAAGCAAAATAATAACTCCATGATGAGCTATTATGTGTGGGGAGGAACCTGATCCGCAAATATTAAGTTGTATTTGGTGGTGGATCAACTGAAATCTCTGTTCAACTTTCACTGATGCTGCTGCAAATAGATGTCATGGAGTGGAGCAGGTGAATAACTTTTGCATATTTGTTCATTAAACATTGGCATGTCACCTTCTTTCTCTTCAAAATATTATCTGTCTTACAAGATTTTGCTTCTCTGTTTTAGCTATTACACCTTTGTCATTTAATTTCTCCATTGTCAAAAGATTTGTTTTGGAATTTCTTGATTTGAGCATGTGACAATGTTAAAGACAGCAACTTGGCTTGATCCTCAGAATAGTAATTAGGAGACTTGTGCTGTCTATTACTATTGTCCAGACCATAAATAAAGATCTTGAGAATAAAAAAAAAAAGAAGATCTATCTCTTTTTTTTTTGTTCTTTTTGATATAAGATTTTACTTCAATGCTTATTTATATGTTCACCATGTTTGGCTTTCAGAACTTGGTTATCTGCTTGTGAACAACATTACTGACAAAAGTTTAATGCATCTAAGTGCAGCAGTTGTCAGGTGATGCTAATTGGACACCATAGACCCAAAAGTCATCCTTTGTCACAATTGAGAGTTGGAATTTTGCTTACATGCAAATGGCATTGACAAACACAACATATGAAAGGAAAAGAATGGTTATAAAACTCTCAAGTTGGCATGTGCTGTTCAGGACCATGGAATCTTGAATTTATATAGCATGATAGATTTGTGAAACAACATCAACTTTTATAAAATAAGACATTTCCGCTGTCAATGCCAGGAAGCAAAATGTAGACAATACAGTGATGACAAGAATAAACAAAGTAACTAAATGCAGCAACCTCAGTCTTCTTTCAAGTACAAGTAGAAGACAGTTTCTGGCAACCTACAATATGCCTGGCCCTTGCAGATGATGAATGTTCTTTTATACTAAAAAGGCAGCATAAAGTTTCCAAGGATATTTCAATTTAGGATGCAGTATAATGTTTTCAAATGAGACTTTTTTTTTCAAGTCTCAAAGGGGATAACATGTGTTTGTATTTGATATTTAAAAATCATGATTTATCTATTTTATCAACAAAAAAAATCTTCTCGCAATCCATTAAGTATCTTTGAAATTTTTTGTAATCTTCAAAATGCTAAAAAAATAACTACTTAATCATTTCTTCCCCAAATTTAGAGCTAAGATTTTATCAAATTTAAAATCTTGCCAGCATCTTTTATTAAAGGATTTTTTTTAATGTGATTATTCCATTTATATTTGAATCATAGTTATCGTTATTATTAAATCATATAATTATAAAAATAACATTTTTAATTTTCCTTTTTTAATTTAATTCCAGAATCACTCTAAAACAAAAGGTTATTGATATTTTAAAAAAAAATCTTAAAACACCATCCTTACGAAAATGCCCTTTTAAGTGCGTTCAATTTACCGCACAGGAGTCTGGACATGGGGATCCCTTTGTACGCCTCGCTCTTGGATCGCTGCTACGCCACGCGAGACTTGTGCTCGCTCCTGCGCGCCCACACGCGCATTCTCACGAACGGCCTCGCCGATCACGATCTCCTGCGCACCAAGCTCTGCGCGGCCTACGCGCGCTGCAATCGTCTCCATGAGTCTCACCTCTTGTTCTCCTTCGCCACTCGCCGGCCCGCGTTTCTCTACAACTCCCTCATACGAGTTCACGCAGATCGTTCCCGGTTCGCTTCCGCGCTCTTTTTCTTCCAGCTCATGCTCTCCGATGGCGTTGCCTCAAACCCTGCCTGCGTTGCTTCCACTCTTCGCTGCGTCGCCGGCGTCGCTTCCCTCCGCCTTGGCCACCTTCTTCATTCCCACGCCGTTGTCTCGTCTCTCTTCGCTCAAGATCCCTCCATTCCCAACGCCCTCATTTCAATGTACTCCAGCTGTGGAGATTTACCATCTGCTCGCAAGGTGTTCGACGAGATGCGTCAGAGAAAAAACTTGGTCTCATATACCTCAATGATCAGCGCACTGGGTACTCATGGACATTCCGAAGAAGCGTGCAGATTGTTCGAGAAAATCGTGGAGGAAGGTGAAAGGCCAGACTCGAAGGCTATCACAGCAGTGCTTGCGGCGTGCGCCCGTGAAGGAATGGTGGAGGAGGGGAGGGGAGTATTCAAAATGATCAGGGCGAAAAGGTTTGGCGCGGTGAACATGGAAATGGAGCATTATACATGCATGGTTGATTTGCTTGGGACTGCGGGGTTGGTGGAGGAGGCGGAGGTGTTGATAGAGGGGATGGACGGGGAGCCGGATGAGGCGATGCTCACAACCTTGCTGAAGGCGTGCCAAGCGCATGGGAAATCGGACGCTGCCGAGAGAGTGTGGGGTGCGCTGCTGGAGAAGTGCCGCGTGCGCGGGAGGCTGGACGTGGCCGAGAGATTGGCGGAGAGAGTGTACGGGTCGCTGCTCTGAGAAAAGAGGTCAGTAATATTGGAAATTACTTTAAACACAAGCTCATAATTATTTGGTTATTTAATTATTACTTTGAGTTAAACTAAGATTGTAGTTTGAATATAATTATTTATTTTTTAATTTAGATAAATTAGTTAAAGTAGTGGTTATTGTTTTTTTGGATAAACTAGTTAAATCCTAGTTCTAGTTAGACTCAAATCTTTTCAGCTAAGAATTATAAGCCTATAAATAGATATGTTTGTATGGTGTTCTTTGTGTGTAATTGGTAACGTGGTGTGTGAATAATAAAGTAGAACTCCAGTAAGTATTAATTAGTAGAGTGATATATATATATATTGAAAAAGTAGATAAACCAAACTTCATTAGGCTAGTGATATATATGCGTGTTTTTTACTTTCACTTTATATTTGTGCTTATTTATCCATTACAGTGTTTGGTGGGAGGTAATGCTTAGTTTATGCATCTGTTAATCTGATTGATGTTGTATAGATCTTCCAAATAAGTGAATAGTAACAACTATTTTTTCTTGAGCAACACTGCCATGCTCGTCCCAGGATGACCACACAAATGACACAACTCGATTGGAAAGTCTCTGCATGTATAATGTCACATCTCAATATTTTATTTCTAAAGTCCTCTCAGTACTATGAATTAGGTTTGGAAATCTTGAAGTTATAAAATAATCTTGGGTTATCCTGTAGAACTCGAATTTTTGAAGTTATCTAAACCAATTAATGAATGAGTTTGAGTTTTCATTTAGGTTGACTTGGATCAGTGGATGCGGTTGGTAAAATGGTTGTATTAATTTGATGTTGGTGATTGTGTAAAATTTTCAGATGGATGGGATATTGGAAATGGGGACTGATTGGATCTGGCATAATTTTTAATGACCAATAGTTATATAATTGGGCAATACTTAAAGATACGTATTAAAATATGTGACACCCATAAATAATGATGCTTTGTTTTATAATATCTACATTAGTTGAAACATGATATTGAATTCTTTCTTTTGAAACGTAGCTCTCAATCATAGATGGTATGTGAAAACCGGGATGGCTACCTAAAAGACTCTCGTGCTCTGATGGGGTGTTTAAATACTTTCGTGCTAGAGATGGGTGTTTAAAAACTTTAGCGGAACCAAACTTATCCAAAATTTTCAAAATTTGAACAAAATTTGACCATATCGCGGTAGTTATGCGTCTAACCATATTTGATTAGATTTTTCTCAATCTATGAGTTCCCCTTTATACGTAGTGTTTTTCTCTCTGTTTCATCCTATCATTTTTTTTCATAATATTAACTATCAAAATTCTTATCAGACAGGCTGTATGGTAACTCATCCTTTTAATTTCAAGCATAAATACAGACGTCTTTGATTCTAGTTTTAAGTTTTCCTTTTGACTAATTCTCACGCTCATAGAATTGTTTTTGTTTTCAATTCTAAAATTATAAAAAATGTGATTCTTTTTATATATGTAGATTGTGACTTAGTACTAGAAAATCTTTTATTACTTGTTCCATGGATTTTCTTTTTTGGTTATAAAAAAATAAAGCTGATGCAACTAGTTTATGCATTTTTCTCGTTTACTTTTCTATTCCTATCTACTCTCTTTCATTCTAGCCATTCACAGATCCCCCCTTCTCTATAAATTCTCATTTGCCCGTCCATTACTTTCATCTAAAAGTCTTTTCCTTGCCATTCTCTCCACTTGCATCTTTGTAGGTCGGCATGGGGATTCACGATAAAGTTTTCTCAACTTTTGTCTTCCTGGTTTGGCTTTGCTTTTGCCTCCCAGGAAGGATTTGGGTGGGAGAGGCTTCCCATGTGGTTTACCAAGAGCTGCAGTCTGTTTCTCCCTCCATTGTTGGCAGCCAATATAGGACGGGGTATCATTTTCAACCGCCCAAGAATTGGATTAATGGTATGTTGCCAATTCCCATCATACCGCGCTTGACAAGACCTCTGTTTATACATACATATTATAGTATAATATCATGTTGAATCACACAAATTAATGTTCATTATATTTTCAAGAGGTCATGGTGCATGGTCGATTATCCGTTCTTTCAGATGCCTGACTTCGGGCGTAGTATCTATTTGAAGAAAAGATATTTTTTTTCCTTTTTTTTGAACTTCTGTAGAGAACTTGTGAAAATGGCTGTATTCGTTGGTTCGCTTCTTTTGGGAAGCTCTTGCCTTTCCATTCAAATGTTTCATTCCCCTTTGACCTAAATTAACATGCGTTTGAGATTGTTTACTTTTAGTCTGCAAGCCCGCATTTTCAACAATGAAATCGCATTTTAAAGAATTGTGTCACTTTTAATATTCTGTTGTAAATTTATCTATTGCATTGTCATTATGCTGCACTCGTTTACCAGGAATGCCAGGTTGACTGAGACGAATAAGACATATTCATTAACATCCAAGGCACTATTTAATTTTTAAATTCTCTTTGAAGGACGGGAGTCCTTGCAACTTGATGACACTAGTGGTCTGTTAGATATTGGTCCATTTTTATTCGGTGCCAGTAGACTTGATTAATACAGCACTGTCTTTTTGTTTGTGTTTAACATCAACCGCTGGAAGCTGACTATTCTTTTGTTTTCTCTCCCTCTTTTCCCGGTGGACGTGGATCCCATGAATGTGACAACCAGATCCAAATGGTATGTTTCATCTGATGCACCAAATCTAAGAAGTTTTTAACTAATTTATTTTGAGTAAATTTTAGCTCCTTAATTCTTGGAAAGGTTCAGAAATTAGAATGTTCTTAATAGTATTGGTGTCACAAAAACAGGGCCAATGTACTACAATGGCGTATACCATCTCTTCTACCAGTACAACCCCAATGGTTCAGTGTGGGGTAATATTGTGTGGGCTCACTCTGTCTCCTCTGACCTGATCAACTGGATACCATTGGAGCCAGCCATCTACCCCTCAAAGGCATTCGACATCAACGGCACCTGGTCTGGCTCAGCGACCCTCCTCCCTGGAAACAAACCTGCCATCTTCTACACTGGCATTGATCCCCAGGGCCGTCAGGTTCAAAACCTGGCCTTCCCAAAGGACCTCTCTGATCCGTATCTCCGAGAATGGACCAAGCCAGATTACAACCCTGTCATCCAGCCAGATGCCTCCATTGAGCCTACCAAGTTTCGTGACCCAACAACAGCTTGGCTCGGCCTTGACGGGCATTGGAGGGTGGTCATTGGCAGCAGGCGCAAGATGAGAGGGATGGCAGTGTTGTACAGGAGCAAAGACTTTGTTACATGGATGAAGGTGAAGCACCCACTGCACTCCTCCAAAGACACCGGAATGTGGGAATGCCCGGACTTTTTCCCAGTGTCCTTGAACGGTAAGAAGGGCCTTGAGACATCTGTGATTGGATCTGGAGTGAAGCATGTGCTCAAAGTGAGCTTGGACATGACAAGGTAAGTGCACTGCGTTGCTCACTAGTCTATATTGCTATTTGTCTCATGCAATATGATTGAACAGGTACGAGTATTATACGGTGGGGAGGTATTATCATATGATCGATCGGTACGTTCCCGATAACACCTCAGCTGATGATCATACTGGCTTGAGGTACGATTATGGGAACTTTTATGCATCCAAGACATTCTTTGATGAGGCAAAGCAAAGGAGGATTTTGTGGGGATGGTCTAACGAATCCGACTCCGTCAGTGATGATATTAAGAAGGGTTGGGCTGGCATTCAAGTGAGTAATTGCATGAGCTATCGATCTCCTTGCTTTCTTATTAGTCTGTATGAGTAGTCATTAATTGCTTGTTGATTTGTTTTGTTTTTCAGACCATTCCAAGGGTTCTTTGGCTGGATCCTAGCGGTAAGCAACTTGTGCAATGGCCAGTGGAGGAACTAGAGACCTTGAGAGGGAAACAAGTCAATGTATATGACAAGGAACTCAAGTCTGGTGGCATATATGAAGTTAAAGGAATACTATCCGCACAGGCTAGTCTTTAATTACCTCAGCAAAAGAGCATATGCTTTAACTTTGCCTTTGCTTATGTTAGTTTTCACTCAAACTTGGTTTGTTTCTTAAGTTTTTTGTTTGGCTGTTACCAGGCGGATGTGGAGGTCAGCTTTGAGGTTTCCGGGCTGGATAAAGCAGAACCCTTTGATGAAAGCTGGACCGATCCACAAGTTCTTTGCGGTCAAAAGGGTGCGGCCGTGGAAGGTGGAGTTGGTCCGTTTGGGCTGCTGGTTCTTGCCTCTGGGGACAGGGAAGAGCAAACTGCCGTACTTTTCAGAGTATTCAAAGCTCCAGACAAGCATGTGGTCCTCATGTGTCATGACCCTACCAAGTATGCCTACCTAACTCTTCTTACTATTGACTACGAATTATCACCATATACCACCTCCAAAGGTTTTGATTGTTGTGTATGCTGCTTACCTAATCTGGTTTAGAATACAAAGATGTTCACCAAATCTTGAATTTAGAGACAAGTGTTTGTCTTTGAAATACAAGTATAGGAACCAATTTTGAATGATCTTCTATGACCAAAATCTTGAATTGGTAAGTCTTTGTGTTTGATATGCAAGTAAATGAAACCAATTTTGACGATCTATAATTACCAAAATCCTGATTTTGGAGGTGTTTTATGTCTGATATGCAAGTCGGACAGTCAAACACGGCGAGCAGAACTTAAAATTGAAATCACAAGTCATGACCATATTCCATTTTTCCAATGCACAGATCTTCTCTGAGACCAAACATGTTCAAGCCAAGCTTTGCAGGATTTGTGGATGTTGACATCAACAAGACCAAGAAAATATCTCTCAGATCTTTGGTACGTCAAAACAAATAAATAAATAAACATCACCTGGTTTGATTAATTACTCACATAAATCTTATTATTATGAATTAAATGTTGATTGTTTTATTGGTGGTGTAGATTGATCACTCTGTGGTAGAGAGCTTTGGAGCTGAAGGAAAAACATGCATCACATCAAGGGTTTATCCGAGCAAAGCAATAGGACAAGATGCGCATCTGTTTGTGTTTAACAATGGGTCGGAGGAGGTGCGAATTTCGCAGTTGAGTGCATGGGAGATGACTACACCACGTATGAATTGACATCAGGAAGACCACGTTACATTGATTATGGATCAGTGGTTTAGGAGATTAATTATTTTTCTTACGTAAACCACGTCACGATGCATGTCATGTTCTTTGAATCCAATATTACTTTTTCTTTTGTTTCTGTGCATTTAATAATAATTGGTAAAAATGTCTCATTCTGATTATTATTGAATAAAACTTTGATGCAATATATTTGTATGGATGTGTGTGTATCTTATTAGATACTTGATCAATGGGTTGACTTGACTCAGTTAGTCCAAGCCTTTTATTAAATAAGTGAAGAATCCAAATCATACTCAACCGACTCATAATAAATAAAAGTGGGGCTGGTGTGTTCGGTTTGTTCCATATGGTTTGTGACTTTTCTGATTTTATGAGTTAATGAATAGATAAATAATTGTTACAAATAAACATGTACTCCATTATTCATACAGAAATATGATTTTATACATAAATATATATAATGGATAAACCACAAACTTTAATTAATAAATACCAGCTACAACAGCTAAAAATAGTGTAAGATAGAGAGTGAAAATATATGGAAAAACTGAATACAAAATAACAAAATAAGTCTACTAAAAATGAAACAAAGGAGTGCAAAATAAAAAAAAATAGAAAAAAACTTGTGCATACAAAAAATAAATGGATCTCCTATGAGAAAATACTCTCGGGTTCGCATTCTTTTTTCTTGTTAGCCCCCAAAAACTCTATGGGATTATGTCAAGTCCTTTAATTTGAATTTTTTTTATTTAGAGTTACAAAAATTTATGATAAAAACATTTGGTTAATTCTAAACATGACTAAAGAAATCGAAAGAAATAAATTCTTGAACATGCAATGATTTTTTTTTTTTTTTTTGGTTTGACATTTCAAATGATGGATTTGACTACTAAATTCCAAGTTTTCTCTCATGAACTCCAAAAATTAAATCTCCAAAAACTCTAGAAATCATTGAAAGGACTTGGCCAAGGGTGAAGTCTAAGATATTTCTTTGGAAGTTTCAAAGTCATCTATAAACCGGACACTAGAAGAAGGGATGGCTCACCGATTCAATCGCTACATGACACGTGTTTCACATTGAAGGAGGAGGTCTGAATTTTATTGTCTTAAGCTATGTTAATTTTTCAATAGCAAGGGCATTTCACCATTACGTCGTTTGAATATTCAGCAATTATTTATTTATTTATTTATTTATTTATTTGAGAAATGTTGACAAGCGGATCTTTGATTAAAGAATGCAGTAGAGGTGGTTGTGGCGAATTTTTTTCAATCAAACACCTCTAATTTTTATAAGATTTAATTTTTCAAATAAATATATGTAATTCATTATTTTTTTAAGAAAAATATAATATCTATAAATAATTCAAAATTAATCTTAATTTTCATTTTAAAATAATAATCTTAATTTCCATGCAAATCAACCTCCAAGTGCTTGCACACTTGGCCCCGGTGCCTTGTCATCTTGTTTTTTGTTTTTGGTGGTTTGTGTATATTTTTCACTTATAATGTACGTTATGTTATACTTGAGTTGCTTTTTTAATGAATGTGTAGCTTATTGACTTTTCAAACAAAAATAAAAAAAGAAAAAAACTACCTTCCAAACAACATTGACTCTTTGAATTACGGCAATTATGTATTTACGGGTAACCAAACAACCCATGTTGCTATTTTACCTATAAATCAAATTACATTACATCTACTTACGGGTAACCAAACGGCCCCTATGTGACAGCGGCATCCAGCCATCAATTGATGTGAAGAGCTATTTATGAGAGGCAATAATCTATGCATCCAGAGAGTTGATATTTCATTTATTTGTTAATTCATTTATTTTATAAATGCAACAAACTCAATAGATAACTACAACCACAAATTTGACATCTCACCGTGTGTTCTCATCTGTCTCTGCATAATAAGCTCTCGCTCATCATCCCCTTGATCGAATTTAAACACCTAACTCCTTGAATGAGAGTAAGTATCTTATCTATTGGATTAACCGTATGTTAGAGTCGGTATTTTATTTTCACACAAATTAGAGCTCTGAGTTTTGCCCACATTTTTTAAAAAATAAAAATAAAAATAAAAATAAAAATAAATAAAGAAAAGGAGTTGAATGGAATGGAATGCAATGCAATGCAATAGAAAGGTGTACAAACTCTCAATAAAAGGATGATGGAGGTACTAATGGAGGCTTTGGCACAGTCATGTTCCCTTCAAGCATGGGCACAACAGTCTTCATGGATGGCCTAAAACCAGGCTCATTCTGAACACACCAAAGTCCCACCATGACCATCCTCTCCAACTCCACCATGTCCACCTTCTCATCCTCATGCAAAACCTTTCCCAAATCCCCTTCTTCAAAGCATTCATAAACCCACTCCACAAGTGTGCAATCCATCCCCTGCTCCTCCATCTCCATGTTCCTCTTGCAGCATATGATCTCAAACAACAAAACTCCAAAACTGAACACATCTGCCTTCACTGTGATAGCCACATTCCTGTGCCATTCAGGGGCTAAGTACCCTCTTGTCCCCCTTATTCCTGTGAATGTCTTTGTCTGCTCTGGCATCAACAGCTTGGCCAATCCAAAATCAGATATCTTTGCATTTTCAGACTCGTCAATGAGTATGTTCTGAGGTTTTATGTCACAATGAATGATATGATTCTCAACCTCTTCATGCAAGTAATGCAGACCCTTTGCAACATCCATTGCAATCTTTCCTCTCTGTTCCCAGTTTGGATAGGGACCAGTTGTGCTTCTTTTGAAGAGAAGGTCTGCAAGAGAGCCGTTGCTCATGTACTCATAGACAAGAAGCCGGTTTGATCCTTCATTGCAAAAGCCGAGTAGTTGGACTAAGTTCCGGTGATGCGTTCTTGCTATAGCCCTCACTTCTCTTTGGAACTCCTTCTCCCCTTCATCAACCATCTTCTGCAATCTCTTCACTGCTATGGTTTTTTCTCCGTTTACACTCGATAATGATCCCTTAAACACCACACCGAATGCTCCTCGGCCTAACTCTTCCCTGAAGCCATTTGTAGCATCCTCTAACTCTTGATAAGAATAAGACTTCAATGGAGATTCCTCATTGAGACTTGCCTTTTCATGTAGATCTTTCCTCTGGTGTCTGATAACAAAGAGTAAGAAAACCGCAAACAAGAGAAGAATGAAAAACAGAGAAGAGGAAACCAGAGAGATTATCAGTAGCGAAGTGGTGGTTTTCCTGCTTCCATGTTGCTGCTCTTTGGAGGAGTTGGATATCACTTGTGCAAGCTTGATAAACACAGTGTCATTTCCTCCCATTCTTCCATACCTCAAAGGAAGCAGCTGTTTTGAACACTCACCATCACTCTTATACAAAACAGCCTTGCAGAAACAATCACCCAGACATTCAGCTTCACAATCATCACCGCTCTTACCTGATGGAAATACAGAGTAAGTTTCATCCACCCAAGTGGTGTTCTTCAACTCCACCATTGTGATGTTTGAATCCTTCAAACAATCTGCTCCACTGAAACTCCTAGTGCAGCCCAGTGACCTTTGGCTGGAATCAACATAATCAAAGCCGGGAGGACAAAGACATACAGCACCATCATCAATCAAAGAACAGTAACTATTAAGCCCACAAATCCCTTTCACCAAACACTTATCATTCAAAGCCACCCACTCCACACCTGTTTCCCAGCTCCCATCCTTCATCAACGAGTGATAATGAACACGGAGAATCCCATCCACGTCAATCACAGCTCTGTGGTAAATATCAACTGGAGAAGAAGTAAAAGTCTTTGGCTGTGTTAAGTTCTTAGTAAAAGCACTGTTATTACCGGACAAGTAAAGGACACCATTGACATCAAGGTTGAGAGTGAGAAGAAAACCAATTTGAAAGGTGCCGGCATCCCAGTAAGCATCATCGGCGGTGTTGGTGGAGTACATGGGATAAAGCACAAGGTTGCCGTCATCCTGGTTGGTCAGCCGGAACCTCCCTGTAGCCGGGTCATTCTCCGACGAGCTGGAGACGAGTTGGGTGTTTGGGTTCAGAGTTTGGCCCGGAACTATGGTGTCTGTTGGGTTGGAGAAGGTGGACCAAACGACCTTTTGAGCTGAGTTAACAAGGACGAAGTTGCCGGAGTCGAGCATGGCGGCGCCGGCTGCGGGCTCCGGTGGTTTTGAGATGACTGTTTCTTGGCCTCCAGGGGCAGACCAGAGAAGGCGGCCGTCGAAGGAGAGTCTGATGGAGCCGGTGGTGATGGGAGGGTCATCACGGTTTGCGGTCCAAATAATGGTTTTCTCCCGTGAGGTTTGGAGCCATACTCCTATGAAGAAGCCTTTAGGTGTTGGGTAGAAGCCGAATGAGAAGTGGCCGGACGGCGACGCCCATGAGTCGTTGGTGCCGGAGTTTATGGATGAGCCAAGAGGGAAATTTGGTTTAATGGTTTGAGAATGAACCGATGAGCCATGCAAAGATAAGAAGAAGAAGAAGAAGAAGAAGAAGAAGAAGAAGAAGAAGAAGACGTTGGCCATGCTTGGGTGTTTAACTCTATAAACTTGAGCCATGGAAAGATATGAAGAAGGAGATGGAGAAGGCCATGGTTGGGTGTTTAATAGAAGTTGGCAGTGCTTGGGTGTTTAATTGTGGTAACTTTGAAGTGGAGAGTGGAGGAGTCACAGGGAATATATATGATGAGAAAAAAATTGACCTTTATCTTTTAAAAAAAAATCAACATCATTGTTCAATCAGGGAAGTAATATACACACCCCTATAGTTTGTTTTTCCTCAAAAACTCCCTCCAAATTTGCTTATTTTTAACGAAGCTAGGATCAAGTTAATATCTTCGTGAAAGGGCCGTTTGTTTAACTGAAGTGGGCACCGAAGTAGTCGAGATGGTCACTTCCAATCCACTTCGATGTGTTTGTTTCACAGATTTAGATCCGAAAGTGATGATGTGACAGCTTCTGAGTTCGGCTACTTCGGTGTCTGACTTCAGCTGGAAAAATCCCGAAGCCACGACTTCAGCCCACTTTGCAATATTTTTCAATGATAAATAAAATAATTGTTACCATAGTAATGAAATAATTAAATCACTACTCTCATTAATTAATAATTAAACATAATATATTAACCGATTTAATTTAATTTAATATCATGATATTAAATTAATTATGTGTTGTGCAAAGTGGTAACTTTACCCCCTCACCGAAAAGTGATGAAGTGGGATTTTTCAGATACCTACTTCAACTATCCAAACACAGGAAGTGGTCTCCGAAGTCCAGTTTGCAGCTTGAACCAAACACCCTAGAGTGGATAGTTTCAGCTGAACTGTTCACTTCCACCGAAGTGCCACTTCCAGACTTCCACTATTTCGGTAATTCACTTCCAAACCAAACAACCCGAAGACTCGAAGAAGATGGAGAGAAAACGTTTCCACTAGAGAATCATTTCAAGGAGATCAAATTGATTCAAACTCAACAATGTGGCATTATACTGTTTCTTACTTCCTTTCTAAATTCAACAAATAAATAAATAAAAGAGGTGCAAAACTAAGAATAACTAGTCAAAATTTTCAAATCAAAATCTCAGACTAACTTGAAAATGAAATGTGAAAGTCTGACTAAGTATAATTTTAAATTACATCGAAATTGCGATCTCCACAAATTTCAGACAAAGATAAATTAAAAACTCAACATTATGTGCGAACTTCATCCTGATGCAGGTCCCCTGGATTCTATTCTGAGTCATCCGCCTCTCTTTCGCGTTAATATATTTTATTGTTTTTTGTTCTTTTTTTCTATTGTTTTTAAGTGGTTTTTGTATAATCTTTCAATCTCTGGTGAACGACCCTTACTTACGTTAGTTGTTTTTTCTTTTTTCTTTTTTGTCTATTGTAATTGTTTTTTTTAATCAATAAATTATGGTTTATCCATCTTAATTAAAAATTTATAAAATAAGTGCAAGATATGTCGTGCAAGACAAGCAAAACAAAATACTAAACCGCTACTAGTGGAAAGCGAAAAGAGAGACCGAAAAAAATACAAGAGACACAATAACACTACCAAAACAAGACATAAAACCCCAAAAAAAAAATGTGTGAGGGCTTAGGGTCACCATAGTTTTGTTCATCAATTAAGAGACCATCTGCTAGAGCAGCCAGGAGCCAGCAAAGTTGAGAAATTTTTTGATTAATGAGAACTCCACAAATTATATTTTAAATGGCTACAAACAAATTATAAAATAATTAATTTGATGATAATATTATGTTAAATGTAAACCAAATATATTATTTGATCCAGTTAAATTTTAAATTTTAAAACTAATTCAAAATTATATTTATAATAAATTAACTCATACCACCATGTTGGTGAAACTTCATTTGAGAAAATGACATATAGATCTAATCAAATTGATTTGGTGGAGCTCTTTAAATGAACATATGAGAGAGATATTGGGCTCTACTGTTTTGTGATTCTAGCCCACTAGCTTTTGTTTCTAATATTCTTCATGGAACTTGTACTCACTTTTATTAGATAAATAATTTAAGATGAAGATAATCGATTCACTTTAAAACACTTTCTTAAAAAAAATTCTGATTTACTTATGCTTGAGATGATAATTAATAATAGTTATAATAATAATAACAACAACAACAACAACAACAACAACAACAACAATAATAATAATAATAATAATAATAATAATAATAATTTCACAAGATTTGAGAAAAATATATTGATGATTCATGTACAACTTCAGCTAAACATATGTTTTCATAAATTGATCTTTTGGATCTTTTTAATAAGTGTGTGTATGTGATAGTTTATATGATAACATATAACAAAAGGGAAGATCATGCTTTCACTGATTTCATACATGAAAATGTTGTAGTAAGGTTGGTGTAGGAGAGCCAAAGTAAATTATTGTGTATCTATGAAACAACTCCTAGAATTTTTTTTTAGAAATAATAAAATTGATAAAAAAAAATTAAAGGGGGCCAAACAACAGTTAAAAGAGGTCAAATAATGGAATTTTTCCTAAATTGTTTTTCTAAAAATATAGTTTTTTCACCCTATATACTAATTTACAAAAAAAATAAAGAGATTTGTAGAAAAAAGACTCCCTTTAGAAGTGTAATTTGTTTAAATTATATATACTTTTATAAAAAATATACAGAGGCCATGGGACCCATTTTTAAATGAGTTAGACTATCACTTTAAAAAGGAAGAAAAAAAAGTTGCATCTTTATTTCGATAATCAAATTTTAATGAAGAAAAATAAGAGTTATTTGATAAACTTTGTTTGGCTAGGGAAGAGAAAAAGAAGAATATATAATAGTATGATTTATCAATGATACTCTTGTTATATAACAAATGAGGTTTAATAATTTATTAAACTTTAAGGGCTCTAGAATCTTTTAAAAATTATAAAATAAAGATTTATAGGACCTTTTCCCTCATGGGTGTTAGAAATAAAAATTGGGGATATTGAAGGGTTAAGAGTTAAACTTTCTATTCCTTAATTAAATTAAAAACAATCTCCAAACAAAAAGAAGGTTTTTGGCCCAACCTTTCTTAACAACATTGTTATTTTATATTCCTTTCAAGGCCCTTAACTATTTCTTTTTTTTTGTTTGGAGAGGGGGTAAAATCCAAGCCCTAAATTCAAACACACTATTAATAAAAATACAAAAGAAAATGGTTATTTAATGTATAAACAAACCTCTTGTGAATTTTCCTTTAAAGTGAATTGCCTACTGTAAAAAAACAATTTCAAAGAAAATTAAAAATTATATTTTTGAAAAATAAAATAAAATTATTTGAATATTATAAAAAAAAACCAACTAGTTTCTATGACATCAAAAGAGCGTAACTCTATCAATGAGAAACACACTCAATTACCACATATCTCTCTATCAGCGAAAATGATTATACTGTGCTTTAAACTTTTAGAAAATATTTTTTTCCCAGTTTTCTTCTATTAATATGAGGCTTTTCCCCACTTTTATTTAATTTATTATTATTGTTTAAGAAAAAAGTTATAGCTAATCACAAAGGTGTAAACCAAAACAGTAGAATTGGATCAAGAATGGTTTGGATGTTTTGGCAAATGGATCACATGGAAGTGATACATATGTCATTAATGTATTATAAATAAATAAATAACAAGACATAGAAAAAGTACAAACGAGTAGTGAGTGGGGGGGCTAAAGTAAGTTTAACGCTGGTTGGTCCATGGGCAGTCAAACCCAAGTCAAAGATCCAAAGACCAGAGTCTCGCTGTCCGCCACTACTTAGGTCTGTTTGTACACGTGTCAAGCGTTGATTGGTTCCTGAAGTGAAGGGGGTAGAAGGACAGCAAAGCGACAAGATCCAACCAGGGGGAATTTCCATATAAGATTAAGAAAAGGACAAGCCAACAAATACTTGGTTGATTGTGTTGTTTTCTTCTCGTCATGGTTTTCAGTTGATCCTGGACGTCCAATGACCTTTGAGATTCGTTGTTTGTCGCCATCAAGCCCACTGATTTGCCACAGTGCAACAGAAATTTTAAAAAGAAAAAATCTCAAGTTTTATCCCTTCTCTCCTGTTTGAGTTTTTTTTTTCATTAATAATTGGGTAATTTATGATAATAAAATTTTTTCTTTTTTTTTAAAAAAAAAAGACTACAAACACCCCTCATTACAAAAAAAAAAAAAGTCAAACTTGTATAAACATGGAGCCAATAGGCTCATGGTGTGTGAATTCAAGCTTCTAGAGATAAAAGTATAGGAAAAGAAGGGTTAAAAATGGTTAATGTGATCTCTCTTTATTTAGATAATTTTTTTTATTTTAATGAAAAAAAAAAAATAATGGTTAACTCTGGCTCTCCAAAACCATCCTAAACCTCAGGGAGGATGAATCTCAAAAAAAAAAATTATAATTTTCAAAAACCTATAATGCTCTTAGATTTTTTTAATTAATTAAATAATCTCACATTATAATACAAAAATAATTAATAAATCATATCATTATCTATTTTTTTAAAGAACACATTTATTAAACTACTTTTCCTTTCTTTTCTTTCACTAGAATTTAATTATCCATTTCTTTTTTGTAACTTTAATTTCCTTTCATTTCCCCTCATTTACTTTTTCTTACTTTCTCTTCGATTATGTGAGGGTCTGATGATTTTTTTTAAATATTAAAAGCATTGATATAAAATAAAATTAAAAAATGGGCCCTAAGGAGAAAGTAAAAAAAAAAAAAAAAACGTGGCATAATATCGGCCTATCTGCTGGGAAAAATAATAACCCAATTAAAAATTAGAAGAATAACAAATATTAGACAATAATAACTCCGAAAATATTTATAGTAACTATTTAATGTATAAAATGATTTAAATAAATCTCCTATATCAATTATTATGAATAATAATAATAATAAACACTAGCTTTGAATCTTCGTTTGTTGTTGTTGCGGGTTGCTCAAGATAATTAAAAGCCTAAAACCAAAATTTTAAAAATAAGTTATCTAATTTATTTAATGAAAAATAGTTTTAATCTTCCTCAACCTCGTCGTTTATGATAAATAAATATATATATATATATATATACTTTTCAATTTGTGAGCAATATATTTACAAACTCCCTTTATAATTGAAAAATGAATATTATATTAGCTCAGGAGAAGAAGTGTAACCCAAAACAAAAGCATGAATTTTAAGAAGTTAGTTGAGAGAAGACAGAAATTAAATTAAAATATTAAATACAAAAAGTTGGTTGCGATAATACATCATTAATTCAATTTACATTTAAAATGTTAATTTATTATAATTAATAAGATTAAAATTTTTAAATCTTAAAATTATTTTAAAAAATAAAATTTTATATGTAGCCATAAGACTTCAAAAATTGGGATGCTTGTTTTAGTAGTTTTATTGTTGAGCCAGTCCTTGTTCAACTGTGGTTCATAGTTAACTAATTTTTTTTAGTAATATCAAGAGTTGAAGTTATTATTTCAACACACTGATATTTTCACTTTGAATGGTTGAAGTTCAGACTCTCTTCATCATTAACATGAGATGATTGAGGACTAACCAATCTTTAATAAAAATAAATATTCTCAAATATTAAACAATTAGGGTTTTCTTTTTATCTGCATTTCCCTACACAGTGTAGCACTCTTGTATGCATTTTTTCTTTATATACTTTACTTTTTTCTTTTCTTCACTGTCCCTCTGAGACAAACAGTTACAAAACAGGCAAGGCTTCAATTATTCATGAGGATCATGGAGGTGTTTCCTCTCTTTATGGCAATGAAGAGAAAGATGGATATATGAATGGGTAGACACTGGAATCAATAAAACATATATCAAGTTATGATACTCATCATTGTATTTGGATGGAATTGTAACAGCCATATATGGACCACTTTCTCTTTGTCTTTTTTAGCCTTTTAAAAGCTCTTTCATCACTGTTATCAGCCCTATTTCCCATGGTCTCCAATTGTACAAGTGCTCCAACCTTCATCCACTTTACCTAAAAATGAGTCTCATTGGATTCATGCTGGTCTTATGATCAATGGTACACTGAAATCTTTGTGATGCTCTTTGGCTATTCAAATTTATTTTCATGTTTTTTTTAGGGCCTGTTTGGATACATAATAAATTTTTCCATAGAAAATTTATTCCATAAGATTCGAATACGATTTCTATGGAATATACTACAGGAAAAATTACTACAGAATGGTGTTTGGATGTTCACATGAAAGTTTTCCCCTATGAATTTTATTTGAAAATAGAATTAGCAGGTAGAGTTTTTTTAAAAAATAGCCATTTGAGTTTTTGAAAAACTAGCCGTTAACTTAATGACAACGATAATAATAATTATTACTTAATTACTATTATAAATATAATAATTATAATTATTATATAATTAATATTAATATTTTAATTTTAATTTTAATTGTAATTATATTTTTAAACATTAATAACTTAATGACAATTATAATAACAATTATTACGCAATTACTATTATAAATATAATAATATTTATTATTATATAATTAATATTAATATTATAATTATAATTGTAATTGTAATTATATTTTTAAACATTAATAACTTAATGACAATGATAATAACAATTATTACGCAATTATATAAATATAATAATAATTGTTATTATATAATTAATATTAACATTATAATTGTAATTGTAATTGTAATTATAATTATATTTTTAAACATTAATAACTTAATGACAACGATAATAACAATTATTACGTAATTACTATTATAAATATAATAATTATTATTATTATATAATTAATATTAATATTAATATTATAATTGTAATTATATTTTTAAACATTAATAATTTAATGACAACGATAATAATAACTATTACGTAATTACTATTATAACTATAATAATAATAATAATTATATAATTAATGTTAATATTATAATTATAATTGTAATTATAATTGTAAACATTGATAACTTAATGTTAACGATAATAACAATTATTAGGTAATTACTATTATTATTATATAATTAATATTAATATGATAATTATAATTATAATTATATTTATAAACATTAATAACTTAATGACAACCATAATAACAATTATTACGTAATTACTAATAATAATAATGATGATTATTATGTAATTACTATTAATATAATAATTGTAATTGTAATTATATTTTCTAAATATTGACAAAATTTGGGAAGAGTAGGGAAAGAAAAAAGAAATTTTAATGGTTAAGTGCCCAAAAAACATAGGAAAAAAATATTTTGGTATCTACCTCTTTGAAATGTCCATTCCTATGATACCAAAACATTGTAATAATACTATCATATTGTTCAACCTATCATATTGTCCATTCCTATAATTTTACAAGTTATTATAATTGTATTACAGTAAAAAATTACTATAGTACCAAAACACTTATTATTACAAGTTCCTATATAATGTTAAATTCCATAGGAATGGACACCATTCCTATGGAATTTAAGAGTACCCAAACAGGCCCTTAAAGTCTTTCTCCATATGCCTCTTATCAGGGGCGGAGCCACATATTACAACATTTTTATAAATAAAAATTCATAATAATACATTAATAATAATATTTAAAAAATAAAATAAAAATACCAGTAATTACTGCGAGGGGGAGTTGAATCCTTGCATGTTTTGAAAATATTGTAATATTATTTCTTCATCAATTTTGGCAAATATTTCTCGCTCAATATAGCATACTATCATATTGTTCAACCTATTACCCCTCACATCTCTAACAACCTCGAATTGGTATACCATCTTCCGTATTGGATACTGTAACACAAAAGTTACTGACTTCTTCTAAAAATGTACTATATGTAAAAATGAAACGTTTTCCCCTTCATAATAAGAAAAAGAATTTGAACAATTTGAACTTTTAAGAGGCCCAAATCCTTTCCCCTTCTTAATCGTTGTATTCCAATATTCCTATGTTATGAGATAAACACAATTACTATTTAAATTATTAATCAAAATATGATGATAAATATTCTGGGTATTTCTTTTTATTGATTTGTGCACACATGAAAATTATATATGCAAGAAAAATTAAGATAAATAACATTAGGATCTTATCAATAAAGTTTATCTTAGATCTTATTAACAAGATTATCTGGTGTATCCAACTTAAAAAAAAGTTTATCTAGTTTACTTTTTTTCATATTCCACAAACTAATTAAAAAAAATTCTATCTATGTTTGCTTATTATTTTATCAAACTAATTAATTCAGAACAAATTAAATATAAACAAAAAAAATAGATGAATAATATTGAAATTCAAATTTTCAAAATAAAAGTATGATGGGGTTTCGGTAATATCATATGCAAATCAGAGGTAAAATAGTTATTCCAAAAAATACAGGGTTTAGAAAAGGATGGCTTTAACGTTCTCCACGGCAGCTCAGCCTCACTTCTTCGGTGCCACATATAGGGGAGGAAAAGAGGATGGCCGGACAGCTGGACAGAGAAGGGGAGCGGCATGAGAAAAGAAACGTCAGCCGCCAAGGGAAGGGGGCAGCCACGGCGAGGAAAGGGCGAAGGACATCTCGAGCAACGGAGTCCACTAACCTCGTCGGCGACAGGGGGGTGGCTACCCCAGCCCTCCCCCTTTTTCCTTCCACCCATGCCTCTTACGAAAATATTTTTTTAAAAAAAAATCACATGTATTAAAATTTTTTAATTATATATATATATGGCAATTCGTCATTCAAATCTAAGAATATATAGAACCGTTGTTAGATCATCATTTATGAACACATAAATGTAAAAACGCAATTATAATTTAATAACCTTCAAAGATTTATCATATGAGACAAGACTAACACAAAAAATAATAAAAAGTTATCACATTCATCAAAATAATATATTAGGGATTATAACACTACAATGATAAATGTAGAAAGGTGGAGCATATGGTTTTTCTTAGTTAGGATTCACACTAGAATCTAGTAAACAATGAGTGAACAATACTTTCAAAGTACCGACGCCTACTCACTCACTGCACTATGCAAAAAAATTAATTAAAAAAAAATATTTATTATCCTCGAACCAAAGATTTTATAAAAAAGAAACCCAATAAAGTTCTAACTCAATAAGCCTTTTATATTGAATAAACACAATATGTTACAAAATGGAAGAATCTTTATCCTTAGTTAAGTGGAGCCTCTGGCTCAAAATTAAGAAGATGGTCAATAAATGTTATAATTATCTAAACCATGTGTAATTGTTCATAACTAATAAGTTACCAATTTGATGTAGGACATGTCTATACAAAGTAAATATAATTATCTAAAATGTCAAACTAGTACATGCATGTGTTTTTTTCCTTACCTTGTAATGATTTTTTTTTAAAAATTCTCATTATAAATTAATAAAATATTATTATTTATTGTTAATTTTGCAGAACCCCTCCAAAGAAAAGAAATGTTCATACAAATGTCCACATTTTCTTGTTTTTAGTTCACACTCTAAACAAACAAGTCAATAACAATCCCAATAAATAACAGCGTTTGAAGGTTTCAAATTTAAGTTCCATGTTTATTTATACCAAAATATTTTTAAACCAATGGGTTTGTATTTGTGTTTGTAAAATAAAATAAAAGTTATAATTCATATTTAATGTTTTATATTTGATATGGCTATTAATATAAATTGCATATATTAGAGAGTGAGATCAAAATAAAAAAAATTCAAAAATCAAAACAAATAATTATAAAAATATTCGACCAAAAAATATATCATTTCCAAATTTTATACTGTAAATTTAATTTTATTATTATTATTATTATTATTATTATTATAATAAACCATCAAAGTTTTTTTTAAAATATTTTTACAACTCACAGGGGTTGATGTGCAAAAGAGGCAATGTTTGTTCAGCAATAACCCATTGTTTTAGGGGGTTTTCAGTGAAAAGGAATTTATGTTTTTCAGCTTTGACTCGTTTGCTCCTCTCGGACGCCAGAGAAGACTTAAATCCGCTTCTCCGCTTCGAGATTTCCTCCGTCTCGTCCTGCGTTCTGGTTTTCCGGCGACCGGAAACTACTCTCCCACTTCATCGCTCCCCAAAACCACCTTCCGAGGCCGCGTCTCCGTTGTCGGGAAACCGCTTTCCATCACTCCCATTCCAGCTATAAATACCTCCCTCTCTCTTCCTCTCTTTGTTTTCGATCTCTTCTTTCTTGAGTGCTTGGAGAACGAGCTCTGTTTCTCTTGTTGGTTGAGAGGGTTTCAAAGGGATCTGGTTTTCTAGGGTTCCGACGGGGGGCTGGTGGCTGCTCCCCGATATTGATGAGAGTCCGAGGAACGATTTGCCATCTATGACGACCGGTACCCCAGGGAGATCGATGCTGGGACAGGATCTCACATGGAATGGCAGATCTATTCAGCCTCGGGAGCACCGATCGAGACGTGAAGAAGGTCATTCACGTTCTCTTTCTCTTCTGTTTTCTGGGTTTTTAGATGATGTTTCGCTGTGCTTGAGATGGTTTTGTCGGTGATCTTCAGGTTTAGATGAGATTTTTTGCTTGAATTCTTGGTTTTCAATACTTGAAAACGAATAATTCGGTAGATTTAGAGAAGAAGAAAGTTTTGGTGGAGATTTTTTGAGCTAAATAAGTTTGTCTGTCTCGTGATAGTGTCAGAAGAGAAGAAACTCTGTATAATTTTGAGGGTATTTGGGGTATCATTTGGTCATTTGGATCAAGTGAAGTGATCCACGGGGAGCATTTTAGTTGGCGTTGTGTGGTGTTTTATTGGAGGTTGTAATGACGGCTACTGATCAAGTGGATTGGGAGAATGCCTAGGTAATATATGAGGCAGAGCTGCAATGTAGTGCACTTCTGATGAACTTTTACTCTTTAAGGGTTTAGTAGTACGGAAGTAATGCATGCGGCTTAATTAGGTAACTCATTTACCCTTCTGGTGTGGTGTTGGTTCAAGATTAGCATTATTTGGGTTTGTATTGATATGCTTATTTCAGAATCTAGATTATGCATCTCTATTAAAAAAAACATCATGTATAAGGATTAGGACATATTAGAAAGTGGCTAATGACTTGCTTGAACATCTTATCCCCGAGCTTCCTCTCATTTGCTTCTGCGCTGAACTCCATGCTATGTGAGAAAACCACCTTATATGAAAATTATGGCAAATCCAACATCAAAGACAAAAGATGACGCAATATGAACTATTAGTTTTGTTTTGCCTGTTTCAAGATTATGACACTCTTACACTTTCATTTTCAATTAAGAAGCGGATGCCATGGTTACCTAACTCTAACAAGTCTTATACTTGTGAAAACCTAGTGTCAAACTTTTTCTTCTTGATTTTGCCTTCACAAAGTTACAGTTTTAGTGAAATGTTGACGCATTTCTTTCAATTCTGTTTGTTGTGTTTTTGAAGGCACTTGTTTCTTTGAAGAAAGGCGCCCAATTGCTTAAATATGGTCGTAAAGGGAAGCCAAAATTTTACCCATTCAGACTATCCAATGTGAGTTTATTTGTAGCAACTTTATGACATGGCTCCATGCGAGTGTGTACACCCTTGTGTAGCATTGAATACTTGAACATCTTTGAAAACCTTTATGTATTCATGGCATCTCCCTTTTGTACCTCAAATGAGAGAATTATTTTGGGCCTATCTTTGTCTCCTATATAGGGTGCATTTGTTACTATTATACAATTCAAGTAAAATATATCTGTGTTTACAATGTTGAAGAAATCCTAAAACTAAAACATACATTTTTAAACAAGGATGCAGTAATAAATGTAGATCTTATCCATGATATGCAGGATGAATCATCTTTGATCTGGTTGTCAAGTGGAGAAAAAAGAACTTTGAAGTTAGCTTCTGTTTCAAAAATCATCCCTGGACAAAGAACTGTGAGATACTTGCTTAACTACTTGTGATTTACACCTTTATGGATTCTTAGATCATGTTGTGCTGACAAGGCATATGTTTTAAGTTTTCATATAATAGCCTAATTCTGATATTCTTACCTTCATATTTATAACTTGAATTTGCTTTTCAGCCTGTGTTTCAACGGTATTTGCGCCCAGAGAAGGACTACTTGTCCTTTTCCCTTATATATGAGTATGGGAAAAGGTCTCTTGATCTGGTCAGCATACCTAGTTCATATAGAAACCCTCCTTATGCAGAGAGTCTTTGAATTTCATAGGCTGATTCACTTTCTTTCATGTTGTTATCTGTTAGATTTGCAAGGATAAAGTTGAGGCAGAAGTGTGGTTTGCAGGACTGAAGTCATTGATTTCTTCTAGTCAATGTGGACGCTCCAAAATTGATGGATGGTGTGATGGGGAACTTAATTTTGATGTAAGCTATTCATGATGTCATTTTAGATTAGAAGCTCTGAAACAGCCTTTTGATGTTGTGATAAAAAAAGAAAGTATTTTACAATTTGTTAGCCTTCCCCATATTCATTTTGGCAGCTACATGATGCTTTTCCTTGCTATTATTGCCTTGATATGTTGATTGCTCCGTTAAAGTGGCTTCAAGGACTCTTGGTATTCTAGGTATCTTGTGCAGCAAAAGTCAATTTTATTGAGCCAATATTGACTCGTTTACCATTATTTCTTGATTCTACTTTGCATTATAGCGTTCTATTTTGTTATAAATTTTCACCAACGGTTGATTAAGGCCAAAGGGATGTCTGACAGGTTCATTTGCTTGAACCTGAAGAGCAATTTTAACTACTTAATAACGTAGCGTCCTGACAGCCCTTGATGATTGAGATAGCAGAACAATAGTCTTTTATGAATTTTTTCCTCAATAAATGTGGTTATTCACTATGAAGTTCTAAATTTTTTTCTCAAGATACTGATACTCTTCGTGCATGAAATTTTCTTTGTTGTGACAATTAAATACCTTAGCTGTTGATGTAACACCTACGAATTGGTTTGTTGTATTCTGTTCATTTTTTAGGATACCAAGGATTTGATAAGCAACAGTGCAAGTGACAGCTCCATCAGTACCATACTTGATGGTTCTCCAGACAACAACTTAAACCTAAATGCTTTACCCCCGTTTGTTTATTCCTCTGAAAATTTAGAAAACTCAGAAAAGTCAGATGTGATGAATATGCAAGGAAAAGGAGTTGCTTCTGAAGTCTTTAGAGTCAGTGTTTCGAGTGCACCTAGCACATCTAGTCATGGTTCTGCCCAGGATGACTGTGATGCTTTAGGGGACATATATGTGTGGGGTGAGGTCATTTGTGATAACTCTGCAAGGGCCAGCACTGACAGTAATAGTAGTCCTATTATTGCGAGAAATGAGATCCTTCTTCCAAAGCCCTTAGAGTCTAGTCTAGTATTGGATGTTCAATATGTTGCCTGTGGAGTCAGACATGCTGCTCTCGTGACAAGGCAAGGGGAGGTATTTACATGGGGTGAAGAATCAGGAGGGCGACTTGGACATGGAGTTGGAACTGATGTTATTCGTCCTCGACTTGTTGAATCTCTATCAATGTGTAACACTGACATTATTGCATGTGGAGAGTTCCATTCTTGTGCTGTGACGTCAGCTGGTGAACTTTATACTTGGGGAGACGGTACCCATAACGTAGGCCTTCTTGGCCATGGTACCGATGTCAGCCATTGGATACCAAAGAGGGTTTCAGGACTGCTAGATGGGCTTCAAGTTGCTTTTGTAACATGTGGCACCTGGCATACAGCCTTGATAACTACAGCAGGGCAGTTATTTACTTTTGGTGATGGAACTTTTGGTGTTCTAGGCCATGGTAACAGAGAAAGTGTTTCATATCCAAAGGAAGTAGAATCACTGATGGGGTTGAAAACAATTGCTGTTGCATGTGGAGTGTGGCATACTGCTGCTGTAGTAGAGGTTATTGTGACTCAATCTAGTGCCAGCGTATCATCTGGAAAATTATTCACATGGGGTGATGGAGACAAGTATCGTCTTGGCCATGGTGATAAGGAACCACGACTCAAGCCTACCTGCATACCTTCTTTAATAGATTACAATTTCCACAAGCTAGCCTGTGGTCATAGTCTGACAATAGGCCTCACAACTTCAGGACATGTTTTTACGATGGGAAGTAATGTCTATGGTCAGCTTGGCAATCCCCAGTCTGATGGAAAGCTCCCTTGCTTGGTTGAAGACAAGCTTGTTGGTGAATCTGTTGCGGAAGTTGCTTGTGGCTCATATCATGTTGCTGTCTTGACAACCAGGAGTGAAGTTTACACCTGGGGCAAAGGAGCTAATGGGAGATTGGGGCATGGTGACCTTGAAGATCGGAAGACTCCGACTCTTGTAGAGGCTTTGAAGGACCGGACAGTCAAACGCGTTGCCTGTGGCTCAAACTTCACAGCTGCTATTTGCAGTCATAAATGGGTATCAGGTGCAGAGCAATCCCAGTGCTCAGCATGCAGACAGGCATTTGGTTTCACTCGCAAGCGCCATAATTGTTATAATTGTGGACTTGTACACTGTCATTCGTGCAGTTCAAGGAAGGCTTTGAGAGCAGCATTGGCTCCTAATCCGGGCAAACCTTATCGTGTATGTGATTCATGCTATATAAAATTGAGCAAGGTGTTAGAAGGTGGAATTAATAATAAAAGAAACGCCATAGCTCGCCTATCAGGCGAAAGCAAAGACAGGTTTGACAAAGTAGATAAATTAGCAAAAGCTTCTTCACCTAGCAATGTGGATTTGATCAAGAATCTGGATATTAAAGCAGCAAAACATGGACGGAGGACCGACTCATTGGCTTTGATTCGAGCTTCTCAAGTTCCTTCGATGTTACAGTTTAAGGATATTTCTTTTAGTGGTGGCTTTGATTTGACTCGAGCAGTTCCAAGACCAGTGCACACATCAGTGCCGCAATCTGTTAATCACTCTAGAGCTGTTTCACCTTTCTCCAGAAAACCTAGCCCTCCACGTTCAGCAACACCAGTCCCCACAACATCAGGGCTTTCTTTCTCTAAAAGTGTTGCTGATAGTCTGAAGAAAACAAACGAACTTTTGAGCCTAGAAGTTCAGAAGTTACGCTCTCAGGTAATGGCAACTTTTTCTTGTTCTTGTATCTAGTTTTGGACCTTGAGCTCCTGATCTCCTTATATGCTCACTTGGATTCAATTAGGTTGATAGTCTTAGACAACGGTGTGAACTTCAAGAATTTGAGCTGCAGAAATCTGCAAAAAAAGCTCAAGAGGCCATGTCTTTGGCTGCAGAGGAGTCTGCAAAGTCCAAAGCTGCAAAAGAAGTCATAAAAACCCTCACTGCACAGGTAATTTTTCTCTACATAAATTTACAATAAATTTGCAATTTTATCTTATTTGAAATACCTAATACTGATAAATATTGCATTAAGCCTAGCATCACCTAAGATTTTTATAGAACTTCCATTGTGGAGTTCTTTTGTGAAGATTTTTATGATCTCCAACTCTCAGAGCTTAAGAACTTTTGCATCAAAATACAGAGACATAACTGTAATATTTTTCCACAGCTTAAGGATATGGCTGAGAGGCTGCCTCCTGGGGTCTATGAGAGTGATCAGATTACACCAGTGTATATGCCGAATGGCGTTGAATCACATACCTCGTACTCCTCTGATTTGAAGAGAGAAAGCCAGCTAAGGAATGACGCAACCAGTGATCCAGTTAATTCTTCATCCATGAACTCTGTTGTTAGTAACGGGCTTTTAGTGCAAAATCATTTACCAAGGAATGCCCTTGAAGCCAATGACTTGAGCACACGGTTCCAGAACAATTGGTCTGTACAGTCTAATAAATCAAATGACAATTTATATGGCACGGCACGTGACAGTAATGCGGAATCTCATATATCTAGCAGCAGAGCAGAAGATTACGACTACAAGGAGACAGAACCTCGTGTAAATGGTGAGAACAGCACCAAATCAAGAATCTCCGCCTCACCTGGCAGTCAAGTTGAGGCTGAATGGATAGAACAGTATGAACCAGGTGTCTATATAACCCTTGTGGCCCTTCGTGATGGAACAAGAGACCTGAAGAGGGTGCGATTCAGGTACTTTCATCAAACATTCACTGTTCTCTGTAATTATATGCCTGTTCATCAAGAATGTGTCATGTTTATTATGTTGAGCTCATTAAACATTTGCAGCCGGAGAAGGTTCGGGGAACATCAAGCAGAGACATGGTGGTCGGAGAACCGGGAGAAGGTATATGAGAAATACAATGTTCGGGGTTCTGACAGGGCCTCAGCGGCACCGTCAATGCAATCAGCACGGAGATCAGATGGAGAGTTCACATAGCAAACATGACCAAGAAACTACCTGCAGATGATATTCACTATGACCATGGAGTTGCCAATGATTTTCCTCCAATGTCCTAGTATATATATATATATATGTCACTTATTTTTACTGCCAATTTGTTCTTTCTTGTTATATTCCAGTTCAGTGTATATGTATATAACGTCATCAAATGAGATGGTGTGGGGGCAGAGAGAAAAAAAAAACGGTGCTTCCCGACAGCGCCACGTATCATCTCCGATTCATCTAGGCTTTAGGCTCCATTTTAGTTCCGTTGTATCTGATTAGGACTTTGTCTGTCCAGTCTTTATTGAGGCTTTGGTTCTCTGATACATTAAAAGAGTTGATAGTGATCTGACTTTTTCTCCCATGATTCCCTGTCCATTACCCAACTGTAACCTAACAAATATTAATTCCAGCCCTTTTTTAGCCCATGGTTTTCTAGTCCGGACCCAACTGTAACCTACCTGGTAAATAACCAGCCATAATATCTTCCTCAAAAGAAACCTATCCTGAATCCTGATGCGCGGAACGATTTTTCCCACTTATTTAATAGAAGTGTTAAAAATATCATTAATATTGAAACCGATTCGAACTAGAAGTCCTAGCCAGGTAATTATGGATATTTTGTCTTTATTTAGACTCCTAAATTCCTAATCATCCCCAAATCCAAGTAATTAATTAATTACCATAATTATCTATAAATTCCTCAAAAGCCTTCCCACCATATCAGCCGTCGTTTCTCTCACCTTCCGCGCTTGTCCTATTTAAGGATTCGAATCCCACTCGATTCTGGTTCTCTCTCTCTCTCTCTCTGGTTTTCTCGCTCTCGCTCACTTCGATTCCCTGGCTAGGTTTTGCTTTCGTATCTCGCTTAGGGCGTTTGAATTCTTCTCGGATTCTTCTGTGATTCTATCCCGATTCGATTCGGCCTCGGATTAACGACTTTTATCCCTCATTTATTTCTTCAAATTGGGGTTTGATTTGGTGATTGTTTAGTCTGTTTGTGTGGAAGTCTGAGCTTCGGATTTGGTTCCTTGGAGGCCATGAGCTTCGCGGTGACCGACGGAGCCGATGACGGCTCTTCCCAGCAGGAGCCGCCTGATCCTGAAATCCGAGAGAAAGATCCAACCGGCCGATATATTTGTGTAATTATCCCTTTTCTCTGCAAATTCTCTCTCTCTCTCTCTTTTTCTTTTTCTGGGTTTTTGATTCATTGGTTTTTGTTAATTATGCCCTCTTTTTTTTTTTGCAACAGTATAAGGAGATCTTAGGAAAAGGAGCATTCAAGACTGTGTATGTTTCTCATCAAATCGTCTTCTTTTTTAATTGAATTTTGTTTCTTTGTTTATTGCCAATATGACGGCTTTTTGTTTGAATTCGAACAACAGATATAAAGCTTTTGATGAAGTAGATGGTATTGAAGTAGCGTGGAATCAGGTCATGATCAATGACGTGGTTCAATCTCCTCAGGATTTGGAGCAGTTGTACTCTGAAGTTCATCTCTTGAGAACCTTAAAACACGAAAACATCATCAAGTTCCATACTTCCTGGATTGATGATCAGAACCAGACCGTCAATATTATTACTGAGTTGTTCACCTCTGGAAATTTGAGACAGTACTGTCGAAACACACAATCCTACATTGCCTTTTGTTCCATTGAGTTGATTTTGTCAAAAGATTTATTGCTTGTTTGTTGTGAAATAGGTATAGGAAGAAGCATAAGACTGTGGACATGAAAGCTTTGAAGAGATGGGCAAGGCAGATATTGATGGGGCTTGACTATCTCCACAGTCATCAGCCCCCAATCATTCACCGGGACTTAAAGTGTGATAACATATTCATCAATGGTAACCATGGGGAGGTCAAGATTGGCGATCTCGGGTTTGCGACTGTTATGCAACAATCCCATGCTCGAAGTGTACATGGTATATAAAATCATGTTCCCTCTTCTGTGTTTATGCAAATTATGTTTTTTTGACGTGCTATAGTGTTTCTTATTGTTGCATACGCTTTGAAGGAATGTTATTGTGTTCTAAGATATCATTCTTTTAACTGCAGGAACCCCAGAGTTCATGGCACCTGAGGTATATGATGAGGATTACAATGAGTTGGTAGATATATACTCCTTTGGGATGTGCATGCTAGAAATGGTTACCTTTGAGTATCCGTACTGTGAATGCAAAAACAATGCTCAAATATATAAGAAGGTTTCTAGCGTAAGTAGTGAGGCTAAACTTGTATCTGATTTTGTATGTGTAGCTGATTGTGCTGTAGTGATTTTAAGAGCTTTTCTTGTCTACTTACATTCTTCAAACACAATTGATTTTTTAGGGGATAAAACCTGCTGGACTTGCCAAGGTTAAAGATCCTGAAATGAAGGCTTTTATAGAGAAATGCCTCGTTCCAGTTGCTCAGCGATTGCCTGCAAAGGAGCTCCTAAAAGATTCTTTTCTCCAGTTGAATGGGAAGCCTGAAGCCAACCCTTCGTTGCTTCCTACTGCTTCTAAGAGTCGTGCACAACAGAGCATTTGCATTGTTGTTAATGAAGATGAAGCTGATGTTATCAGTATAACTAAAAGTGCTATGATGGATGGTTCACAGTTTGTACCTTTGGAGGTTCTCAGGAGACGAAAAGGTTTCGAGTGTAGACTGAAAGGGCAGTGGAAGGGGGACAACCGCATATCATTGTTATTACGGAGACAAGAGCCAACTGGTAATTGGCCTTTTTCTTTCCTTTTTTTTTAAATCACAATTTATGTTACTTGAAATAGTTGAAGACACAAAGGGAGTTCACTATGCTTACGTTTGTTCACATTTTATGGTACTTAAAATGGTTCAAGACATATGGGAAGTTTACTAATGATTTGTTTTTCAGGTGATCCAGTTAACATCCAGTTCCCATTTCTTCTCGACAACGATTCGGCGCTTTCTGTTGCTAATGAAATGGTTGAACAGCTTCAAATGCCTGAAAGTGATACAAGGTTCATAGCTGAGTTGATTGATACATTATTGGTCAACTTAGTACCTGGTTGGAAACCATGTGTTCCTGTGGGCAAATTAGCAGCTCTTGATGGGAACCAAGATCATAAAGACAAGCCCAATGATCTTCATTTGGTCGGTGGTGTTGAGAATTCCGTCGGTTCTTGTCAGATAACCCCCCAAGCAACGCACAGGAGTCCCCCTTCCTGCCATAACTCAAGCTTCAACTGCACTATTCAGCCAATGGAAGGTCCTCCTGCCATTGGAAGGCTTATATGACACCACATTGCCTGGTGGGTGGTAACTGAGTCTCTTGATATTTTTTTTTTTCAGATATCAAGTTTCCTATCCAGCGAATGTTCCTGCATGCCGAGTTGATCTTGAGTCTCTTAATGCTGCTGCATCAGATGAACAGCGTTCCCTTCCAGTAGTTGTTTCTGCAGTTATAAACGGGAGAAATGATCAAAAGTTCCCAGGCATACTCCCATTGTATTCATTGGCCTGAAGTGGCTGGTGTCTTTGATGTTGCGAAAAAGGTTTTAAGGGATGTGTGTTCATGGGAAAGGGACGGTCCCCAAGGGAGTCAATCTGAGTGCATACTTTAGAATCTGATTTCACACTTGCGAGAACTAACTTTGTAGCAAATTGTTTTGTTTTTCAAATCAAGTTGTTGAATATAATGATCAAAATGAAATAACTTACTTGAACTACTGATTCCTACCATTGCTTTGACATCTATATCTTTTTATTATTGACATACAATTTCGTAAGATATCCCTTTCTTTTTTTTTGGGAGGATGACCTACAACAAAACTAATTAAGAACACAGGCAAAATAAGCATCACCAAGCAATTATAAAGTAAAAAAAAACAATATGCCTGAGCTTGACTAGGCTTATACTTTTGGAATTTACTTCCCTGGAATAGAAATCTTTTCTTTTTTTGCAAGAAATTGGCTATATATATGTTCCTTTTTACAAGAAGGAGAGTTATTCTTTCAGGACTATTTTTTTTTGTAAGAATGACTTCCTAGTTATGACAATTTATTTACAATATTTTGTTTTTTTATGGAAGTTGTCTTCAATTGATAGTTCACCTTCTAGTGATCTTTTGCAGGGGTCTTGTGTTTCTTAATTTTACTAGTGGGTCTCTGAGTTGGAACAATCTGGCAGTGAGTTACTGATATTCTTTTTTACTTGTTAGCTTTCAAACATATTCATCACATAGAAGGGGAGGCCATGGCTGAGATAAGGAAGGATATTTGGAAGCCACATTTTTGTAGGGTAAGGCTACAATGCAATTACACTATTACAGAGCTCAAATTTGTTAACTCTTGATCACAAGATTTCTGTAGTTCAACTGCTAATTACCTACATTCTTTAATTTTTGTCGGAAGATGCTGATATAACTTGCCCGGTAGTAATCATTGTTCTCCTGATGTAATATTATTTTCTACGACATTTCTTGTAATTCATGGCTTGATGTCATGTGACTTTTTCTTTGTTCATTTACATAATGATTGTCTTACTTCATATACTAGCACAATACTGAGAATATGTTTGCTCCTCTAATGCTAGCCAAGAATTTTATCCACTGTCAAGTGTTATGTAGTGCACCTGGGGTGGGTGTCACTGCAAAGTTAAGATGTAAGCGGTTTCATATGAACACAAGCAGGCTATTTTAGAATCCTTGCATTTATTACTAATTACATTGAATTCATGCCTGTTATCTAATTTCAACATTGCAGCATGGAATAGTTGAATTCAAGATACATTAGGTTGGTATAGATGAACAATGATGTAAACTTCTGTAGATGTAGAAAGTCCCATGCTTGCTCTGCTCTGAATGAGAAAAATGAATTAATGAACAAGAAAGCTCAGATTGTGCTTGTGTGCTGATGACCATAGAGATCTTTAATGTTGTTTCCTTTGCTCTCCCCAAAGGTCTGATAGTACTTATTTTGTTGTGCTTAATTAGCTGTTCATGATCTTATTTCAGTTTATGTTCTCTAGAGAGTTTGTCTCCCTAGATGCTCTTTGATTCTCAAGCCTGTAAATTTGAGATAGGCTGTTGAACTGATTAGATAGCAGCATCTCCATGTTGAATTAGATGAGATACTTCTTGTTTTATAACTGTTAAGTTACAGTAGAACCTCTTCACATTTTTATTCACACAAATTTTTACATGCATTCAAGTTGTGATGCTTTCTGATTGCTAAACATTGGAGCTTTCTCAAGGAGATTTACAATTGCTGATTACTGATGTGATGAACTTCTTTCATGTTTCTTGTGTGATGGCAGCCTATTTCTGCAGCACTTCCATTTTATTATACTGTCCTTATTGTCTTTAATCTGTTTATCATCATATTTTATGCTGTCCAATTGGCAGGTTTTCTTCTTTAAGTGTCATTATTAATCAATGCATGCATGCACCTTATGAAAGATTCATGGTATCATGACTTGGTGACATTTGACATTTGCTGGATTATTTCTTTTCATTGTTTTCCAGTGTTTTCATGGTAAAACTTGGTCATCAGTTGATTCTCTGTAAATATCTCCCGAGAAAGGCTTTTTGTTTCCGGTTTTCCGACCATAGTTTGTATTCTTTTATCATGAGCATAAACGACCGGGCAGAGATATGAACAAATCACCACACATATTTTATATATACTTCAATTATGTATTAAAAGAGAGTCGAACTGTATAGAAATCAAATAATGTAACCATCGCCATTGCGACGGTGGTAAACTGGTTGATTAGTGTATATATGTGTTTTTTTTTTTTTTTTTGATAAATAAGTGACAAGGATGTGCACAGAAGTTTTGAAATTTGATTTTAGGATTTTTTAAAAACAAATATTTTATAAAAAAAAATAGATTAAAAGACTCTAGATGTGCGTGCGTGAATTCATATATATATATATATATATATATCTCAAGAACTAATTAATTTGTGGAAGATACGGTAAAAGGTACAATGACATTAAAGCTTTTATTTTGATGCTGATTTGATTTGATTTAATTTCTCTCCCTTGTCAGGGGACAAATTCAATTATTCAAATCAAGAAGCATGTCAAGCATATCCTCGTTTGAACCGAAAAACAAATGGAAGACGATGAATTAAAGGAAGAGATGAAATAAAACAAGATAAAATAAAAAGAAAGAAGAATCAGTTGGTATGAATGGTCAGTCATCTCTTCTGAGCCGACTAAGTTTAGTTTTGGATTCTTTTTTTCTTTTTTTCTTACCTTTTTTTTTATCTCCTCACTTATTAAATTCCATTACTTTATTTTATTCTTTTTTTTTTCTATGGGTTGGACCCAACTCATCCAACTCTCTAATGGGACCACTTGCCCTGGTTTTACTCATTCAAACGTCTCTTCTTTAATATATATTATATATATAATATGTATTTATTAATTAATATCTTTTATTGCGCTGCTATTGATATTGGGATTGATGTGGTCAAAAGGTTGAAAGTTCCCTGTTTTTCATTTCATTCGTAAGTCCTTTCTATCTTTATCCCACACCTTCATATCAAAAGATTGGGCTCTGACTTTTTCATGTTATATATAAATAAATATCTATTTGTGGGCTAGCACTTAATAGCCTCTCAAATCTTTACATCTAACTCCTAATTAATTGATAATAATAATAATAATAATATATATATTTAAATTATCAACAAGAAGTTAGTCCAAATTTTCAAAATATAAGTCATTTAAAGTAAGAAATTATGTTGAAGAGATATATATTTCTTTGAAGTCTTCAGTATCTCATCCAGATTGTTATAGAAATGTGGTTTATATAAAATTGATAATTCTAAAATTCTAAAATTAAATTATTCCCATCTCCAAGTTAATATAAAACTTTCATATTTACTTCATAATCTCTAATACTATTCTGAATTTTCAAGGAAATAAGATAAGCACCACCAAGTATTTAAATTAAATAAGGACAAATTGGTGATTGACAAAGACCCAAAAGTTTTCTGCTTGCGCGTGGTCATCACCATATAATTCTGAAATTGCGGCCCTATTTGTCTTCTTCTCTATTTATAAAATTAAATATTATTCACAACAAAAACAATTAAAATTTAAATATGAATCAATAAATAGAATATATATATAGATATATAGATATATTTCAAAATTTTATTTTTTTCCCCAAAATGTTTCCTTTTTTTCTTTCAAAAATGTATTTCATAAAAATCTCTGTCAATTTACAAATTTCATTTGTTTTTCTTTTCCTTTTGTTTTCACTTTAATTTCAGTAATAATATTCAATTTCCCTCCAAAATAACATCAGAAGGGCATGATGTGCGTGGTCTTGGTATCGTAGCCGGAGAGGCAGCTCTTCGAGTTCACTCTGAAGATTCTCAAGAGATCGCCGGACATCTGCCTCATCGCCGGCGAGCAATCGCCTTGCATCAGTAGAAGGATCTTCGTCAGCACACCGTTGACGCTGGCGACGGCCTCTTGGGCTTTCCGATCTCGGTACAAATGGCACAAGGTCCACAGCACAATCACCGCCGATTCCGCCCCCTCCTTCCCGGCTTTCATCATTCGGTTCACCACCGCCACCACCGCCTCCGCGGATCTGGCGCATATCGCAGCCCGGCCCTCGGCGCAGCTCGACGCCGCCTCCATCAGCTTCAGAGCCTTCTCCGCCGCCGGTGTTGGGATTGTGGACGATTTCTCGGTCAGCGCCCGAGCTAGAGCTGGTACCAGCCCTTCTTCTACCATTCGCGCTCGCGCTCGCTTCACCGATGATAAGGCCAACAGACAGGAGAGCCCGGCCTCAGCGGAACCCCGATCGATGGGCCCGTCCTCCGCCGGCCCGATCAGCCGGATCAGTTCGCGGAGGAGGTCGGAGTTGTCAGCAACGCGGGATCTGGAGTCTTTGTCGCAGGGACTGGAGGTGAGAATCGCGTCCAGAACCCTAGCTGCATCCACCCTCATCTCCGGCTCCGATCTCCTTATCGTTTCCAGGAGACCGGTAGTGGATCGATTCATATCGGCGGCGAGGGAGTTGATCAAGGCTCGCTTGGTTCCGTCCTCGATGAAATCCGCGTTGAGGACCAGCGCGAGCACTCGGACGGCATCATCATTGGCGTCGGAGCCAAGGAGGGAGGTAATGGCCGGTGAGAAGGAAGGAGAGGCAGCGAGCGAGTTCTTATCAAACTCATCGCGATCCGGGTCGGATAGGAAGGTGATGAGCTCAGGGAGGCGCCCGGCGGAGGCAAGGTCGGTAGGGAAGGTCTTGGAACGGTCGTCGGGGAGGGACCAGAGGGAGATGAGGCGGCGGAGGGTGAGATTGGGGACGAGGTCGGTGGAGGGGAGAGGGAGCATGGTGGCGGGGCAGGTGGTGTTGCCGGAGTCGAGCCAGCGTTGGATGGAGGTGCGATCGTAAGTGACGCCGGTACAGAGGCTCACCGGTGATCGCATCACCTCGAGAGAGATCGGGCATCGGAAGTAGCTGGGCACCTTCACCTCCAAGCCCTCTATCTTCCTCCCCATCTCCTCGTTAATGGCTTCTCCTTCTTCGAGCTCTTCAATGGCTTCGTCTTCTTCTTCTTCTTCGATTTCGAGGGAGAGACGAGGCGGTGGGTCGCGAAGAGCTTATGAAGAGCCTTCTGGTCAACGGTCAAAGGTCTACGAACCAAAGGAGGTGGGTAATCTCTTTCTCTTTCTCTCTCTTTCTCCTTCTCTTTCTATATGTTTTGGGACTCTGGAAGTTGACTCTCTGGTGTGGTACTAGTGGTGAGATGGGTGAGATTTTTGTGTGAGTTTAGGTGGTGGTGTTGTTGATTGGATTGCAGGGAGTGTGGGGATTGCGCCGTGTTGGACCCGCGGAATAGAAGGGGGCGAGGTGGGAACCCGTTGGCCGATCCGGGCTCGACGAGGGTCCACTGCTTTTTTGGGTCAGTGGTTTCAGACCTTTCTTTTCTATTTATTTATTTTGTTTTATTTTACTGAGTTGTTAGCTGTCTCCTTTCATTGTTGCGCCTGTTTTTAGTTCTTGTCTTTGTTTATGTTGCATTGTTGAAGATTTAATTGTGGAATTATTTTAGATAGCGTTTTGAAGAAATAATGCAATTCTTTGGAGTAAGTGTTATTGCAACTTTGTTTTGGTATTTGAGCTTAATCTCATTTCGTGACGCATGTGAATTAATGCAAAGCTTTATGGTTTATAAGCACTTATTTGTTCATTTTGAGCCACCAAAGATTTAGTGGTTTTCCAATTTTTTTTTTTTGAAGTTATTGCTTGATTTACTACTGTTTCACTTTTGCTTTTCCTGTTTTAATTCTTATCTTTTTGTTTGTGTTTCACTTTTGAATATAGTGTTTTGACCGACTTGTTCAATTATTTATTGTAAAGATTAGAGCTTTGTTATGGATGACAATAGCGATTCCAGCATGATCTCATGTGGAGTGTTTATAAGCATTTGATTTATTTATTTAATGCTTTGAGGTATTAAATGTTAGTGGTTTCTGACCTTACATTTATTTTTTTTAACTTTCTGCTTTCCTAGTTTTCTTTAGTTCTGTCATAACAAAATCGTAGTTTTGGATTATACAATCAATTATTTATAAAAAAAAAAAATAGATTACCAACTTTGTTATGTAGGGCATTAGAGCATGGGCACAATCTCATGTGAATCAATACAAGGCTAATTATCTAACTTGAAGGTTGATCTTCACGATTAAAAATGTGCTATTGATGTAGACATTAAAGAATGCAAGAAGACTGTGCCCCTGCATTTAAGTTTCATGAATGACGATTGCATTGAAGACTGGGTAGCCAATTCTCTCATGCGTTTATTCAAAGTTTCAAATTTTCAATCAATCCAACACTTGATCTTATTCCATTCCAAGTCTTCTCCCTTCGTATTTGATACCCTTGCCCACACGCTAGACTTTGACCAACCAGTCTTTTTCCTCTCTATCATTCATTCATCATCCATTGATACTCTGATAGTATAAAGAGATCTACTCATACAAGTTGTATTATTTTTTATCACCATTGATGATGTTAACCATTCTTCTTAATAATGAGAGGATTCCTTTTTGATGCTTATCAACTGGTGGAACACTAGTCCTGCTCATCTTTATCACTTTTTGTTGGCATTGTTAATTTGCTTGCCCTTCTCCAAAAGTTGATTCCTTAGATTTATTTTTTTGCTTTCAGTGACAATTTGATGGTAATGTTAGATCAGTTTCTAAAAATAGCATTCGAACATTATGTTACTCTCGGGTATCATTGGAGTATAGAGTGAAGAAAAGAAGATTTTAGATTTCTCTTTTCTTTTTCTTTCTATCATTACCATTCACTTCTTTCGCTTCATTTTTCATCAAGCCAACTACAGTCTAAATCAAGAAGTTGTTCCTTAACTTTGTTTGGATTGGAAACAAGTAGAGGAAGAGTGATGAATTAAAGAAATTATTTTCTCGTTTTTAATTACATGAAGAAAATTAGAAAATTAGTTTGACAAAATTTTCTTTTCTTTAACCTTTTCTTTTCCTTATCTTTTCAAAGTGGAGGAAAAGAAAAAGAAAGTTTGCTTTCTCATGTGTGTTTGCATGAATAAAGCAAGAGAGCCAAGGAACTTAAAGAATATATCATTTAAAATTTTTTCCTCCTGGTTGTTATTTCTATCTCTTAATGAAAACAAAGGCTTACAAAGGATTCAGAATCATTATTTGCTTTCATGAATCTTTATTTTCCTCTTGCCTTTATTTTTCCTTAATCCCTTTCTTTTCATGAATATTACAAAGAAGACCAAATAGTATGTGCAATTTTGCACAAATCACTATTGAAGTCAGTATTCAATGATGGTTTCTCCGACAGTTTTTATTTTTTTTTCCTCTTTGTTTGTGTTTGGCGTGGAAATTGTTTAACGAAATAATTGTAGGTTGTGAAGTACCTAGGCCAACGTCCACTATATAAAACTAATAGTCAAACTTTTGAGGCTATCACTTTCAATAAAATTTCCTCCTCTTTGTCCACAATGTCCTATGCAAAATTATGAGTAATGAATCACTATTATGAAGCTTTTGACAAACTCTACTCTGTCATCATGTTGTCAAGATCTAATCAAACACTCAACTGAGAAATCTTTTCTCATTCTTAATATCCTACATCATCCTTCATGAACACAGTCTTATTTTCCACTGTATCTAATTATCTTTTCTTTTAAAAGTTGAGCATACTGATGCTCTCTGAGGTTCTCATCTGCTCCTTTTCCATCAAAGTCCAAGGGATTCCATCTCCAAGGTGGAAATTTTTTGCCTCTTTAAACTTTATTCCTGCAGAGAAAGGGGGAAAAACAAAGCCTGACTACCACATCACTCTTTCCTATATTGATCCTTTGGATTGTTTGATCTTATCACATTGCCATGAATTTGATGACCTTGTTTGTTGTTCATAGGAACACCATCTGGAAGGAAAACAAGATTTCCTAGGCATCATCAATGTGGCCGGCTTTCTGACTTATTCTATGAATAACATAGTAACAGGAAGTGTATATATTTATATATTTACACAAATTATATGTTTGGTTGCATCATTCCAAAGATGACAGCTTAATGTTTCACGGATGCATGTGTTTATGTGGTTGTCTTTGACCAACCTCTGAATTAGGGAATTGAGTTCCAATTGCTCTTTACTGGAACAATAATGAATTATATCTTCATTTTTTTTAGTGCATGGTTGTGAATGATAGGGACTCATTTGTTGTGTTATGGAAAATGGAAATGGGTGTTAGGTGTCTATATAAGACTAGTTAACAATTTTATTTTAAGAAGTTTCATATTTGACTCTAGGGTCTAGACCAACCAAACCCTCCACTTTTATATATATAGTGAGCTTTCATTTTCGTTGATTTGATGATGGTGGGGGTGGTGTCTCACGAGGTTGGTTTCTTGTCTTCAATGTCAACAGTTTCGGTGGAGTGTGGAACGTTTTATTATAATTTAGTCTTTGTTTTGCAGGACCCTTGTGAATTATATGGACTTTGCTCTGTTTGATTCTTGGAGTTATTTTATTTATTTATTCTTAATTAGTGTAATGGTTTGGTGCCCTGTTTGTTTTTTTTTTCCTTATTTATAAGAAATCATTGTGATTATTATTTAGGGTTAAAGTCAATGATCAGCTGAAGAAAAAAGAACCAATAAAAAAAAGTGTCTGTTTATACTGATGTAGGTGCACAGTCTTATATATATGACATCTAATGTGTTAATTAGATAGTGTTAGTCATAATAATTGATAAAAGTGCAAAAATGAGATTATCATTTAGTTGAGGGATCATAATGATGAATAATTCAAATAAGTAACTTTACAAAATTTGTTATTTATTTGTTTATGGAAAATTTTTTTTTGTTGAAATAAGTATTATAGAGGTAGTTAAAACAAGTATTATATTTATTTATTTGTTTGTTTGTTTCTTCCGGTAAGATCCTTGGGAATATTGAGAAGGGAAGATGTGGGGATTATTTAAAATGGAGAGAACATGGGTAGAATTCAAGTTGCTTCTTGTACTAAGATCTTGGATTGGTTTGTGGTACTGAGATTTCAATCCAATATATGATTTGACTGTATCATTTCATTTTTTGAAGTTTATTTTATAATTTAATTAAATCTTTATATACTCTAAATAAACTTATATATATATATATATATATATTATTTATTTATTTATTTATTTATTTGTACAAGATCATAAGTAATAGATGTGACCAATACATTAGATTAAAAGCTTTACTATAGAGTTATGGGCTAATTTCATAATGGCCATACTTTCAGGCCCAACCCAACTAAACTGATCTTCTCCTGCAATTAATTTTTTCCCAACATTATTAGTAAGATTTTTTTTAATAAAATTTTACTGATAAAGATCAATTGCAAACAGAGCATTTATTGTTGCCAAAAAAAAAAATTAAAAATAGAAATAACATTAGTCATTTAACCACACAAAGTAACAATGAGATAATATAACACAACATAATAAAACATCTTTTGTTTGCAAATTTTTTACTAAAAAAAAATCTTAACTTTGATTCATGGACTTATTTTATCAAACTAACATTGAACACGTACCTCCCTAAACTTTATTTCCTCCATCAATATCAAATAATAAAAGTACCATATTATTTGTTTTCATAAAAAAAAAAAACTAATAAAAAAGCTGATCCCAAGACACCTTTATCTCTCCCTAAAGTCATGTCAACTGGACCATGCCTTCACGTTCACATATGATTACATTCATAACCCTGCACTCTTCTCAATCTAATCAAACAATAAAAAATAAAAAACCAACCCTTTTTATATTATTCAAAATTTTGGCATAATGCATTTCTTATAAATAAATGAGTAAGTAAATAAATAGGAAGAGGAAAGCAGAGTATATGAGAAAGGGAGCATTAAAAAACAAAATACCAATTCCATGAAACATCTCACTTTGAGGGAGCATCACATCAAAGAAATGCAATATAAAAATAAGACAGGCAGTCCTGTTTGGAGCTAGAACAACAGTTCCCCTTTCTTTCAATTTTCTCTTTATAAACTCAACTTAGCCATTAATTTCTCTGTTTCTCTTGTGGCCCTCCTCTTCTCTCACCAAACTAGGAGACAACCCTCTTCTCCTTTCATTTTCTTGGTCCTCTCTCTGTCCTCCATTCCCTGCCCCACCACAAGCAAATAACAACTTCAAACTCACTACTTCTCTATTTCTTAAAAACTATATATATGCATATATCTTACTTTTATTATTTTAATAATCACTGATTGTGTGTGTGTGTATAAAGCTATTTCTCTGTTTTATATACTTGGTTATAGACTTCCCTACAGCTCTGCTTGTTGTTCATCTTCAACTAGTATTCTTGTTGTGTTCTTTGATATGGGGCAACAGATGAAGTTTATAATGATTTCATGGATAGTGGTGCTGGTTCTTGTGATGGCAAAGTGTTGTCATGGGAGTAGTAGGAACAGCATGCAAATGCAAGGGTTCCATTTAAAGAAAGAGGCCATGAGAAACCCTGGTTACTTCCTTGGTTTCTTGCCTAAAGCCATGCCTATCCCTCCTTCTGGCCCTTCCAAGCAGCATAACTCCTTTGGCTTGGACTCTTCTTCCAGTGTAACAGCCCCTTGATCTATCTCTCTCTCTCTCTAATATTCTCCTCTTTTTTTTTTTTTTTTTTTCAATCTTCTTATTTTGTGTTGATAAACACAGAGAGAGAGAGAGAGAGAGAGAGATGGAAAGAATTCAGACTCTCAATCAGTTATTCTTCTTGTTGGTTTTCTTTTTTTTTTTTTGGTGCAGTAAATTTGTGTAAAAATGAAATTGATACATGTTTTTGAAGTTATTAATATTGTTGTGAAAACATACATTGATTTTGCAAGCATGATGCCATGCATGATGATATTTTCTCTTAGTTTCATAGGTTAGAACTTTGGAATGGTGTTGCTATTTTGTTTGATATCTTTCTGCAATTTCATTCAAATTCAGAGCTTTGTCATTTGTGTGCATGGTGTTTTAACACGAGGCATTGGATTGATGGATGGATTTGAAAGGGAGCCGTGCGTGCGTCACCTTTTAATTAATTAATTATTATTATTTTTTCTTTTTTACTTTTCAAATAATAATAATAATAATAATAATAATAATAATAATAATAATAACAATAATAGAAGAAAAGAGGTTGACGTGATTGATTACAAGGGTTCAAGATTTGGAGAAAGGGTTTGGCCTAGACGATTTCAGAAGGCGTGCATGCCCTTTTCCGCTGGCCCCACAAACGTACATCAAACTCCGGCATGTTTGCACACGGACATGTAACCCCGGCCCCACCCGTCTCTCTCTCTCTCTCTCTCTCTCTCTCTCTCTCTCTCTCTTATATATATATATATATATATATATATATATAAATATAAAGAAAAGAGAGAATGTCACCACTATTATTATTGTTATTATTGTTTTACATTCATGGTTTTGTTTACATTTTTGGGGCTTTGATTATTTGATCTTTAAATTGTAAATCACATAATAATTCCAAAAGAAGGAATGGGGGCAAGAGATTTTTGTAGAGAGATATATGCATTCATTTTACTGTGGAGAAAAAAGAGGAGGATTTCAGTCAAGAATTTATTATATATTATTATATAATGATATTTAATTCATACTTCAAATCTAAATACTGTTCCATTTATACTTCCAAAAAGGGAAATGGGATGGCGCACAAGATATGGACAAGAGAAAGCTACCTACCATTGCATCAAGCTTGCATTGAATCATGTACAAATATCTCCATGAGGATTCCTGTTTTACAATCACCTTTATTTTTCTTTTTTCACCTTACATTGTCACCATGTGAAATCTCCCCCTTCAGATGTCAGTGACAAATGCAACTCATGGACAATATATACTTTCAAGTCCTCTTCCTCTTTCCAATGCATTCTTTCAGAAATGTGTCCTATGTATGATATAAAGATCTAAATTAAGTAGAATCAAACTGATTTCTGTTAGCTTAAAATCTAAAATGAAAAATAATAATTTCTCACATGGACTTGGGAAGGAGACGTGCATGCTATGAATCAGTGATATATGCCAATCAAACCAATCTTTGCTGAATCTGAAGGCTGAGAATATGAACAAGTGAACAAGATCAAGTAAAAATTCTCTTGGCACTGAAAAGGAGAGGAGTAGGATTTTGATCAAGGAACAAAAGATGTGTGTCATCCACCAGACATATAACCAAGACAATATTCCTAGTGTAGGCAAAGTCTTGGGAGACACATATCAAAGTTGATCTTACAATGGAATATGATCATATTACCTATTGTCATGAATATTCTCATCTTCAACCTCCCTCTCTCTATCTCTCTTTCAAATGAACGGCAACCGAGCTCCTGCCTGTGCATCTCATCCGAGCGATATCTGTCATTTCAATGAAAACTAGAAGAGAATGTGTATATCCTTTTTTATCTGCAAAAATAAGAGAAATAAAGTCGTAACTAAAGTAGGGTTCTATTCTGAACAAACTGAAACGGTTTCTTATTATCACAAGTTGTTGCAGCCATCAATGGATGCTTCAAGGAACTAAGCATTTTATGTTAAATAAGTCTTCCACATGATTTCAGAGGAATAGGACAATGATCATCAAGCAAAGAACAAGAATGCTGGGTATACTCCAGCCACACAACCAAACATCTTCATCAAGCTCTTTGTTCTACATAGGAACCAGATATCCCAGAGGTACCAAGAAGTGTCACCTGAAAATGAAGAAAGATGAGTTGGCATAATTCAAATGCTTTTACAAGCACTGCAGCAACATCAGTAAGACACAGTTTTACTTGAAAAATGGTTTTCATAAGATAACCATTCTAATCCTGATTCATGGATCTATCTGTCAGGTGTCAGAACATAATTGTCTTTATGCCAAAGAGAGGAAATGAAAATTCTTCAAGCGCATAGAATCATCTGTGAGAATTTTTATTACCTTTCCCCACTCAGAACCAATGCCACTGCACCTCATCTTCAAGTGTATCATTTTTGTCCCCAACTCATTCTCGACTTTCTTCTTCAAAAATGCCTCATCAGGACCAAAAGCATCCAGATATGTCACGTAGCGTTTATAGGCAGCTTTCATAGCATCTTCAAGATAATCAGGTAAACGATCCACATTCTTCAAGAGCAAAGTCGAACCATGGTAAGCAACTTCGTATGAAACTTATAAACTAATTTCAGCTCCCAATGTTCCCAAGGCTTTATGGTATAATCTACATAGAAGGAAACTCACCTCACCACTTAACCCACAAAGGTCATCAAGTGCCATTCTGAGAGACACTAACACTGCTCCGAACTCCACTGAGGCCTCAGCTGCACGGAAGACATTTGCCAAAGCATCCTGGCCAGCTTTATCATCAGCATTTTTTGATAATGCCTTTTTAGTGCTGGCAAGTACACTATCTGGGATTTCATCCCAGCTCATGGCCATTAAATCCTTGATCGCAGCTTCTATGTCAGGATCAGTAACAGCAGGAAACTGTTTCAAATCAGCACTGAACAACCGCTTAAAACTCAAAGCAAAAGGAATGCTGCAATCTGGGAAAATAAAAGAATTTGTCAATTTCAACTGAAAACAATGCCATTACCAAGGTTAGTGTAACTGAATCAATGGGAGTGATACAATGTCAAATAAATATGCTAGCAGGCCCAAATGAAAACAAGCAAAATCGGGACAGTCTAAAGAGAAATTCACACATATTTATTTAATGAGAGGATTCACAGCAGACTTAATTCAGAACACTAAATGAGGAGGCAATGAAGGCAGATTAATGTCCCAGAACTGTGCAGTTTAACAGTTTGTATTTGACAAGCAGTGAACCAGCGAAAAATAAGCTCCAAAAATCTTTCTAGTCCTAAAAAAATGAATCAATAACTCCAATTGTTCCTTGTTATATTCAGAACATGGAAAGTACTTATTATCATGTACCATCATGTGAAATCATTGTCTTAGAGTATGTAACAGTTACTAAACATCAGTTTCATAGGAAAAAAAAAACAAAATACAAAGGTCACATATATAGCACTTGACTGAATTGAAGGCATAAGAACTCCAGAAAGGGTTGATCAGTGATATAATTCAAAATCTAATGGTAAGTAGAGAATGCCAGCAAACACAACAGACCCTAATACAATGCACATAGATATACCTGATGATAACCCATGGAACCTACATATCACAAAATCGATAAAAATGTCAGGATAAACTAATAATTAGAAAAAGATCGTTTTTTGAAATGGGAATAGATAGCGTTGTGCATGGATCAAGAATAAAAAGAATATAGTAAAAAGATTTAAAATTTTAAAACCAGTATCAATCTAGATAGTAGAAAAACAATTCAAAAAAAGGGCGAATTGAATAAAACTACAATATCGCATCGACCTAATCACAGAGTAAAGAAAAAGAAGAATCCACCGGGTGTTCTCAAATCTGAACAATATCATTAGGAGACACAGATTAACAATCACCATCATCATAATCAAGTATTACTCAATCCCAAATCAGGGTAAAGAACAGGGGGGGGGAGCATCAACCTGATATTGGATGGAAGACGGAGGAGGAGGGGGAGAGACGGGGGCCGTGCTGAAGAAAACCTTTGCTGGTGATGGGGATCGTGGAGAAGCTCGACCTTGAGAGGAAGAGAAGCCTCCGGGCAGTGGAGGAGGACATCGAACGAAGAATCGCCGCCGCCATCGCCGCCTTTGCTTGAGAGAGAGAGAGAGGACGTTGGTTAATAGAGGCCCATTGGCAGTGTTGGATCAGGTTTAGATTTAATATTGTTCTTAGGCTAGGCCCATATTCAGATTCAAAGGCCCATTTTTTTATTCGATGTTATATACTATGATCCATTTTATGATTTGATCCTCAAATATAGCCCTCATGTTGATTTCCGCCCTATGAGGGGAAAAAAAATTATGAGCATTTTGTGTTATTATTGATAAATTTGAACACTAATTAAAATAAACATATTCATGGAGTTTAAAGAGCAATGACATACAATTTTTTTTTTTGTTAAAAGACTAAAATAAATATGTGGCTATAACTGAAGCATGATGGATTCGTCATGTTTAAACCAATATATATGTTACGGGGATTGAAAAAAAAATTGTTCAATAATATACTTCCGCTGCAAATGAATAACAACATTTACGTGCATGCCCCTTAATATATATATTTTTAACTTGTAAAGTATTTTTAATATCTAAACAACGAAAATTCTTTCTATCCATCCAGCATAAGTAAGTACCCTATAAAATATCTTTTTTATAATGGAAAATCAAGGTCAAATTTTTCTTATAATTTAATAAACTGATTTTTTTTATTAAAAAAAAACATGACAAAAAACCATAGGTGAAAAAAGATGATAATCTGAAAGGGCATGAGGAACCAACACAAAGGCCAGAAAAAACTAACCTGTGCATGAAACCTATAACCAGAAAATTTTGCATCTGACACAACCACACAAGTTATTTTTGGATGTAATTAACAAAGCCTCCAAAGTAATCCCCTTGTTTTTTTTAACCCTTTCAGAAAACAAGTTAAATATGTCCATTTAGTGACCAGAGGGATCCCTAAAAGACTTGTATTTAAAAATACAAAACACGTACCCACTTCTCATAGGTTAAAATAGATAAAAACAAAAAGTCATTTTTTTTTTAAGGGAAAAAAAAGCAGAACGAACATATTTAGCATAAAAGAGCCACCAACCAGTGGCTACCAAAGCTTGCTTGTTGGCAGTCTTTAATGACACAACAAGCCTCTCTTTTCACCAAGATGAAACTGAACCATAGTCTAGTTTTAGGCATGCAAGAATGGCTACTAATCTCCAAAATGATTTTATTATGAATTCACATCTAAGAAGGCAGGTAAATAGGGGTATGACAACGAGGAGAAAATGAGACCAAAATTGGCTAGCACCGGAAGAACAAAACCTACAAGAAGAGAAAGAAGGCCCCAAACTGTGGCACATAGAGAGCCATCTCACCCACCATCAAAAGCTGGAGATATATGCCCATGCTACTGAAGAAGAACTACTCGAACAAAATAGCAAACAAGGACCCAAAAATGTTACTGGCGCAAAAGAACAATTCCGGAAAACCTCATAGCACAAAACGGCAGCATGCTTGTGTTATGTATACATGCATGATAAAGGCACCTCAATCACATTTTTGGAACCATGAAATGATAGGAAGATCATTCTGTGTGTGTAACATGCGGATCATTGTTGCTGCTGCCAAATAAGAGCAGGAAACCAAATCCAAGATCGCAATATTAAAGATGTCTTTAATACCCATCCTAAAACAAAATTGGTTGCCCATACAGTTAAGATCTAAATATCAAATTACAGGGAAATCGTCTTATCATCCAAGCATAACAAAATAGATCTCTCAAACGTAATCCAGCATTGCATATGTCCGTCACAAGCATTCAAAACAATCAAAACTATGCACATCAACAAACCTATGTCACTAATCAGATATGTAAACAAGAAAAAGCAAAAATTTTTCAACATTACACCATCAATTGAAACCAAAACAACAGTCCGACAATACCCTAGTAACAAAATCAAAATAAACTACAACTTTCCAGCCAAAAAAAAAACCCTAGAAACCCTACATGAAACAAGATAAACAGATCTAAGCCTCTTTTACATCAAAAACCAAATTAAAAAAAAACCCCCCAAATCATCCAAGCAAAGACAAATATGTCCATAATCAGAGAAATTGCCGATACGATACGATTAAAGAAAAGATTTTTATGAAAAAAAAACCTCTTCAGGCAAGAGATCGACGGAGAGTCCTCTGCGCCGCTTCAGATGGCAGAAACCCTAAACCTATAAAAAGTCAGCACGATCTCTCGATCTAATCCGCTTCGTAGACGACTCGAGATAACCCCCCATTTATATAGCCAAATATCTTTAGATATTTTCTATAGTAAATGGGCCGTGTATGTAAAGCCCATTTACTCAGCGTTTTGGGCCCAAACGGAATGGATGAAATTAAAAGCCCATCTAAATTTGGCATTTTACATTTTATTTAATTTTATTTTTTCGCATGACTCTTCCAAAGTTGCTAGCATTTGTGTTAATTTTTTATGGGTAATTGTTTATATGTCTCAAATAATTACAATATTGTATAAAATTATATCCATTTCTTTCTTTTTTATTTCAAACTATAAAAAAAAAAAATCAAAACGTATATAATATGTGTATGAACTCAATTGCTTTTTCTTTAGAGATTATGTATCCTGGCATTTTGTAAATGATGCGTATCTTCTTATACGTACACTGAATTTTTTTTTTACTTTTATTTATTTTTTTGTTCTTGAATATTGCATGTTACCATTTAAAATACTAAAAAAAAACATTATTATAATCTTTTTTTTTTAATTATCAAAACATGCAAAATTTCTATAAAATTATCTCTTTAAAGAAAAACACAGCACTGGTTAGAAATCTAATGCAGAGTAAACTGGAAACATGCATTGAATTATAGATTGTTATGAGACTTTGAAAGACTGACAAAAGGAAAGATGATGAGATTATGTGGAAAAGGAACATTTACTCTGGAGGTTGGAAGTTGGCTAGTAGAGGCCCATTGGCAGTGTTGGATCAGGTTTAGATTTAATATTGTTTTTAGGCTAGGCCCATATTCAGATTCAAAGGCCCATTTTTTTATTCGATGTTATATACTATGATCCATTTTTTGACTTGATCCTCAAATATAGCCCTCATGTTGATTTCCGCCCTATGAGGGGAAAAAAATTATGAGCATTTTGTGTTATTATTGATAAATTTGAACACTAATTAAAATAAACATATTCATGGAGTTTAAAGAGCGATGACATACAATTTTTTTTTTTATTAAAAGACTAAAATAAATATGTGGCTATAACTGAAGCATGATGGATTCGTCATGTTTAAACCAATATATATGTTACGGGGATTGAAAAGAAAATTGTTCAATAATATACTTTAGCTGCAAATGAATAACAACATTTACGTGCATGCCCCTTAATATATATATTTTTAACTTGTGAAGTATTTTTAATAGCTAAACAACGAAAATTCTTTCTATCCATCCAGCATAAGTAAGTACCCTATAAAATATCTTTTTTATAATGGAAAATCAAGGTCAAATTTTTCTTATAATTTAATAAACTGATTTTTTTTATTAAAAAAAAACATGACAAAAAACCATAGGTGAAAAAAGATGATAATCTGAAAGGGCATGAGGAACCAACACAAAGGCCAGAAAAAACTAACCTGTGCATGAAACCTATAACCAGAAAATTTTGCATCTGACACAACCACACAAGTTATTTTTGGATGTAATTAACAAAGCTTCCAAAGTAATCCCCTTGTTTTTTTTAACCCTTTCAGAGTCCAGCACTGACGAGAGGAAAAACTTGACATTCAGAAAACAAGTTAAATATGTCCATTTAGTGACCAGAGGGATCCCAAAAAGAATTGTATTTCAAAATACAAAACACGTACCCACTTCTCATTGGTTAAAATAGATAAAAACAAAAAGTCATTTTTTTTTAAGGGAAAAAAAAGCAGAACGAACATATTTAGCATAAAAGAGCCACCAACCAGTGGCTACCAAAGCTTGCTTGTTGGCAATCTTTAATGACACAACAAGCCTCTCTTTTCACCAAGATGAAACTGAACCATAGTCTAGTTTTAGGCATGCAAGAATGGCTACTAATTTCCAAAATGATTTTATTATGAATTCACATCTAAGAAGGAAGGTAAATAGGGGTATGACAACGAGGAGAAAATGAGACCAAAATTGGCTAGCACCGGAAGAACAAAACCTACAAGAAGAGAAAGAAGGCCCCAAACTGTGGCACATAGAGAGCCATCTCACCCACCATCAAAAGCTGGAGATATATGCCCATGCTACTGAAGAAGAACTACTCGAACAAAATAGCAAACAAGGAACCAAAAATGTTACTGGTGCAAAAGAACAATTCCGGAAAACCTCATAGCACAAAACGGCAGCATGCTTGTGTTATGTATACATGCATGATAAAGGCACCTCAATCACATTTTTGGAACCATGAAATGATAGAAAGATCATTCTGTGTGTGTAACATGCGGATCATTGTTGCTGCTGCCAAATAAGAGCAGGAAACCAAATCCAAGATCGCAATATTAAATGAAGTGTGTAACCCAACCCAAGCATGCATCCAGAAAGATCACAAAGGCCAAACTTTAGCCTGCCAAAAGGTTAACACAATTAGAATCATCCAGGGGTTGATGAAAGAAACAGCAAACCTAACTAAAAAATCAAAATTTTACCAGCTCTCATCACATAGATGACCGGAGCTAATAATTGGTTTCTAGGAAAATAAAAGACCCCAAAGATGCCACCGCATAAACTTGACGACCTTGATATATAAATACCCAGAACTGATGAACAAATCTTCCAGTGTCAAAAAAACATAGAACCCGGTACCAAGGACAATAAAGGGATCTGTGGCTCAAAGATGTTTTACTGTGTAATGCAGAGGACACCCATGTAAAATCCAGCATGCCAGGAATTCCATGCCATCAAAAGTAGGCTACCAAATGACCCAGGTTTCAGCAGCAATTATATCAACGATTTCAAAACACCAAATTCGAAATGCATGTCAAGCAAAAGTAATGCGTCCCATCCACACATCATAAGAGCACAAAATAATCTGGTAAGTTACATCCTACGCAAGAGTCACAGTTGCATAATGATCAGCTGCAAAGATGATCCGGGGCAGACACCAAATGCAGCAAAATGTCCAAGAAACGGAAGAAATAACCAGGTTCAGCACCAACAAGAAGCTTTCCATCAGCACAGGCCAGAAGCTACAGCTGGATCGCCACAGAATTCCTCCATTGTTCAGGCATAAAACCTAAAGTATTGGATTACACATGAAAGAAAGTGGCATACCTGGCTTGAAACTTAAAAGACATTCATTATGAACGGTAGCCGCCGCCGCCGCCTCCTCCTGGGCGCTCGTATGGACCAGACCTATCTCGATTGTACCGATCACTTCCTGAGCCACCCCGGCCACCCCCATCCCTATTACGACCTCCGTATCGGTCACCATTACGATCAGGGCCATGACGACTGTTTCCACCGCCTCCGCCATACCTGTCCTCCCTGCCACCATAACGGTCATCCCGGCCACCAAACCTATCTCCTCTAGGCCCATCACCTGATGGGCACTCCCTAGCAAAGTGCCCAGGCTTGCCACATTTGAAGCAGTCTCCACCCCCACTGTTAGAGCCACGCCCACCACCATAGTCACGCCCACGTTCACGATCACGGCCACGATCATAATCACGATCTCTACCAGAGCCTTGTGGCTGTGCTTTGTCAACAGTTATCGACCGCCCATCGAGATCAATTCCATTCATTGCTTCAATGGCATCCTCCATAGCCTTCTCCTCGTCAAAGGTGATGAAACCAAATCCCCGAGATCGACCTGAAAACTTGTCCACAACTACCTAATTTCCCAGACAAGCATGACAAAAATTAATTCAGACTAACAACTTCTGACACTAATAACGCACATCACAATTACAATGTAACATAATAAATAAACATAAAAAAGCAGAAAACAAGTTAAAGTTCCACATAGAGGCATTAACTTCACCTTTGCTTCAGTAAGGCGACCAAACTTTTCAAATGCTTCCCTTAACCCTTTATCAGAAGTGGACCATGACAGTCCTCCAATGAAACAGCGGAATTCCCCTTGATCCGACATGGCAAAATTTACTAGCTGATAGATAGTAACAAATAAACATTACAAGGCACCTCAAATAACACAAACCAAGGCATTCTAATCGCCCATCGAGCATTACATATATATACACAAGAAAGTATCTGAACAAAAAAAAAACAAAGAATTACACGGTTCAGAATAACGAAATACAAGGACCAAACCAAAAAAGATGTCTTTAATACCCATCCTAAAACAAAATTGGTTGCCCATACAGTTAAGATCTAAATATCAAATTACAGGGAAATCGTCTTATCATCCAAGCATAACAAAATAGATCTCTCAAACGTAATCCAGCATTGCATATGTCCGTCACAAGCATTCAAAACAATCAAAACTATGCACATCAACAAACCTATGTCACTAATCAGATATGTAAACAAGAAAAAGCAAAAAATTTTCAACATTACACCATCAATTGAAACCAAAACAACAGTCCGACAATACCCTAGTAACAAAATCAAAATAAACTACAACTTTCCAGCCAAAAAAAAAACCCTAGAAACCCTACATGAAACAAGATAAACAGATCTAAGCCTCTTTTATATCAAAAACCAAATAAAAAAAAAAAAAACCCCAAATCATCCAAGCAAAGACAAATATGTCCATAATCAGAGAAATTGCCGATACGATACGATTAAAGAAAAGATTTTTATGAAAAAAAAACCTCTTCAGGCAAGAGATCGACGGAGAGCCCTCTGCGCCGCTTCAGATGGCAGAAACCCTAAACCTATAAAAAGTCAGCACGATCTCTCGATCTAATCCGCTTCGTAGACGACTCGAGATAACCCCCCCATTTATATAGCCAAATATCTTTAGATATTTTCTATAGTAAATGGGCCGTGTAAGTAAAGCCCATTTACTCAGCGTTTTGGGCCCAAACGGAATGGATGAAATTAAAGGCCCATCTAAATTTGGCATTTTACATTTTATTTTATTTTATTTTATTCGCATGACTTTTCCAAAGTTGCAAGCATTCGTGTTAATTTTTTATGGGTAATTGTTTATATGTCTCAAATAATTACAATATTGTATAAAATTATATCCATTTCTTTCTTTTTTATTTCAAACTATAAAAAAAAAATCAAAACGTATATAATATGTGTATGAAATCAATTGCTTTTTCTTTAAAGATTATGTATCCTGGCATTTTGTAAATGATGCACATCTTCTTATACGTACACTGAATTTTTTTTTTACTTTTATTTATTTTTTTGTTCTTGAATATTGCATGTTACCATTTAAAATACTAAAAAAAACATTATTATAATCTTTTTTTTTAATTATCAAAACATGCAAAATTTCTATAAAATTATCTTTTTAAAGAAAAACACAGCACTGGTTAGAAATCTAATGCAGAGTAAACTGGAAACAAGCATTGAATTATAGATTGTTATGAGACTTTGAAAGACTGACAAAAAGAAAGATGATGAGATTATGTGGAAAAAGAACATTTACTCTGGAGGTTGGAAGTTGGTGTGCATTTGTAGCTCACTGGAACAGAGCCCATGATGCATGAATTTACAATTAAAGATGCCAACTCACACAGAAGATATAAAAGAGGAGCAAGACATGCAACTTTATGACTGTTTTCAATAACACATTTTTTTTAAGTTTTTTAAATTTTTGTAATTTGAAAATCTTAATTTTCTCATAGTCATTGATGAACGTTAAGTTTGTCATAAAAATAAATAAAATAATGCTATAAAATAAAATTATTTTTGTTAGTCATTTTTGCTCCTTCTAGTATTTTTAATACATTTTAAATATATACAATCATGATTTTTAAGTAATAATTTAAAATAGAAAATACCATCAAAGTCCCTCCATGAGAGGATTAAGATTTTCAAATTTTAAAAATTAAAAAACTTAATATTATTTAAAAAAATATTAGATTGACAAAAAAGACACATAACAATACTAATTGAGGGGCTAAAAAATATATTAACCCTAAATAAACAAACAAAGATTTTATGTCTTGAAGATAACCAGCCCAATGTTGAGTAGGTAGGTCCCAATATATATATTTTTTTTTTTGAATGAAAGGAAAACAGGAAGTCTATATATATATATATATATATATATATACTTTTTGAATGAGAGAAATGAACACTTAAACAAGGTGTATGTTGCATTCATTGGACAACAACTTCAACAAGAATGATGGTGGAATTGAAAACTCTACCCTTGAAGAAACAATTCCATTTTAAATTATTTACAAAATAATTTAAATTATATGGCCTACATATATATGCTAGGTAGAAGTCAAATTAATAATGCTCTATCAAGTGTGAAATGAATACTAATTGCATACATGTTGTACTATGTTCGTTTTTTATATTAAGTTACGCCGGAGATTATGATAAACACAAGCTTATAATTATAAACTTAATCAAAATATTAATTTGAGTTAAACCATAATCATTTGAATAAGTTAGTTCGATTGAAGTCTTCGTTAAAAATAAATTTTTATCATATTTGAATTTAACTGTAAATCTGCGTACAAGTTTTATTGGTGTGATATTACAACAAAATAATAAAAGATTTATCTCTGTTTTTCTCCAGAATGATTATAGAGGTTTTTTTTCTCTAACAATGTGATGAAAAATATAATATATTTTGCTTATATTTATAAATACTTCCAGGTTATTGTGGGTATTAATTTTGGTATGTCTTACTTATTTTTATGTAAAAAGACTCTAAATTTTAACAAGTATTAATCTTTTAAACAGTGATCACATGACAACATGAAATGGAAAAAAAAAAAAAAAAAAAGAGGATGAGTGCATACAAATATTCAATGTATACTTTTTCATGCAATGATTTGCTTGTTGGAGCCATTATTCATTATTTTGCATGCTTCCTTTGTTTCATTCAAGAACATGATTAATGGAAATCATTAAGTTAATAAGTATTAGATGACACACAAATCAAAGCTACATATAATGAACTTTTCAGTGGATAATTTAATCCAACTCAATTAGTGCTCAAAGGGATCTCAAAATCAATTAAATTAACATCAATAATTAGCTCAAAACAATGACAACTAATCACAAACCTTTAAGCATTAATACCAAACCATTCCTTAATATTCGGAAGATCATCTCCCCACATGATTAAAGATCTCTGTTACCTAAACTAATCCAATATTAATGGTTGAAGATCCTTCACATGGCTTCATTAGTCAAAGTTAATCACAATTATGACCTTAATTAAGAGATAGTCTCCAATCAAGACCCAATACTCCAAACTTCATTGATACTCATGGATCAAGCTAATTAATGAGAAAAGGCCAATCTTGCATGTATAAATATACAAGCTAGGACACGTGTCAAGAGCCTACGTGAGTTAATACATGTGTGTGTATATATTTTCATGAACAACGCTAATTAAGTAATGAATTTTTGGTCGGCCAAACTTTTGGCAATTAATGCAACATGATCCGTTTTGACTTTGACTTATGTGTGTGCGCATATATATATATATAAACCCTTTTATTTGTAAAAGGATTTAAGGCTCTAAACATTCTTTGGAGAAGAGGTGAGCTTGCTCTTTCATTGCCTCAAAGCTTCAATGAAGAGGGCTTCATCACACAAGAGGTAAATATTGTGTATATATATATATATATATGTGTGTGTGTGTGTGTGTGTGTGTGTGTGTGTTAGCATTCATTTAAAGACAACATCTGATTTTAATGTAGTTGCTAACTATTGTTGAGGGGGGTGAAATGAATGGAAAAATAAATGGCCAATGAACTTCCGGTTTATTGGCATTGAATCCCTCGTGAGGTTCTTTCACAGTTGATAAAAGATTGAATCACATGGAATTAGAGCACTTAGGTTGAGAGAATAACTTCCGAGTGCTTGCCCTTGACATGGCTTGCTATTGATGACATTGTGTATTTTTAATGTAAAAATTATTTTTAAATTGGATTTATTTAATTTTTAGTTTCTCATGATCACTTTTTAATCATATTATGAATAACTCTTTTGGTCTATTGGTACGTATTGAGTCATATACATAGTGTTTGGATAGTGGGATATTGTATTTTATGGATGAATATCCATAGATAAGAATATTCATATTTAAGTGTTTTGTTAGATGGATTTAAGTAAAGATAAGATTTAATAAATAATTTTTAAAATATTTTTAAATTGTTTAATTAAATTCAATTAGATAAATTTATTTTTTAAATATTTTTACTAAGAATTTGACTTAAATAACGGATATTAAATCACGGGATGAGGGGCGACAACCAAACAACGTGGCTCTATATCCCATCTCCATCCCAGGATATCCAGGCTTCCAAACACTACCAAATGTTCATGTCCTTGGTAAAGAGACAAACTCGAACCTCAACTCACGCATCATAAAAACATAGATTTTTTGAGGTCTTAATTACATGTTTGTGCATGTTTCTTACATGATTTCTCTATTTTTGTTAAAAAAAAAAACAACAATTCTCTTCATATTTAATTTAAAGTGCATAGTTTTTTTTTAATTAAATGGCCAATAATTTGAGCTGATTTGAATAAAGATATGGTTAGGATCTGGATTTATTTTGTTGTTTGAAATTGGACCACGGAAGCTAAGTTAGGTGGAAACGTGGAATATTTACACATTTTTTATTGGTATTCTTTGGATCTTCTTGTCTTCTTTTATCTCAACATCCCTAATTACACTACTAAAAAAACACTAATTAATTACATTTTAAGGATGCGCAAATCCAAAGATGGTGCAAATGAATGATTTGTTTTCAATTATAATTTATACTATGAAAATTTTTGAATTCATAGTACTTTGTTATGATTATGTTTTGGAAGTTTTTTTTTTAAATAAATATAAAATCTTAATAAAAACACCATCTTATTTATTTAGCGATATATGAAATCATAGAATCATATTTTCTTGCATACATCTGTATTTGCTTAAATATAGGTTGATTTTTTTACTATTTTTTGAAAATTTAGATAAACGATAATTCTAATAAAACAGGAAACATATGCATGATAAATCAAGTGTCCATTAGTTGCCAAAACAACAATTCTATTTTTTCGGGAATGGATGGAGAGTTGATAGAAAAAGTTTCGCAACTATATAATATTTTTAAGTTCAAGTTTTTACAAAGATGTATATAAATAATTACAAATTATTCAAGTAGAGTGAATGTATATGTGTTTTGAAATATTAACTCTAAATTTGTGCACGTCCTATTATATCTGATTCATATTTTTAAAAAAATATTTATAAAAGTATACAAATAAATGTATTTTTTTAAAATGAGCATGTAAATAATTTTTTATTTTTGCACCGCATAAATTTGTTGTTTTCATAAAAGACGGTCTATTGGGTGAGCAATTTCTTATAAAAATTAATAAAATGCTCTACTTCCTACAAAATTCTCTCAAATTGAAGGTTTCAACATCCCTTTTTAATTAATTAATGTTTTTAAATGATTTACGAAAATGGCATCCATTATTGACCACATCATGGCTTAAATCATCACATTATTATTAGTTTATTACATAAAGGCACTTATGGGCCAATATGAAAATTTCACCAATTTATAATATCTTTTTTATTTCAAAAAATTTTAAATTATTATTTAATCACATTTATTAAATGAAATTTAAAACAACGTTTTGTTTCCTATCCTCACCATTTTCATTTTCATTATCATTATTTATCTAAAATTTTTAGATTATATTCATAGTTTAATTTTTTTTGGTTCATGGATTTGAATTATTATATTTAATTAATACTCTCTAATTAGTAAAAAAAAAGGAAAAGAAAAATCAAAACTCGTGAATTGATTTAGACCGTAGACTATTTATTCTTTGAATATTGGACTAAAAGCGCGAGAAAAATCTCGTTTCCCGCCCGACCCGTGAATCCATATCGGATCCAGATCCGAATCCGATAAGAAGACCCGTACCACCTCCACCTTTAAATCTCGTTTCGCTTCGAATCCCCCTCCATTAACGAACGACCTCGAAACTCACAAAAAAAAAAAACAATAGTTTTTTAAAAACCCTAGAATTTAAGCCGAAGATGAATGCGATTCCTGAATGCTGTTCGAGAATCCCCTGAATCAAATGGTATTAATCCTTTCTAGGGTTTGTTTGGGAGGTTAGCAGCAAGATTATGTCCGAGTTTTGAGATTCGAACCTAGAATTTTGGGGATTAAAGAGGGAGTACTTGGGAAGGTTCGGTGAGAGGAGCGGCGGAAGAGATGAAGCCATGAAGGTACTCTAATGGCGGCGATGGAGGAAAGGTGTTGGCCGGGACCGGATCTTTGTCGAGGTTGATCCATCTCTTTCACTAGGCTGTTGCTACGAGCCCGAGGCGTTGCGATTCGCTTCCCCGTGACTGTGCTTTTATAGCTCGCCATTAATGGCAGTCGCCAAAGCGCCAGCTTGGAGAAAAGTCGAAACTTGGATCTCGAGTTGAGGGTTTCATTCGCTTTTGGCGTCTCGTAGGGCGTGCCGAGCGGGCGAGGGGCGCCGCTCGTGTGTGTCGTTCGTGGGCCAAGCGTTGCAGGGGTGATTGAGCGCGCAGATCTCGATGTAGGGTGGTATGGGGTGATGGAGGAGTAGAGGCTGCATTTATATTGTGGTTGTTTGCTGTCTTAGAGTTCGCAGAAGAGAAGGAGAAGCGAGTGTGGTGTTATCTGCGGGTCCGTTTCTTCTTCTATGGGATTCTGGTTGGGATTGGATGTTGATTTTCTTTTTTTTTGGGAAAAATTTGGTTTTTTTTTGGATAATTCTCAATTGCATTGCATGTTTGCCTCCTGTTGTATGTTTTTGGCCGGGGGTGTTCGAGGATTAAGATTATTTATATAGTTCTTATTTTTTTATCCAGATTATTTATTTATTGCTCATTTTTGATATTCTACATTTTGCAAAAATGATGGTTTTGCAGTTAATTCTGAAGCTTTTTGTGTGTTTTTTTCTTTAAAATATGTTGTTTGTGTTTATGCTTTATGTTTTTGCAGGAAATGGACTGGGAAAAAAATTAAATTTGTCTTCTTCTCTTGTTGTTGATGTAGATACCTGCATTTAATCCGTGGTATTGTGATGATAGGACTACTGTTTATTTGTACCAGACGAAGTGTGATTTTATCCGTGCAATGAGGGTTTTGGGATTTGCTCATCCATTTGGTTCCTTGTGGAACTTTTTTTGGCCAAATGATTTCAAATCTTTCCTAAATCGTCTTTCTGTTTCTTTGTCGAGTTCATAGGTTTACTGTGTTTGTAATCTGTGGCCTATTTTTTTTTATAAATGTTTGATTTTTCTTTTTTGGCTGATTAACTACAGGGGAGTGGACACCATGAGCTTGTGAAAGCTGTGGACTTTGGTCGGTTTGGCTTCTTTGATCTTCAGTGTACTATGAAGGATTCTTAGATGCTGGTTGGTTTGAGGCTTCGGTGTTTTCTAGAATAAGCATGCCGAGTTTTGATGGCGAGGAAGAAGATGTTTTCTTTGACACATTTGATTGTTTCAGGACTTCTGTAGATTTTGATTCATCGGGACATTGCTCTGCTGAAAGTCCAGAATTAGAGTTCAGAACCAAGTTTCAGTATGATCTTTGGGTTAGTGAACTTACGAGCGTACAGGAAAGGCGATATAGGTTTTTGCAAAGAATGGGTACGGGATTGGATGATTTTGTGTTGTCACTAGGTGATGGACTTCAAGAAACTGAAGAATGTACGTCTTGTAAGTCAGTAGAGAACTTTGGTATGAGGAGAGTTTTGGAAAGCTGTGATGCTGCATCAAGTTCTCATTCATCCTCGGAGGATGGAGGACGGAAGGAAGATTGCTGCATTAGAGATATGGACAGTGGAAAGAGATTTTTTGTTCATGGTGTTGGCCGGGATGGTTTACTAAGTATGCTCGAAGAAGTTGGCTCTGACAAATTGATGACATTGGAGGAGTTTGAAGTATTTCTCGGTCTTTCAAATTCTGTTCGGCAGTTCACTCAGCAGGAACCTGTTGCTCCTGAAGGGAAGCATAATGGTTGTGCTGATGCGAAAAAGACAAGACATATTAGCTGGTGGAAAAGTTTCATATGGAAGAGGTATGCCATGGGAATGGGCAAGAATGGTGTTTCTGGTAAAAGTTCCAAATCACCCAAAACAACAAGAATGAAAGTTCTGCAACAGAAGAAGAAATGTATGGAATTCACTGCGTTATACAAGGGACAGGAAATTAAGGGCCACAAGGGTGCGATCAGGATTCTCAGATTTAGCCCATCTGGATGGTATCTTGCAAGTGGTGGTGAAGACGCTGTTGTTCGTGTCTGGCAGATCAGAGAAGTGGAAACATCATTAAAATGTTTTGCATCAAATGGTTCCTCTAAAACTGGGAAGAGAATGATTGGGAGACAAAGTTGTAATTCTGCTCCTGTTATTATTCCAAAAAAGATTTTCAAGATCGAAGAAACCCCATTGCATGAATTTTATGGCCATACCAGTGGTATCCTGGATTTATCATGGTCTAACTCTGATGTGAGTGTTACAAGAGTTTATTTACTTAATGCCTGTTATAATTTTTGTTGCAGTTTGAGTGGAAAAGAGTTGTTAGGTTTAAACTTTAGTTTTGATTTTTTTTTGGGTTGTTGATTGAAGGCTTAATTTTAACCTCTGAAATCTTACTTACATTGTGTTCTTTTAGTTTAACTTTTGCTTGCATTTATTAAGTCTTCCATTGTGGTGTATATGCAGTGTCTCCTCACATCATCTGAGGATGGAAGTGTTCGTTTATGGAAAGTTGGCTGTGACTCTTGCCTTAAAGTTTTCCCGCACAATGACTTTGGTAAGTATGAGATACTGTGAATTCTGTTTTGTACCTCTGCACCACATAATCCAGTATACATGGCAGATTTCGAACAAATGTAATGTTTTTCTGTTGAATTTTGCGTTTTGGCTTTTTGATATTATGTACTAGGGTATTCATCCTCCCTGTTGTCATATGCTCAATCCAGCTATTCTTTGGAATTCAATTCATTTGAAATTGGATTCTGTTACTTTTGTATGGGCTCTCGAAAGTTTGTAGGAATGACCCCTAATGTTAACTAATTTTTTTCTTGTTTTTCTGGAGGCCAGTGACCTGTGTTCAGTTCAATCCCATAGATGAGAGATACTTCATCAGTGGCTCCATAGATGGCAAGGTTCGTATTTGGGGAGTTTCTGAGAATCGGGTGGTTGATTGGGTTGATGTACGAGATATCGTGACTGCTATCTGTTATCAACCTGATGGAAAGGTATTCTATTGGCATAATCAATGTCTATATTCGGCTTATGTTTATTTTTTCCAGGTTTGCATGGTGATTCTCTTCTCTTTGTTCCCTTACTCAGGGATTTGTTGTTGGTTCAGTTACTGGAATTTGCCAATTCTATAGCTACTCAGGTGTGGCATCCTTCCCTCTGCCAGCCGTTCATAGGCAGTGAACTTATACTTAAGTTTCAGCATACTGATTCATTTGCATCCATTCTTTTGTGATTGATAGGTAGCAATATTCATCTTGACCGAAGGATTTATGTTAAAGGTAGAAAGAAGTCCATTGGCAAACCTATTACGTGTTTACAGGTCGGGATATTTTCTTGGTTTTCTGTCATAAGAAATTGCGTCATGAATATCTTAAATGACTGTCCCTTGAAAAATTTGTCCATGTTGTCTTTGCAGTTTTCACCCGCCGATTCTGAAAAAGTAATGATATCTTCAGCTGATCCAAATGTTCGAATCTTTGATAAGGTGGATGTTATTCACAAATTAAGAGGTGAGAACCTTGATTTGAGTTTTTTGTTTTCTAAAATTTTGGTTGAACTTATGGATCTGTTTCTACAAATAATTGTATGTCTTTTGATCATATAAAATTTATGTCTCTCGGTAGGACACTGATATGCTTAATCAAGTTCTGAATACATATGTTTTTGACCATTTCAATCATTGACTTAAAAAAGGTAAAATCTTTTTCGGCATGAATCAGGTTTGAGAAAATCCAAGAGTCAGTCATACGCATCATTCACTTCGGACGGGAGATACATTGTTTCAGCGGATGAAGATTCGCACGTATACGTCTGGAACTATAGCGCATCCCGCCTGTCATCATTGAAGGGAGCGAAAACAATAAGATCATGTGAGCTCTTCTCTTCTGAAGGTGTATCTATTGCCGTCCCATGGCCTGGTATCAATCACAGAGGAGCAGGCCTAGGCTTCAACAGTGTACTGGCGTCATCCTCTCCACAAAGAATCCTCGAGCCATCAACTTGGCTGAGGGATCCTGATTGCTTTTCTCTCGGTGTTTGTTTCTTTACAGACAGTCCGTCAAGAGGATCAGCAGCGACATGGCCGGAGGAGAAACTTATACAACCCTCAACAACAACCACAGCAACAACAACAATGGAAGATCATCGTCACGGCCATCACTTCCATTGCCTTACAACGATTTCGGCAACATGGAGTCTAGTGATTGTCACTGCAAGCCATGATGGTTCCATCAGGTCTTTCCACAATTTTGGATTGCCTGTTAGGCTGTGAAGTTCCAACCCCTGCATGTTTCCCAATTCTTCTTGCAGATAAAATGCACCAGCTATGTATTACCATAATGCATCCACTTTTTGTCAATGCTCTGTTCTTCCAAATAAAAGATTATAGGAAAATTTTGTGTATATGTATATATTCTATGTAAATTTGTTGTTGTTTTTTGTGGGTGCGTATATTAAATTGCATGTGTATTTTTTTTCTTTTTTTGGCTAAAACACTTGTAAATTTACTGCGGTTTTATTATGATCTTCTAACATAGGTTAACAGATTCCATTTTAAGTAGGATTGTTTTTTAAAGAAAAATAAATCGTTTCGGTTTTCTTGAATAGAATAAACCTTGAGATTTTTTTTGGGTAAATTATAAAGAAATCAGGGTTTTTTTATAAAAAAATTGTATAGTGAAAGAAAAGAAGAGCATTGAAGCGTCTTCTTATCCCAGCGGCGCCGCAAAAATGGAAGCACGGCGCCATCTCCTTCCCTTCTCGTCCGTCGTCGTCGACGACGACGATTTCTCGTTACTCTTCTCAAACGTCAACACTCTTCTCCTTTCCAATCCTAACCCTAACCCTAACCCTAACCCTAGACGCTTCCCCACCTTCTCCTCCAGCTCTCTCCGCTTCGCCCCCATCTCCTCCTCCCGCGGCGCGATTCTCAAGGATCTCCCATCCTTCCAACGTGCCGTCATTGGCGCCGGCGCCGGCGCCATCGCCGGCGCATTCACCTACGTTTGCCTCCTCCCCATCGACGCCGTCAAGACCAAGCTCCAGACCAAAGGCGCCGCCAATCTTTACTCGAACGCCCTCGATGTCGCTATTCACACCCTCCGCACCGAGGGTCCCCTTGGTTTCTACCGCGGCTTCTCCGCCGTCCTTGTCGGCTCCGCCACCTCCTCCGCCATCTACTTCGGCACCTGCGAGCTCGGCAAGTCCGTCCTCGGCCAACTGCCATCCTTCCCCCGGATCCTCATCCCTCCCACTGCCGGAGTCATGGGCAACATCGTCTCCTCCGCCATTATGGTTCCCAAGGAGCTCATCACCCAGAGAATGCAAGCGGGCACCCCGGGCCGATCCTGGGAGGTCCTGCTGAGAATTGTCAAAAAAGATGGGATCCTAGGGCTTTACGCGGGGTACTCCGCTACACTACTGAGAAACATCCCCGCAGGGGTTCTAAGCTACTCTTCCTTCGAGTACCTCAAGGCCTTCGTGTTGAGCCAGACGGGGCAGAGCCATTTGGAGCCGGCGCAAAGTGTTTGTTGTGGAGCATTGGCCGGAGCAATCTCTGCGTCGTTGACAACGCCGCTGGATGTAGTGAAGACAAGGTTGATGACCCAAGCGCGCGGGGAGACGGGGAACAAGATCTCGGTGGTGGTGAGGCAGATTATGGCTGAAGAGGGATGGGCAGGGTTTGGTAGAGGGATTGGGCCGAGAGTTCTTTACAGTGCTTGCTTTGCGGCATTGGGGTACTTTGCATTTGAGACGGCGAGGCTTGCTATCCATCAGTATGTGCAGCAGAGGCAAGCTGCGGAGGCCAATGCTTTGGCTTGATTTTTATCACAGGCACGATGATGGTGAATTTTTTCTTCTCATCTTTCGAGTTTTATATTTTGATTTGCATTGCTTGATTTTTTTTTTTTTTTTTTTTTTTGATAGTGTGTTGTTTGGAAATGAGGGAAGATGCATCATAGGCAAGAGAAAGTTTTTATGCATACATTTTGTTTCATTTGCTTAATCTATCTTATAATTCTGTTTTTTTTCTTTGCTTTAGCGCACTCTTGTTTAATGCTTTTTATTCTCTGAAGTGTTTGGAAAGTGCAGCAAATCTGGAGTTTTGTTATGTAATTCACTAGCGAGGGGATTTGTTGTAGGCTTGTGAATGGTGTAAAACTCCACATTGATGGCATGAAGAAGAGTTTTCTTATTGCATCTAATTTCAAACTGTAGGAATATATATAGACTAGCAATTTATGTTTGCGAATAGCTTATGGCCATGAAAGATTATGTTTATCATTTACCATTGGTTTGTTAGTTTGTAAATTCGGAAGTGATCGTTTTGGTTCCTGAACTGAGAGTGAGTATGTGGATAAAAAATAGATGGACTAAGAGAAAAGTGAGTTTAGTGTCAAACTGACCTATTTTTGAGTTCTGGGACTTAAGTTGCTTTGTTCATTTCAAATTTATACCTTCACCTATTATCCATCTTTTTAGTTGAAACCAGGTATGCTTTTAGCTTAATCGTCTTCCAATGTAGTTCTTGGAATAATGCAACGGGACAAGAATTGTGAAAAAGTTTGTAACTTGTAGCAGTTTGCTTGTCTTGAGGGAAGACGGATGAAACGAAGAGTAGGTTCTATGAATTCATTTTGTTTCATTTGCTTATTTAAGAAAGGGAAAAAAAAGTTCTCTTTTGTTTTGCTTTCTCTTGCTTTTTATTCTCTTGTTTAATGTGTTTACTTTCATGAAATGTTTGGAAACTGCAGCAAGTTTGGAGCTTTTTGATGTGATTCACTAGAGAGAGGTTTTGTTGTAGACTGCTGGCTGGTGGTATTAGCTGCATATTGACGGCTTGAAGAAGAGGAGATTCTTATTGCAATTTAGTGGAAAATATAGATTTATATAACACAGATGAGAGAATCAAGTTCGCCATAAAGACTGTTTGCTGCTATTTAGGTGTGTGTACGATATTGTTCTGTTCATTGAGTGCCAAATTTATGTTACAGCTATTTTTCTTCTTTTGATTATAGGAAGCAAGTGTTTTCTTTATTATAGCTGAATTGTTTTCCGATGTGCTTATTGATGTGACCCATGCTTTCATCAAGCTAATCGTTGACACTATGAACATGAACTAAGGGTGCGTTTGGATGGGGGTAATGGAATGAAGGGGAATGAAGTAATGAAAAAGGGGGGAAAGGAATGGGTAGGAATGGTAATGAAAAAGGTGTTTGGTTAGAGGGGTTATTCATTAGGAATGGGAAAAGTAAAAAATGGAGTTGTGTTAATATTACCTTTTTATCCCTTGTATAAAAAAATGGTATTTATTTTTAATAATCATTATTTACAAAAATAATGAAAACATAAGTATATATTTTACTATTACTGATTATATTTAATTAAAAATTAATTTTAAAGTCTTATTAATTTGATTCCGTACTTATAATTTTAATTAATTACAAATAATATTTATTTTAAATAATTAATATTTATAAAATAATGAAAAAATGTGAATAGTTTTTTATTATTATTGATTATTGTTTAATTAAAAATTAATTTCAAATAACTATTAAATTTTATTATGTACTTATAATTTTTTAGTTAATCACAAATGATATTTGTTTGAAATAATTATTATTTATAAAATGATGAAAACATAAATAGCTATTTTATTATTATTAATTAATATTTAATTAAAAATTAATTTCAAATAACTATTAAAAGTCATTACGTACTTATACTTTTTTAATTAATCACAAATGATATTTATTTCAAATAATTATTATTTATAAAATAATGAATACAAAAATATTTAATTTATTATTATTAATCAATATTTAATTATAAATTAATTTCAAATAACTATTAAATGTCATTACCTATTTATACTTTTTTAATTAATCACAAATGATATTTATTTCAAATAATTATTATTTATAAAATAATGAAAAAAAAATATTTATTTTATTATTATTAATTAATATTTAATTAAAAATTAATTTCAAATAACTATTACTTTATATAGTGTCATTTTGAAGTTTAATAAGGGCATAAAGGTCTTTTACTAGGGGGGAATGGTTTGGGGGGAATGGCTCATTACCTTGGGAGGGGTAATGGTGACCCCCCCAGAGTAATGATTACCTCCAAAAAAAAAAATACAAACATGGGCATGGGAATCAGGGGGTAATGGTTACCCCCTTGGGGTAACCATTACCCCCATCCAAACACTACCTAACTGTTAAATCTTTCACTTCTGCGCTCATCAAGATTATTTCTTTCTTTTTTTTCAAAACTCTTATTCTCCAACTCTCCTCACCCATCTTAGAAGACGTTGATTTTGAGGTGAGTGGGGGAAGAATAGGAGGAAATAAACTGATTTTTTTTTTCATCTTTTAATATTTTTTTTTAATGAAAAGGTAGTCTTTTTTTTATTTCAGGCTGAAGTGGATTTTAATTAAAATTTATTTCGGTATTTTTTACACTGATGGGGGATAAGTGAATTTTTTATAAAACTCATTTTTACTCATTTTCAAAAATCCTTCCGAAGTAATATTATGTACATCGAAATGAACACCATAAATGAAAAAATGAGCACTTGATAGAAAAGATATTTTCTGTAAAATAAACACAAAAAGTGAAAAAAATTATATCACTTTTCACTATTTTAAGAAAGTGATATTTCTCTCACTTTCTGATTTCTTCCATTTACATCAAAATGAATTCCTTTATTCTCTTGAACCGGCCTGAAATGCTTATTGCTATAGTATGGTTCATTGGCGCAAGTTATTTTTTTTTTTCATTTTTTGTTTTGTTTTCACTGTCTTTGGTAGAGTTATGCGCATGTTTTGTATATAATCTTGTTGCACTGTTTTTTTTCCATTCAATAACTTATGTGGTTTATCTATTTTATAAAAAAAGAAATCTCCCCACCCATTTTCAATATATATATATGTTGTTTATTCAATGGAGAAAGTTCTATTGACTTGCAATATTTGACTGGCAAGGGTCAGACTTTGATTGTTTTGTGGATGCAACAACTTGAGTGAGAGAGCACCTCTTCTCTTACCAGCACCGTCTAAATTTATATTTATATTTATATTTATATTTATTAAATTGATGATTACTTGGCAGTCTTCTTCCTTCACAAAAGCAACTAGCCCAGTCAATTATTGTGAGCCCTTTTGCAACTGAGTACAATTCTAAATAAATAGGCTGTTCTGTCTTGGTTCTATGCCTTTAAAACTATGCCAGTACATGCATTAAAGTTCCTCTTTTGGGGCCCTCCTCCAGAGAAAGATGCTTCATACTGAATCTCGCCTTTTTCTTTTTCATTTTAATTAACACAATACGGAATCATTTTTCATTCCGATAAATCTCCTAACCTAGCTTTAATCTCTCCTTGATATATGGTCAGATCACTCTCAAATTTAAACATTTTGATTGAAAAGAAATAAAATTATTTTCAATATATATATATATTTCTCTTTTTCATGAAAAGAACCTCTTATGTCTTTTATAGTGAAGCGTGCAAAAATATCCACATGTGAGAAATATGTAAAAAAAAGAAAGAAAAACAGAGTTAATTTTTTAACATATATATATATACTTATGTGTTTTAGATTTTAAATCTGTCCTCACAACACAACAATGATAAACACATGATACACACATTATGCAAACGTTACGGTATTAGTAGACTAAGAAGTGATAGGTTAGACAGTACCAAAAATTTAAAGAAATGAAGCTTGGACTTCTTCACAAGCAACACTGCAATTTTGAAGTCACTGCTGAAGTGGCCTCAAAAGTGGTCTCAATCTATTATATGACATCTGAAACCCCTTGTCATGCTGGTTTTTATGTATTTATTTTCCCTTTTTTCACCCTCCATCTCTCGTAACTTAGAAAACCTCACCTTTCTTGGACTTGCAATGCCTGCCGTTTATTTTAATGCACGTGTGGTTTATGTACTAATAGCAAAAGAAAAACTATAAGACCAATTAGAATCTAGAGAGAGGCTGTACTAGGCAACCAGCTTTCTTGGCTATTTCCAATAAAGATTAAAAAATAAATAAATAAATACAGAAAAGACGAGGAAAAGAAAGGAAAGTTCCAACTGATTTCACTGAATACTTCTTTTTCAAGAGTTTTTCTGATTTTAGTCTTTACACTTGATTCCAATAATTTAGACGGTAGAACCACCACTAGTATATTATTCTCTTGACAGCCAATTTTGACTAAAGATGCTCCCTCAACCCACAAAACAACTCCAAGATAATTACTTGCACGTTACTATCCTAATCACCCATTGAATCTTTTAACCCTCTTCATTAAAGAAATAAAAGAAAAGAGAAAACAAGTAAATAAAAATAATACAAATGGGTATTGAATCCAATGCCGGCCAAAGCACAACCACTCCCCCACCACATTTCACATCCACAAAAATAAATAAATAAAATACATAAATAAATAAATTAACAAATAAACAATTGAATCAGCTCTATCCTATTCTTTATCAAACCACCATTTGGCAATTGGCAATTGCCATTTGCCATCCAAAATACATACAAATCTCATTGTCCTCCCCAAATGTAACTTTCACCCTCTCCCTAAAATAAAGACAAAAACTAAAAAAGAGCCCCCCAAAAAGTCCAACTTCCCAATGAATTAACAAATATGTTCCAAAGTGGTGCTCTATCATCTCACCATCAGCCCCTCTCTCTGAAACTTAATGCTGTCCAGCCATCCATTGATGACTGCCAATAGTATTAACATACTAATTAAACAAACAACAACCAAAAAAAAAAAAAAAAAAAAAAAAGTGTGTATCATGTATCACCTACCTTTTCCCCTTCTTCCTCTTCACAAAACCACAAAAGCTTGCAGGACCACCATGTTCATGGATCATGGATCAAGGATCATGGATCAAGGAGCTGGTTGAATAGATCCCAGTAAGCACCAGGAGAAGGAACGGTGGGAGTTGTCAAGAAGTTGTTAGGACTTGCCAAGAAAGTGTTCTCCACGTAGCTTCTATTCCCATGAAAGGCTGGGCTGAGTTCATGCAAGAAACTCAATGAGTTTGGATCCACTGAAGGAGAGAAGAAACCTGGCGATATAGGTGGTAGAGTTGATGGCATCGGAGAAAGAATCCCCGGGAACGTGCCGACACTTGCTCTGTTGTTCATCATCTGGTCCTCTTCCATTTCCATCTCCATCCCTTCCATGATGGTGAACTCAGGTTTTCGCAAGTCTGAGGAGTTCACTGGGGATTGTTCAAGCGCTAGACGTGCTGCAGGAGATAGTACTGTCGGTGAAGGTAGAGCAGCGGAGGTGGTGGCGGTGGTTGTGGTTGCGGTGGAAGTCAATCCAGTGAGGCTTTGAACCAGAGACATGAAGTCGTTTGGATTGGTGTGGATGATTTTTGGTGAGACTGTGTAGATGATGATCGGAGGTCGTGGTTGAGGTGGAGGAGCCGCCGTGGTATCAGCTTGATAAGGTGGCGGCCCCAGCGGTGGCTTCTTTATCTTGTAGGAGTCTTTGTTGACTTTCAGAGGTGTTGGCCGTGGGCCTTGCAGCTCCCTCCGGGGAGATGGCCGCCCGAAAGGCGACTCCGATGAGTTCATCACCTTGTTCTTGTTCTTCTTGTTATTCAAAGCTCTGGGCTTTGAACTCTGGAGAGGAAGAAGAATGAATGAGAGATAACCAGAAAAGATGAGCCTTTGTGGAAATATTTATAGATGTGGACAAGTCAATGAAGTGCATGATAAGGTTAAACAACCAAAATAAATATGTGAATGAATGAATGAATGAATGAATGAATGAATAGAAAAGGTTGCGGTAATTATAAGAATTTATTACCCTTATATGCAACTATCATGATCATATCAGTCCACATCTATATCTTGCCTTTTTCCGAATTTCGTCTTGTAGCTTTTGTTCTTACGTCTGGTTTAGAATTTTGTAAATAAAATTTGTGATTTTACAGTACTTTGAGGGGGCGGATGATGAGAGACTAAGTTTGTTGAATTTATTAATGAAGATAGACTAGTCCTGCAACTACTATGTGAGGAGTTTGATGCAGTCAGTTGAATGGTCAAGAATCTAAGACATGGTCAAGCTTTGAAGCCATCCAAGATCATTGAGAAACTAAGATAAAAGAAATAAGAAAATTAAAATTGAAAGGCCGGCATTAGATTGTTCGGTCGTGAAACTTTACCAATTTGTCTCACTGTATTTGTTTGTTTGTTTGTCCCAGTAAATGACCCTCTCTCTCGCCTAGTTATAAATTATTATTCTATAAAGATAAACACCTTTCATGGTTGGCTTAATTTGGCTCTAGAAGAATACTAAATAGACATTCAGATATAAACAAAGAAAAACACGGTAAAGTGCAGAGATAACTCATTCTTCTGAGGCCTAACTGTATCAAAATTATAATAGTGTGATTTTTTTATGGTTGCATTACCGAAACAAGTTAGTTAGCATGTGTGTGTTTGAGATTCCTAAATAACTTCTAAGACAAAAAAGAAATGTTCAATTTCACAACAGAACTAGAACTGGATTCTTTTCAACTTTTTTATGCCTATGACTGAGCCTAATTGCCATTGAAAAGGAAACATTGGGTAGTTCACACTGGATATCAAATGCCAATGAGAAAAAGGTGTTGTTAATGACTCAAAAATCAATGAGAATCCAAATCTGATTGTAAAATCATATGTAATGTGATGCATATGACATAAACAGAATCAAAACCAAACCCAAACAGTAGCAAGCGAAAGGGAAAGAAAAGGATACAACTCCCCCAACAACAACTGGTTTAAACTATTGCCATGGTTGCAGTCAATTATTCAAGAATGGGAATTATTTTTGTTCTATCTTGTCTCTTCTCTACGTCTACTTGTTTACTCCTGCCTCGTTGTTTCTCAACACTCCACTTGGCGAGCTATGAATGCAAATGGAAGATTGATGACAGTAACACCCATATCATACATGCTAATTCTATCTAGATGTTATGGTCTTGCAAACAAAGAGAAGGTCTCTTTTCTTATGTTTTAACAATCAAACAATTGTTAAAACAACATAAAAAAAACTGAAAACTTTCATGGAAGCTGTCTGAATATCGAGAACGATGAAATGTCAACAAGAAATCAGTCATCTGTGGCTGCTTTATAAGGCGGTAAAGTCTTTCAAGACTGCAATTTGACAAAGCAAGGAAAAGTTTTGTGACAAGATCAAAACATCAACAACAACAACAACAAAGTCCTCAACTAAAACTAAAGACTTCACAAAGTTGTCCAGGAGATGAATCATTGAAATAAATATTGCACATCCAACCAATATATCACCTCATTTATAGCTATTACAGTAAAATTCTCTCAATTCATGTCATATAACTACTGATGGACCTATTCTTGACTAGTTTAGTCATGCAAACAATATCAAAATGTCTTCATCTGTTGCTCTCTGAACAAGTCCAGGCTCACTATATTCTGTATTGATTCGGTCCCATGAATGGAGGCAACTTGAATTTTTCAGATGATGATGCAGTGGTGTGCTCTTTGTTACTTCAGCCATGACATATGTACATATGTCCAGAGTCCAGACTGATGATTTAGGGCAGATAAAGCAAGACTAAATCATCATCCCATTAATTCCTCAGAACTAACTAAAACCGAATAATCTGTAATACCGAACCCTCACTCTTGCACTCTACTTCCGAGAAAGAAAGTTTTCCGCAATCTAAAAGTATCTAGGGATTCCATCATTTATCCACAAACACTCATCTCAAAATCATCAATCAATTTTAAAACCGCCATCAAATTAAAAAGCAAGAAATCAACACGATACTTCAAGCATACACCAGAAGAAGAAAACCCCAATTGAAGTAGAGAAATTGGTCAGATTAAATGAATCTAAAACCCAATTTTTTTCAGAAATGGAAGCTAATAAAGGAGAATTTTGAAATAAAAACCGAGAATTTCCATTTCTCAGAATGGAATTCACGCACCTCTGACGCAACGAAGCAGCCATGGAGCACTCCTTCTCCATTCGCAGTCCCAGAAAGAGATTTCAAAACCCTTGAGAGACGTTACATCGAAGCAGGGGTCAGCCCCGGCTTCGCTGTCAAATTATCGAAATGTCCTCCGTTCGTCCAGGTGGTAATGAATTGGCCTATGTCGATAGATAAGGGTGTTTTGGTCTTTTTACCTTAGCGCAGGGCCGGAGATCCCTCACAGCGGCTCCGTTCTTTGATTTCCCGCGAGCGGAACTCGTGGGGAAGAATAGGGCTAGCAATCGAGGTGTGGATCGGGAGCGGGGAGGAGGGGGATAGCGATGCCGGAGTCGGAGACGGTGGGAGAGGCGGCGGCGAATGGAGCTGTGAGGAAGCGGACTGCGGCGCCACCGCCGGTGATGAGGGCAAGGAGGTACAGGTCGATGGTGGAGATAATGAGGAAGACGACACCTATGGCGGCTGTGACTGGGCAGTACTATAGCGATCTCCGGTGCGAGCAGTGCCGGTCCGGTGACCGGGAGGAGGAGCTGCTTCTCTGTGATCGATGTGACCGTGGTTACCATCTCGTGTGCTTGCGGCCCATTGTTGTTAGGATTCCGACGGGGCCCTGGTTCTGCCCTAGCTGCGCTGAAGACCGTCCTATGAAGAGTACTTATTATGCGTTTGTGAGAAATTAGTATTGTTTATTGGGATTATATTGAAAACTGGTGTTGATTTGTGGGAGCCCTCCTTGTTGTTGTTTAGGATTCCCACTGATGCAGACGAAGATTGTGGACTTTTTTCGGATTCAGAGATGCTCGTATGAGAAGGAAGGGGAGAAATGTGGGTCTTCTCAAGGTTGGTGAAGCTGATTTCATTAGCAAAAAAATATGCGAAATTTATATTTATGAATAGTGAGAATGCGTGCATTTTTATTAGAAAAGTAAAAATAGTGCAGTTATCATATCTGCTGATGAATTCTCACACGCTATTTCTTTCTCTGTTTTCCATGCTCGCATTCTTTATCATTGTCTCCTTTATTGTATTCAATGGTATAGGTTTTGTTTTAATTGTGGTATTTGTGTTTCTGATTTCATATATCTATGTGGTTTCTCATGAACATTTTCTTTCTTGGTGCATTTTGAAGGTGTTGCTTGTGCAAATCTTCTGCATTGGATGTGTTATTGAGGTTAGGAGGAGATGCAAACACTGCATAAGAGAAGGAATTCTATGAATAGTGAGGATGCATGCCAATTTATTTAGGAAGAAAATAAGAAGTTGGTGCATTGGTCGTCTCTGTTGATGAAATCTCCTCATTCTCTATTTGTTCCTCTGTTTTCCATGCTTGCATTCTTATGTGTTGCGTATTCTTATTCATTGTATTTGTTGTTTTGGGTTTTGATTTTAGGCATTGCATTTGTCCTTTTAATTTCATACTGTTCATACACGTTTTTAGCTCCTCTAGACCCATTCTTTTTGGTGCATTGTGAAGGATTTGTTGTGCAAAGGTTCTGCATTTGGTGTGTTACTGAGTCAGATACGATAACAAGTTCATAGTCGATCTTTAAGATTAGAAGAAGATTCAAACACCACACAGAATGGAGGAGTTTTTATAAATAGTGAGAATGCATGCCCTCTTATAAAAAAGAAAGCGGAAGTTGGTGCATTTATCATTCCTATTAATAAATCCTCCTCATTCACAGTTTTCCATGGTTTTTTGTATTCTTATGTATTGCATATTCTTCTTCATCGTTTTTGTCGTTTTCGGCCATGTTTTTAGTGATACCTTTTGTCTTTCTGATTTTATTGTTTTCATACATGTTTGTTTTGTCTTCCGGAGTTGGTTTGGGCAAGTCTTCTATGTTGGGTGTGTAATTGTAGTTTTTGTTGTTAGACTTTAGTTTAGGAACAGAAAAAAATCGCCGCAATAAAGAGAGGAATTGTTATTACAGATTTACGAACTGCATGATGACATTGTGATTTTGATAATTAACAAATCTTCGTTTATTTGCTCAAATGATTGTGGTATCAAACAAGCACCCCCACCCACCCATCAAAGACTTCGTTCTCTGAGTATATTGAACTTATGAAACTCATACGTTTTTGTCTTAATTCTCACCTCTTATGAGCACGAGCAAAAAATGAATAACCTCCCGTTAGCAATAATCCTTTAGGTATATTAGTTAGGATATGAAACCATAATTTTAGCTTTTAGTATTAGCATTGTAGGATAATCCCCGAGTACTATATGAGAACTGACTATTTAACATTTTTCGATCACTTATATAAGTTTTTATGCAAGAATTGATAAACGAAGCTCTTGGTTAGTCATTTAGAGGCATTCATTACAAAGCATCATCTGTAATGCACATGTATGGTTCATTTCAATCTTTGAGAATGTTGAATGTGGGAGCAAGCTTTATGGCTCTTTGTCCATTAAAACATTTTAAAATAACCGAGATTGTGAAGTTTCCTTTAGATTATTTCAATTAATTTTTTTTGACCTAGGACTAATTCCTGAGCATACTCCAAAAAAAGGTTATTATACACCCTAGGCCCATCCCTTGGAAGAAGACAGGTAGCAGAAGGGAAAGAATGAGGCGATGGCTTTTGTTTTTCCTGTGAAGTTCAGATCTTTCACCAAATGAATGAAGTTGATCGACCTCTTTTTGGCATTTTGCCATGGAGCTTAAGATTTTTCCTTTTTGTAAATAGGCTTGTATTGAGATATCATCAAATAATCAAACTGTATTTTGCAATATATCGGCAAGCACTATATATCCATAAGGCATGACATTGTTTGCTGGAAAGTTTCAACTTCAATCTTTTCGAGTCTTTAATTGAAAAGCTAAAATTTGCTGTCTCAGCTGCAGTCATAGCTTCAAGAGGTGTCTTATGTTTGTTTTCCTTGCCTAAATCTTTGAAAATATTGATTCGACCTTGCAATTATGTCTTGGGAAAATGTTGGTCTAAGACCCTAAAATAGGAGATTAGGGAAAGTTGCCAAGGTTATTGAAAAAAACCTTTTCTGCTACTATCATTGATCTGTTGAGTCATAATTTCATTCTTTCTAAATAGAATCTATGATTTTAAATTTGGCATTAACGAGTGATTCGCACCTTTTCTGGATTTCTCTTCAATTGTACATGGAGCTCACATACACAATATACAATTCAAGAAAATCAAGACGGTGATGGGAATAATTCTTTTGAAAGCAAAAGGTTTTTCAATACAGAAAAAGTATGTTGGGTTTGTATTAATTACTGATTCTGCTGTGGGCAAACACTGCTTCAAGAATATACCTAAATGATTAGGAATTATTCTTTCACAACAATAAATGTAAAGATATCATATTAGGGCCATTGTTTGAAATTAATCAACATGGATCTGGGTCACTGAGTATTACCTCTGTAGCCTGGCAGGTTTTGCAGTGAGTTCAGACTAGTCTTAGTCAACATCTTGCCTATTTTATGTTGCCTATCATTTTTCTTACCAACTTCTTATGATTTAGATGGAAGGAGACGCAGGAGACGATCTTTGCCTCTTGTGATGCATAAGAAACGGAGAAGAATATTGCCATTTGCTCCTAGTGAAGATTCAAAGCGACGACTTGAACAGATGCGTTCGCTAGCAACAGGGTTAACAGCATTGCACATGGAATTCAGCAATGATTTAACCTATATGCCCGGAATGGCCCCTCAATCTGCTAATAGGGCCAATTTAGAAAAGGGCGGCATGCAGGTGCTGAGTATTTCGTTTATCTTTTTTTGAGCCACCCTTCCTATTCTGATTCTGGTTATTTTTAATTTAAAAAGATAGCACATTTGTCAGGTTCTCTGCAAAGAAGATAAGGAGACGATTGAACTCTGCAGAAGCATGTACAAGAGAGGAGAGTGCCCTCCCCTCAAAGTAGTCTATGATAAACTTGAAGGGTATTTTTCTTGCCATAACTTGGAGTCACTTAATTAGTTATGCTTTAGTAAATGAATATGAAGTCGACCTTTTGTCGTGAAGTTTCACTGTCGAGGCTGATGGTCCAATAAAGGATATGACCTTTATCACTGAGTATACTGGTGACGTGGATTTCTTGAAAAACCGAGAACATGATGATGGCGACAGCATGATGACTCTTCTTTTAACAACAAATTTATCTGATAGTCTAGTAATCTGTCCTGATAAACGAGGAAATATCGCTCGCTTCATCAATGGCATCAACAACCATACATTGTAAGCTCTTCATTCTTTTGTTTTGGTATTTGTTAGCATTACTACTGTATCAAACTCTAGTTTATATTGAAAATTTTCTGTTTAGAGTACCCCTCCCTCTTCTTAAAAAACAAGACTTCCTAAATGAATTGTTATTCATCGGACAATCTTGAGGTGCAGTCTTGTGCATCTCAAGGTGAAGTCTGTCTGTAAAGAATAGCATTACTCTTTATGTTAGTTGACTATCTCCAGCTGCTAATGCTTAAATTAGTTCGTGTTGCAGGGATGGTAAGAAGAAGCAAAATGTAAAATGTGTCAGATATAGCGAAGATGGTGAGTGTAGAGTATTTTTGATTGCTTGCCGTGATATATGTGAAGGAGAGAGGCTATATTACGACTACAACGGATATGAACATGAGTATCCGACTCAGCATTTTGTCTGAGTTTTGCTCATAGGCGCATTAATTTTATCTCATTCATTATCATGAACCAAAAGTTCAGAGTTGAAAAAATCATTTTTGACATAGGTATTAGTTGATCCTTTCATTTGTAATAGCCCTTCAGATTTATTGTTAGATCATTTCATGTGATATGCCTGATTGATGGCGAAAACTGTTAGGGTCCAACCAACAACAAAAGTTTTACCATTTGTTGTAGTTGTCGGTGTAATCTGTGAAATGAGACCTTGAGTTTTGCATTAACATTTAATCATTTAATCATCAATATTTTTTTATTTTCTTAGTTACATCAATTGTTGAAAGCTGCCTTGTTTTTCCGATGAATTTTCATGTAAGTGTATAGATAACATTTGTTTATGGACCCTTAACTGCTGTTGTTTGTTTATATTAATAGAGGCTGTTGATAAAGAACCAATGTAATAATAATAAAATATTCAGACTACAGTCTACTTATATATATATATATATATATATACACACGTGTGTGTTTATATAAAATTTTTAATATTTTAATAAATAGCAGCTAATAATTTTTTAATCTATTAATATTAAATTTTTATGGAGAATATTTGTTTTTATTAAAAAATCAAATTTGAACTTCAGTTTATATAAGATAAAAGTACATGTATGTTGAGTGAATTTGCGTGCTCATATTTTGTATTGGTAATTACTCATTTAAAAAAATCTAATAAATTCGCTAATTGACTGATGTATAAATTTAGAAAATTATTGATTAAGTATGGTGTTATCATTATTAAATAAATAAATATTGTTATGGTTTGGTTGGCCTGTTGATCACCAGATGAACGGTGGAGATGAAATCTTGGGCGTGGGCCCCAACAAACGTCATATCTTGCAAATCCAGAACATACTCATTACTCAAGGGTAAAGCCGTCATTTAATCACTGCAAAGTCACGGTCGGATTTAAAACAAACAGCTTTTTAGAAACCCTCCACTCTTCCCCCCTGAGAGAAACAAAGCAAAGACCGCGTCTTTTATAGCAACTCGGAGATTTCATCTCTTCGTTCCAATTTCTCAGTGTTTTCTCTTTCTGGAAGTGGTCTGTTGTGATCTCGGTGAGAAGCTATGGGGAGGGTGATGGCGAACCTCAAGGATTTGGTGGAGGAGTTCAAGGTTCGGACTGTGTACTGGGCCATCTGCATCTTCGCCATCTCCTACTTCTTATCTCGTGAGTTGTTCTGCCTCTGAATTTTGCTGCGGTTCTGGTTTTTGCTGAAAATCCTGTGTTGTTCTTTTCCATATGCTAAGTGGCAGAGCTGATGGCTGATTTTCGTGGTATCGTTCGATGATGTTGATTTCCGAGTTGCTAACTTTAATTAGGCATTGGAAATAAGAATTTTAGATTAGGAAACGTTCTGTATGGTCAGCAGAAAAAGATTGGTTTTTGAAGAGAGAGAGAAAAAATTCTTGGTTCTTGAGATCTGGTGGACGTTCTTGGCAATGTGAACTGTGATAACTGATAAGATTGCTTCTTTTTTTCTTTGCATTACTTAATGTGTGTTGTATATTATGTGGTATTAATTTGTTTGAAACACTTGGCCTTGTGGTATTCTTTTGGCTTGCAGACACGAGTAAATCAATGTGGACAAACATCCCCATGTCAGTTCTCATTCTATCGGCCATGCAGTATCTATCATATGAGGTAGAGCTTTGCTGGAAGGTACAGCCTCGTAGATAGGCATACTTATCTCACTTGGAAAAGAAGCAATTATCTGTAGATGACTCTTGTCTTTCCTCTGCTCCAGCAATACCGAAGCGTAGAAGGAAGATAAGTTCATTCCTATGGAGGCTGCTGTACATGAATTTGTCAACATGATTTTGCAGGACTTTGTCGTAGACCTATGGTATTCGTCTATCACACCTGATAAAGAGGTCCCTGAACTTATACATGCTACAATTCTTGATGATCTTGGTGAGATATCAGTAAGGTTTAAAGGAATAAATCATGTCATCGTGTTAACAAGGTTACTGCCTGTCATTTTATGTTATTATTGAGATATGGAGATATTTCTTTTGTTAAAGCTGGATTGGTTCCCAGAACTAAATCTGTTTGAATGCTTCAGGGATATGGTTGATGTAATTGGAAAGCATCTTGATGATTACAGGAGAATTCAAACAGAAGTAGGTGTTGATGATATGGGGACCTTGTCTTCTGAAGAGAGGGATGTAAGACTGAAACTTTGCCTATAAGCTTCCAAGGAACTTCACTCTGCTTTGGTATCTCCATAGTGTGAGCACAAGGCTTGAGGAATGTTTTTCTTTTCTATACATTTCTAGACACTTCTCTATGACACCATCATTTCTCTTAAGTTGGATTTATAGGTTCTTCAACGTATTATTGGGGGAGTTCTATCTGTTGTTTTCAAACCAGAGGAGGCTTAATGTCCGTTGTTCAGCTGAGAACTTTTGACCTGTTTAGTAATTGAATCTGTTATGAATTATGCCATCCCCGAGTAAGCTTTTTGATACATTGACTAAGTTTTCTATGATAATTTCTGGTTGTGTTTCTTTCATGAGTCCTTGATATTTTGGTGCTACAAAGTCAATATATAGTTGTGGTTAATGTACAAGTGTTTGGAAGGGCTTGAAAGGATCAAAATGCTTTGTGTTTCAGTTTTGCTTATAAAGCAAACAATTAATGTGGGGTAGTGCTTCACTCCCATCATGATATGCTATATCACAAGTGCTGCATTTTTGTTGTGAAATGATGACCCCTTTAATAACTAAAAGATGCGTATTTAAGTTCTGTTGGAAATTATTTATTGCTTATTCTATACTACCACAGGCATTATTGTAGAAGTTACTTGACCCCTTTAATAACTAAATGATGATTCCTTTGTGTTTTGGGCCTTAGGGGATAACAGAAGTTATTTGACAATAAAAGAAACCGTTGTTTCTGTCAAAGTTGAAAATCTTTTGTTTGTCTTTTTTACTTCATATGGAGATATGCAATTAATCATTTTTACTGTTATTTATTATTATTATTATTATTATTATTTTATGTTCTTAATATATACCCAGCACCCATATATAGATACTTATAGGGTCAAGGCTGAAAAGATTTCTTTGGTCAGGTTTGTGAACGAGTTAATCAAGTACATATTCCTAAATACAAAAGCCAACTGGGAAGGACAAGCAGGGCCTGATGGCTCCGGTAATGTGACTGTTGTTGTTGGTTCTTCTGATTCAGTGGGAAATCCTCATACTGGACCTGGGTCAAAAGTACTTCTTTTTAATTAACCACCTGAAAAATTAGCCGAAGTAGATGGTATACTTTCAATCAAGACTTTTGAGTATGGTAATCCAAATGAGCCACTGGAAGATTCTGGCCGCTTCTTGCATTTTCAGACGGCTGAACATGCTGCAGTTGTTAAAGACAAGTATGTGGTCCATATGATGCAGGGTTCAGATGATTTTTCTCAATCAGTGCTGGACGCAGACAACTCTTCACATGTTTCTGTAGGTCTGGTCGGTGAAACATCTGCAGGAGTTTATCTTTGTGATGAATATGAAGGAAATGCCATGAAAGTCAAAAGCAACAAAGGTGTACTTAAACGATCTATTTCCAAATCTGACAGTGAGACAACCATCATGTGTGGTGAAGCCATTGTTATGAAAGATCTCTACTACCCAAAGTTCAGTAGGCATAAAACTGAGCTTGCTGGTACCTAGGGCAAAATTTTTTATGTGGTTGTTGCTGAAAGGTAAGGTCAAAACCTCTGATTTTCTTTACAATCTGAATATTGGTCCTCTTGAACCCTGCGTGTTTTGTGGCCTGGGCAACGAATCTGCTGAACATATTTTCAATCTATGCCCCAAGGTTACCAGCATTTGGAGAATTGTGAGTCAGTTAATAGGTGTTGATATCAAGTTCCCCCAAGGGATTACAAATGGGGACTGGCTTTGTGATGAGACAGGGTACCATTCCAGTTTTGCTAAGTCTCTCATAATTGCTAATGTCTGGTATATTTGGAAGATGAGATGCAAAGTTATCTTTGATAAAGTGGAGCCTAACTTGAATCTCATTCCAAAGAAGGCCTTTGCCTTAACTCTGGAGGCTGGCTCTGTTTCTAAACAAACTGCAGGAAGATCCCTCATTCTGAATAATTTCAATTATGCTGATGGGCCTTTCCTTTTTACTGCATCTATTTTTTCAAATGACTTTTCTACAGGGGGAGCTGGATTTCTTATTTCAGACTCCAGATATATGGTCCATATAGCTGGCTGCTGCCCAACTCTGATTAATTCAGTTGTAGATGCCGAAATTAAAGCTTTGACTCTCAGCCTGCAGCTCACCATTTCAAATAATATTAGAGTTCAACATATCTTCACCAGCAGTTCTGAGCTCATGGAAGTCTTGCAAGCTAAAAATCATCATGCCTGGTGAGTCAACACCGCTGTTCAGTTACTTAAATTCACACTCGATCAGGCATCTCAACCTCAGCTTCATCAAATTCCTAGCAATTGGAATTCGGTGGCCACTAGGTTGGCAAGCCATTCTGTCAAGATCCAAACCCTTTCATTGTTTCATCAAGGAAGGAGTCGTCCGAATTGGCTAATGAGAATGCTCAAAAGCAATGGTTTTCATGTGTAATTTTCTGTTAGTTTCTTCCTTTTTGTTGTTGCTTGAGCTTTTGTTTCCTTTTGGCTTGTGTTTAGACTCTTTTGTTTGTTAATAAATTTTTAGCCTTTGGCTCTTTTTTTCAAAAAAAAAAAAAAACTGAGCTTGCTGGTGCATTGCTCACCTTTCGTGAAGGAGTCTTATGTGCACCAAAACTCAACTGTCAGGTGAGATTTTTCATGCAGCCTTTACTTGCCAATGTCCAGTTAATAGAAAATAATATATTTGCTTCCAGTTGACATGTGTCTAGTTATATATATGGTATTTTACGTAGCTATTATTGCTTAGGCATTATGATGATAGTATTGCATTTGGCGAATTCACCTCCTTATTGATGTTATTCACCTTTTGTGGTCTGCTTCACACATGCTTTGATAGTTAATGGTTTTCTGATATTCTTTGAGCTTGCTGGTTGTCTCTTACTCTTTGATTCTCATTCTTGGTATGTATTTCATGTTAGATTAACCTTAGTGTTTGACAATATGGAAAATTTTGTCTATGTATGTTATTTAATTGTAGCTTAGGTCTTTGTCAGATATATGCGCTTTTGGATAATATGTTGTACTTGCACAACTAATAATCTTTTTCATATACAAAATTTTTCACAACCGTGGTTTGAACAACCAAAACTGCTGTTGACCGATCTCTGAAATTTGTCTGCATGATTATGTGACTGATATATATTAAGAGGAGGGTCTTGGTACACCATGTCCTTTTTGCTATATATAATTGATTTTCTTCAGTTATAATAATTGCTTATGTGCTTACATCTGTTTTGTGGTATCTTTGGTGAAAGTTATGCTTGTTTCTTGGTATTTAGATTTTCATGCTTCACAGAGTATTTTGTATGGAGTTGATATGGCAGAATGAAGATGAACTTAACATTTTCTTTCTTTTTATTCATCTAAGCTCCTTGCTGCTTGGTGTCTTCATGAAATATTTCTGCAGGTTGTTGGAGCGTCTTTCAAGCAAACAAGATCAAAACCTTTTGCAGTATATTCAATTTCTATGACCGATGCAAATTACAAGACCTGGCTTGCGGAAAGAAGGCATGCACACTTTATATACTCTTTTCATCTTACCTATAGATTTATATGGTCTTGTCATTTACATTTTCACCTCTGATGTTCCTTTATGAAGTACGGTTTCACTTATTATTCCATCCACTGGTTTGGCTCTCATTATATATCGCCAGTCTGATGCAAGCTTCTAGTTAAATGCCATGTCATACGCATGCATTTCTCTATGACAGACCCCTCCTATAATTGTGAGCAAGTACTTTTTCCTGGCAAAACTGACAGGCTTGGATCGTACTGCCAGTAATTGCAAACCCAAGTTTAGCATCATCACTTATTGTTATAATGCTAAGTCCAATAAGCATGTTAGCCAGGTTGAAGGTGCATACAAATTTATCATGATAACATGCCTTGCTTTATGACAACTAAATAATTTCACATTAGTTCTATCTTTAAAGTTTGCATTACTACAGTCTAGACCTTTGTAAGTCAAGCATTTCAACTCACTGCTGTGATCCTTCAACATGGATGGGTATGTCAGCTGATTGAATGTGTACATCAGGCTGTGTGCAGGAAAGACAAAACCTATCCTGTGAGCTATGCTTTACTTCTTTATAGGATGGGTGTGAAAGCTGTCTGTGGACAGCCACTTCATACATGGACAACCACTTCATACACCAGCGGGGTGTTCTTCTTAACAAGTACTTGCAAGTGCATTCTGGTGTTTCATTATGGATTTATTTATTGGTATTATATACAACCAGATTCTGATTATTTATATTTACTATTGTTTACTAGGACCTTCTTTCAATTGGTAATGTTCCTGAGCAACATGAGGCGTCAGATTTTCTTAGTGTTTCTTCAAAGGTATCCATCTTCTTTACACATTACCTATGAGAAATGTTAATTTTGATGGAAAATGCACCTGCGGCATGACTGATGTTTTCTTTTTCTTTGAAGAATTATTCTTTTGAAAAAGCCGCCTCTGTGATGAAAACCTTAGCAGGTAAAATGGTGTCTAACTTTCCTTGTATTCTGGTTTATTAAAAAAAAAATTCACGACATCTGTTGTTACAATTAGTGGTTAAGTGATTGTACCGTTTATATGATTGCTGCGTTTCATTTGTCGAACAGCCAATGTTGATGAAGCAATGGAAGATATTGTTCACCAAATTAAAGGCGCTTTCAATGATCTCCGACGTATAGTTCTTTGTCCGTCTTCATCCAATATTACTTCTTTAGTGGAGAAGAGCTTGACGGTACCTAGGAAGGAGGAAATTAGGAGGTACCACCCCAGAGATAGCTATGTTGAAGCTGTGCATAGTCAGTCAGCTTATGGGCCCTCGGAAAAAGATCATCATTCAGCTACCAACACATGCCACTTGGACAATGAATTGAAGTCTGAAATTTTCTCCCCTCAAATGAGTGACCACATGAAAGAATCAATGATGCTGGAATTGGGAAAAAATAAACCGGCTGATAAATTTCCCAATGGTACTTTGGACAAGTTTTTAGAGAACAAGTCTTCTGTTGTTACTGATCTTTTGCAAGATCTTGATAGAATCCCTCTTAAGGTATGAATCCAATATCTTCCCTTGTTCATGCGTCTCTTAGGAAAAAGCCATTTTGCTTGTTAAAGCATTATTTATCCTTCTCCCGGTTGCATTTTCTTTTAATTCAAAATAAATGTTATTTAACCTTTTAAGTCTTTCTGTTTTTACAGTGGATCCAACAAAATACAAGTCTTCCACTGCTGAATCTGGTGGATAAAATATTTCTACTTGATGAACAAGGCTGGCTAAGGTTTGTGAAAACGTTGTTTCCAGTCTCTGGTTTTTTCTACTGATTCATTGACTTTAAAGATTATATCAAGGTGTTTATTAGTGCATTTTGTGGCTTCCTCACAACTCAGAACAATTTCTTTTGTCTTCTGCAGAATGCCAAACTGCTAGTTCTTCTTCAGTCTCTGCACTAAGACAAATGCATTGAGACAAATTTTCTAAGATCCTTGATGCAGGACAATAGGCCAATGAAGATTATTTGAGTGGTGGATAGGTGACTAGTATCACACTAGCAAGTTTTTATTTTAGGAATCACTCCAAAAAACCATAGGCATCACACCTAAGATTGGTTTACATCTCACAAACACAAGGAAAGAAGCTCGATTTTCAGGAAAACATTTCATTGCCTCTTCTTGTTTCATTAGTGACTATTTATAGAGACTTGTGATACATGATGCATAAACCAAGACTGATAAATCCCACAAGAACCCAAGGGATGCTTTTGGAAACCAAAAGGTTTAACCCCTAATTAATATTCAGAACTCCCAAGACAACAAACTCTTAGAAATACTCTCAAAAGACTAAAAGACAATTGGCTTGTCAAACTTGGACTTTGGTCTTTGGCTTCTTTTTCCTTGCATAAGTTTTCATAGGATGTTTCCATTTTGCATCAATCCTGCAACAAATAAGTGCCATAACTTGATGCGGAAAATGATGTTTTTTTTATGATGTTGGAATGCTTTTGTTTCCTTTTCCCCTTTGGCAGAAGACAGGTGTTTTGGATTTCAAAGCAACTTCTACAGTTGATGATGGATGATGCAATTGATGACTGGATGTTAAGGAAGTTCAGCTTGCGTAGGAATGTAGAATTCATTGCTCAAATGATTCTTTGGGTTCAAAACGTTCGTATCAACTTCCTTTATTGCTGTGTATATCTCTATTCCATTTCCAATCTGCCCTCTTCTTGTCGTATTTCATGCTAGTAACTGCTGCATACACCATTAAATTGTGTTTGAACTTTGAATGGCCTGATTAGTCATCCTAGAAAACTATCTTGATCTATCATTCCAGAGAACTAATTTTGCTTGTCATGAATGCAGTTGGTCATAAACATGGAAAGTGTAAATAATCTGTTTCAATATCTTTTAGGTCTGAACTTTGTTTCTGTCAATCAGCTTCTTTGGCCAAATGGGACTTTCTTTACGACATCTGAGACAGATACATGCTCCAAATCAAGCACTTGTGATACCCACCTTGAGGCAGTGCGTAAAGTCTAGTGGAAAAAATTATCCTTGGTGAGAACTATTCTTCGCAAACATCAACATGAGTTGTTACTCCTATCTCACTTTTCCTCTCTGGAAATTACTAGTTTCTTGAGGATCATGTTATACCACTCGTAATTATTTACAAGTCTCGGTAGTTTCTGATAATGTAAAACTTTGTTTACAGATTCTGTGCCAGCACCTTTGGTTACGTTGATCGGTTACAAACAATACCGTCAATGTGTTAAAGATATCTACTATTCTCTTCAGGTGATTCTAGGCCCTAATGAATCTTCCCAAAACTTTATCTGCAGTCCTCCATTTCATTGAAGCAACTTGTCTACTCTATGCTGGAAGCAGTTATTCTCACGTGATTCACAAAACTAACTGGTATTGTCAAAGATATACACAATAAGACTTATGCTTCGTAGGGAGATTCCTTGTAAAGTAATTTTATTCAGCATTACTTTTCTTTCATAATTTCCAATGAATTAATTTTTAGTCAATGTCACCTTCAAATAGGCAGGTTTCTTGTAAATTATCTGATAGTAGATAGTAAATAACACAACAGACTAGTCATACAATCTTTCATTAAATTGTGAACAAACTCAAGTAGATGGTCAGGTACGCCTGCTTGAACGCTTCATCTGCCAACTTAGAAAGTTCTAATTGAATATCATCTTAATTCTAATGGTGCCATTGATGCGTGGCTAATATTTTTATAAGGTAAAGTGAAAGCTTCAATCTCTTCATGCTTGCAACTCTTCCAGCATTAGATAAGTTTGACCATATGAGGTAGGTAAGAAATCATGGTCAAGACCAACTTTATAATATATATATATATATATATATATATATATATATATATATATATATATATAATTTGGTAACTGCCCATTTGAGTAGTATATTGTAGTGCTTTGGACCAGTTGTTAGGTTCATATGAGATTATTATTGTACTGGGGGAGTGTTATATATCCTTGTACAACTCTGGAATTACACATGTATAATTGTGGTGTTATTCTGTCCATGTTTACACTCATGGCTCATGTAAAGTTGAAACTGTTCCATATATGTCTCTCTTATATTTAATTGTTGTTGTTTATCGCATTAGAGGAAGTTTACCTCTCAAGATAATAATTCAAATTTTCAAAATCCTTATCTCTCTCAAGTATTTTTATAAAAGGGCATACATATATATATATATATATATAAAGATAAAGATAATATATGTTGAACGAGGAGATGCGAATCTAATCTATAATAATTATATTAAACCAAACAGAAGCACAGACTTTTGGTAGTTAACACGGCAAAGCAAAGGCAGGCCAACTCCAATGGACGAGGCCTTTTGCTTATTGCCCCCTTTATAAGTTTTAATTTGCAATTTTCTTTTCCATTTGACTTTTTCTCACGACCATTGCAAAAATAAAGAGAGAAATACAAACTCTACGTAAAAAGGGCAAACCCCACCACCACCACCACCACCACCAATACCAATTTTGATCTATAAAGCACGTGATGCAAAGCAATCAAGAAGAAAATTCCACAAAGAAACAGAGTGTGATATCCAACCATTCAATATTATAATTAAGGTTGACTTTGAATTTGATTTCGTATCTAACGTTTACAATAGTCCAAAGACTATTGGGCAAAGCGAATTAATTATGCACCAACAAGCATGAAGCATATGGCTATAAATCCTCACTTTTATCTTTGCATTGATGCCAATCAAGATCAATCCAATAATAGTCAAATTTGAATTACTCAATCAATGAATTAGCAGCCATTCTTGTCCATTAGAAAACATTTTAGAATCCTCTGAACATTAAACTCCGTTCCTAAGCACATCTCCTTCTCTTTAAATTCAGTACCATTCATTGGCTTCTCTTGTTCAAAACTCTACGTACAACATTCTCCTTTCCTTTCTCTCATCTTCATATCCAAGTACAATTTAGTAACTTCATTAATGGAAGAGCTTGATATACCAAGTTACTTCCTTTGTCCCATATCTCTTGATCTAATGAGAGACCCTGTGACACTCTCCACCGGCATCACCTATGACAGGGATAACATTGAGAGGTGGATGTTTTCCGGCAATCGGAACACTTGCCCGGTGACGAACCAAGCTTTGCAGGACCTTGATCTCACTCCCAACCATACTCTTCGTCGGTTAATCCAATCATGGTGCACGGCCAACACTTCTAAAGGCGTCGAGAGGTTCCCGACCCCTCGGCAGCCCATTAGCAAAGCTGAGCTTTCTGAACTACTAGTTTGCATTAATTCAACAGCATTGGATGATCAGTTAGCTTCTTTGCTTAAGCTCAAATCTATTGTCTTTACAAGTGAAAGGAATAAACGGTATGTTGAGGCTTCTGGTGCTGTTGATATCTTGGTTTCAATCATAAAGGAAAAGCATAACATATCCATTGAAGAAGAAGAGTGTTCTATTAGTGCTTGTGATGAAGCATTGTGCATTCTATGTTCTCTTCAACTCTCAGATGAAGCTCTTGTAAATATTCTATCAAGAAACACCGACTTTGTGGAGGCTTTGACGATGATGTTACGCCGATCGGACTATCAAACAAGAGCTTATGCTTCATTATTATTAAGGCCTATGCTTGCGGTGATACCTCCGGCGAGGTTGGCGGGGCTGAAGGAGGAGCTGTTTGAAGAGGTGGTGAGAGTGATTAAGGATAAGGTCTCCTACCAAGCTGCGAAAGCCGGGTTGAGAATTCTAGCATGGCTTTGCCCTTGGGGGAGGAATCGGATGAAGGCGGTTGACGCCGGAGCAGTAACAACATTGATCGAACTTCTCCTCGATGAACCGGAAAAAATGATCTGTGAATTGATATTGCTTGTGCTTGACCTTATGTGCAGTTGTGCGGAAGGGAGATCAGAAATGATGAATCATGCAGCAGGAATTGCAGTGGTGTCTAGAATGATGTTAAGAGTTTCATCGGTTGCGACAGAGAGATCGGTGAGGATACTGCATTCCTTGAGCAAGTTCTCGGCGACGCCGTCGATCCTCAATGAGATGTTGGCAGTGGGAACTGTCTCTAGATTGTGTTTAGTTCTCCAAGTTGATTGTGGGGTGAAGACCAAAGAGAAGGTTAAGGAGATCCTTAGGTTGCATTCCATGTCTTGGAAGCATTCTCCTTGTTTATCACCTCAGTTGCAGTCTTCATATCCCTCTTAATTAAGATCATGCCATTCGTATAGTTTACAAATATTAATCTTTATTATTATTATTATTATTATTTTGTTTTATTTTATTATTATAACAAATGTACAATCTTCTCATCTTTCTATATATATGTTCACTTATACATACTCTTATCGTAGTGATTTGTTATCAAAGAAATTAAGACATGTTTATTCTTCGCCCATTTGGTGGAATTTATCATTCATTATTGTATGTGTTGTTGAGGGAGCGTGCAAACATACAAGAAGGAAATTTGAACTTGATGCAAATGGCTCAAATATGATCTTCTTCATATAATTATCAATCAAATAATAAGTTTTATAGATATATTCCTTTGTATAAGTTGTTCATATATGCATGCACGTACGCAAGTGTTTAATCCAACTGGATAAGAAGAGAAATTTGATGGCTTTGACTTCTATAAACATATGTATCATGTGTACCATGAACAACAAGAAAAAGAAGAAAAACAACAACAACAACAACAACAACAACAACAACAACAACTCAAAATGAAGAAAGAGATAGATGGTCAAACTTGAGAAAGCTGGCCGCCACATTCAAAACATGGCATCTGATGTAGTAGCTCAAAGTGGACCTTTTCCCAGATTCAGAGAACAATGAAATCAACTTTGCATGCATTGCTTTATGCTACATGTTCAATTAACTTCTGCTAGTAATTAAACATGCAAACAAAGAATTAACATGTATATGTATATATATATAGATATAATGTTTATTTCTCTCTCATGTATACATACAAATTAAGTAAAGAATTAAGAATACAGTTGTATATCAGTTAATTAAGGATACCTTGTTAGCAAATAAGCACTAATGCAAGGAGACTTCTTCCAAACACCAGAATGCACCTTAAGAATCCACCTTGTTCTCTCCCTCACGTAGCTTGAACAATTAGCTTGAAGAAGAAAGCAAAGCTTACACACAGCTCCAACTCTCAACATTTCTTGAAGAACATCATTCGTTGCCGAATACTTGCAAACCGACGATAGGATTCTCACTGCTCGATCATCAGCCGCCTGTGAAACTCTTAGTATCCTCTTTGATACAATGGCAATTCCAGCAGCATGGCCGAGAAACTGCGCTCTCCCATCGGCGCAAGAACATAAATGATCGAGCACACCGAAGACTAGCTCCGTCGTTCTCTTCTCCTGCAAGGTGAGCTCAAGTTCAAGAAGTGCATGGACTGCACCGGCTTCGACAATCTTAGTCCGGTTCCTCCCCCACGGACAAGATTCAAGCAAGACATGCAACAAGGCCTTCGTCACTTGTTGCGATGTCCCTCGTCGTAAAACCGATATCAAAGCTTTAAAGAAATCAACCTTTAATCTCTCAAACAACTTCTCACTGGCAACTTCAAATATGGACTTCAAAACCAGAGAAGTTGTTATAATCACATCTCCATTAATGTTTCCGCTACCTGAAGAAGAAGAAGAAGCATGCTGTAGGAATAGTGTTAGAGCTTCAATTAGATCATGGTTTTCAGCAGCAAGAGGTCTGAAATCATCAGGGGAAACTTTAAGAGAATGAAGAACATGCAAGGACTCATGATGAACCGCATGATCATCATTTGGGTTAATAGAGATCATGATCAAGTGGATGAGAGAAGAAGGGAGACCAGCTCGAGCCATTAATCTGCGGTTGCTTTCACTGTCAGAGGCGAAAGCAGAGATGAGTTTTAGGGTTTTGAGCTGCAGGTGAGGGATGGTGAGGTCATGGAGAAGTTTGAGGACGGTGGAGTGGTCCAAAGGGGCTCTGGGAGTTGGGAAACGCTCAAAGCCGTTGAGGGAGTTGAGAGTGCACCAGGCTTGGATGAGACGGCGGAGAGTGTGGTTGGGGGTGAGGTGGGAGTCTTTGGGGAGAGGTTGGTTGGTGAGTGGGCAGGTTGTGTTGTGATCGGTGAAGAGCCACCGTTCGATACTCTGCCGTTCGTAGGTGATGCCGGAGATGGTGGTCACTGGGTCTTTCATGATTTGGAGGGAAATGGGGCAGATGAAGTAGTTTGGAACTTCAACTGAATCATCCATGCAATCCAATATAATGGAGTTTATTGTATGTATATCTCTGTGTGTCTGTATGTGTGTATGTGGTTTCTCTTGTTTGTTTGTTTTTTTTTTTTTTTTTTTTGGAGCTTTTTCTTTGTTTTGGATTGATGGATGGGAGGGGGATTAGTGCTTCTTATTTATGGAGGAGATGAGATGGAGATGGACAATAGAAAATATAAATGAAAAGCGTGAGAAATGTTTGACATTTTCTTTCGCTTATTATTATTAGTATTATTATTATTTTGATTTTTTATAATAAGAAATTTTTTTTTGACATTTTCAGTATTTATTTTCTTATTCTTTTTATAATTTCTCTCTCTGCGTAATATTTTTCCGGATCCCCTGTTTGACCATCCGGACAACTTGAATAATTGAGGAAGTTGTCTTTTTTTTCTCCATCTTTTGAATATGAATTAACTACTGTTTCTGAACATTACACTCTTCCATCTGGTTCATGAATCTTATGTCAAATTTTTTTTTTTGGTTAATCTATAAGAAAATCAAACAAATATTGATCACGCAATTGTAAATAGTAAAAGTCTGACAATGAGAATACAAAAACAAAACACTTTCCCAACTATGAGCGGTAGAGGATAAATCTGACCTCGCAGAAAGACTGCGCTGGAGGTCAAAAAACAACTTTGAATTCCAGCCGAAGTCAATGCCAGAACAGGCTCAAAATGTTGAACAGCATAAACACAAGATAATTAAACGGAGAGGAAAACAATCACAAGCGGTTGGCTGAAGAAGACTCCCACCTAAGTCTGCTCTGGAACTCAAGTTGCTTTCATTTTAATAAGCCGAAGTCCTCGATCACCGTCAGTTCAGAGGTGGCCGGTGTTCTCTTGCCAGCAAAGCCATTTTGACCGGTCAAAATGCGGAGTATAGCCAAGCCAAACTTCGTGTGCTACCATATTTTTTTGATTGGCTGAAGAATAGAATTGCCGGTTCGGGGTTGGCATTTATCGTACTGTCTAAAAAATTTCTTGATTTTGCACAATCCTGTAAAACCGAGCTCTTCCTTTCACTGGTCAGAACCCCAGGCATCATCCCTCATGTTCTGGCGACTTTGTATGCGTATCTTTCTTGCTGCTTCTTGTTCACGAAGCTCAGTAGTCCCGAACATTGCTGATGGCTTCATCCCCATGCCCTGGGCGATCAATCTCTGTGCAGTTCTCACTGATGTCTTTGGTCTTGCGTATGGTGGTTCTAGATCTGAAAAGTTTTGATATTTTTGTTAGGAACCATTGAGTCAAGGTCAAAATGCAAATGCTCCCATCGGTGATCAATTTTAACTATGGTGGCGCTCACAATATTAGAATAAAAGAACAAATAACACTAAAGAAATGGTATAACCTTTGATAGAAATATGGCTCATAATGATGTCTTCCTCTTGAAGTCTCCGCACTTTGAATGGAAATTTTACATTGTTTTGAGCCTCACTTGCTGCAGTAGTCATGAGGAAGCCATAACTCAAATCTTTGTTGATGGTAAAACAAGGTAGGAATACTAATATAATACTGAACAATCGCAGGGCATGGATGTAAAAAACCTGATACTAGTATTACCTTGCAAAAATAAAAACGCAGCTGAAAATTTAATGCTCAGAGATAAAATTTAAGAACAATCAGAAGAATGCAATATGACAATGTAAGTTTCCAATATAACGTTACAAGAGTACATAACAATATGTATATTATAAAAATCACAAAGATCCTAATAGAGGCATAATAAAAGATACATATCCACCATGTTGGAAAGGCATAAATAAATAATTAATTGAAAAGTAAGAGTCATCCATATATCCTGAAATTACTGAACTGATCTTGTTTAACATAGCTTCCCATCAAAGGCAGCAGTCTCCATCATCAGATGTTTATGATAGCTACATTAAGAGAAGAAAAAGGTCGGCCTCAAAGGTCTAAAAGAGTCATCATATGCTACATACAACCTAGATGAGTTTGTGTCATTTATCTATTATAATGGGGTTATTGTTTCTGTCAAATTTTCTCACTAGTCCATTGATCAAAGCTACCTGCTTTGACCAACACTTATATATTTTATCCAGTAATAACAACAGTATAAAAAATTATTTCATTGACTATACTCAGTCAATCTCTCTAATTTTATGATCTACAAAACTAGATACATGTCTAAAATAACCTATTTTTTTTAAATCCCTAAGAGAAATCTTTGCCCATGCAAGGGCAGCACTGGCAGCTTCCCTTAACCAACAATGAGTATTATCATGTGCTCACTTTGTAATGTCAGAGTTGATCTATTCAAAGATCACAAGCCTTAGATTCCAACCAACACGAAATAAGCAGATCATCAATGATTTCTTTGTGGAGTAAAAAGCACATTTGAATAACAAAAGAGCAGGAAACATCTGAAGTTAACAACAGCATATATATATATATATTGATTTCTTTGTGGTCCGAAAAGCAAAAGACCACAAAAGCCAACCATTTGAATCTTGAACTACTAAATACCAACAGCAATCTCTTAAGAAGGAACTGACACAGTGAAATTCAACATACCAATTTGTGGTGTTCGAAACACAGCAAGGGCTGTAGTATCATCAACCCACCGAATTGCAAAGCCATGTTCTTTGAACCTCTCGAGTAGTTTCTCAAGCTCTGTTGTTCGTGTACTTGGTGGGAAATCATACAGGACAAGAGCATGCCTGGTTCCAAACTTATCTACAATCACAAGAAGACATCACATTCCAAACTCTCACTTGCCAACAAAAAATCAAAATTTTGAAAGAAACTCACTAGTTCTCATTTGATTCTGCTCATCAGAATCAATGTCAGGGTCGGAATCCTCGCCGGAATGGCTCGGAGCATCCTTCTGTTCGCTGTAAAGACAACTCTTTTGGTACAAAAAGAGTCCCCTCCCACGCCGTCTCGGCAGCGCAGCGTCCTCGCTAACCTCCGAAGCCACAGACGGCACCCCAACTTCCCGTGAAGGGACCGACGAAGCTTCAGCAGCTTCTCCGCGGTCCGCAATCGCCTCCCAATCTGTAACACTCCCCACATAAGAAACCCTAACCCTAATCCCAATAAAAAGGGACGAACTCAGTGGTAAAAACAAGAAACCCATACCACTCTCATCGTCTTCTTCCGTCGATTTCTCCGAACCCCTACTCTCGACAGCCTTGGGATCACTTCCATTAGGCATGAAATACAAATTCAACAAACAATAGAGAAGAACAAATCGAGAAACCCTAGAAAGCGTGGAGATAAAATAGACCTTGAAGGTTCGAGAGACACAATACTAGAGAAAGAAGATTCGATCACTGAGATACCTCCATCGTCCGCACGGCCGCTCGAGAAAAAAGACTCGATTCTTTGCCCTTCCTCCATTGCTCCACTGAGCTCCGCTCTAGGGTTTCCAAACGCAAGAAAAGATCGGGCCCTTCTTTTTCCTTAAAAATTAAACAATTAAAAATATTAAAAATTAAAAAAATTAAAAACTGAGTTAATAGTTTTAACCTTTCAACTAAATGAGCCTCCCTTAAGTTTGGGCTTTGGTGGGGTGATGGATTGGGCTTACTCATGAACTTGGGAATTAGTTACCTCGATTTGAAAAATTATCGATTTTAATTAATTAATTTCATTAATTGAGAATTAGTTTATTCAATTTGGGGGAAAAAAATTAATTAATTTAATTAGTTTAGCTTTTTAAAGTAATGGTTATGATAAGAAGTCTACAATTATGTGCTCATGTTAAATATTGGTAAGGGTATAATGTATAAAATTAATGTAAATAATAATAATAATAATAATATGGTGTTTTTAGCTAAAAATCTTTTTGTTATTAATTAAAAACTATTTTATTAGACAATTACCCATTTTGGGATCATGGTAAGAAGTATGAGTTTTTCTCTTTTTTTTTTTGGCACATGATAAAATACTAGGCAAGTAGTGCATGGTAATTATAATTATAGCATTGCATCAAATTTAATAAACTTCAATTATGGTGGATTTGCGAGTAAAGGTGTATAATGCAAAATTCTTTGCAAAGGATTATTTTTTTAGTGAGTGAGAAAGACAACAATATTATATAAATGAGTAGGAATTTACTTTACTAATATCCGAAATTAATTAATTAATTAAGCTCTGATACCATTTAATATAAATAAATTCATAACTTAGATTTTGTTTTTTATTGTTTTGAAGATGTGAAACAAAATCAACTTGCATTTAGGCAAACTATTCAAAATTTTAGTGAAAATTTTTAATTTTTCCAACCAAATGACCATAAGGATTCCATAATTTACACCATTAAGCATTGAAAGTCAACGAAGTATATTTTAATTGATTTTTAAAATAAAAAAATATTCTATTATATATAGTAAAAGTTACAGTTATCTACTTTAGTATCAACTCGATCAACTCTAAATAAAATTAAATTAAAATTGTCTCATTTGATTTAAGAGTAATATAACTTACTCCATTTGGGAGATGCTTTCAAAGAATATAAAAGCAAAGCACTAAATAAAATTTTATGAAGAGAACAACTTTCAATCATAATTAATAATCTATCAAATGTTTCTCTTGATAAACAGAATTTTGCTCTGATATCATTAATATTAAAGAAAATAAATAATTAAGAAAAAAATAAATTTACGAGAAAAACAACCTTGCTTATAAGTTCATTATATTAATAAAAAAAATTATAAAATGCTTAATTCTAACAAACTTTCAAACCTTCATCATCATTTTTTTTCTTAAAAAAATTTAAAAAAATTAATCATGTGCTGAGTTAATAGTTTTAAACTTTCAGTTTAATGGGCCACCATTACATTTGGACCTTTGCAAGGGTGATGAAGTGGGTTTATAATAACCCATGAACCGAGGCTCGATTTGTTTTTGTATCTCAATTAAAAAAAAAAATTGATCGTGAAAATTAATTTTATTTATTTTAGTTCATTAGCATGGTACAATAAGATTATAATTTACAAAATTAATTAATGTGTTGTCTAAAATAATTTTTATTTTTAGGTGAGAACAAAAACATATATTAGTCTAATGTAAAACTAATGTATATCACAATAATAATTTGATGTTCATGGTGAAAGATCTTTTAATTCTTAATTGGGAATAGTTTATATTGAACACATACCTACTTTAGGATCATGGTTAAGGAGTGTGGGATGTTTTTAAGTAGAAGGTAATATTAGGCAAGCAGTGCATGCTAATCATAATTATACCATTGCATCAAAGTTATTAAAATTCAATTAAACTTAATTAACATTAATTAGGTTGCTTTGCTAGTAATGGTGTGTAATGCAAATTTTTTTTTTGCAAAGAATTACTTTTTACAGAGATATAAAAGCAATAATATATTTTTTTTAAATATACAAAAATTTACTTTACCAATATAAAGGGACTAATTAACTGAGCTCTGATACTAATTAACCATTAAATTAAAATGAAATACTTAAAATATAAAGGACCACGATTTCAACTTTTTTTTTTATTGTTTTTCTCAAAGCAAAAAAGTGAAACATATTGAATTTGGACCCAAGTATTCAAATTATTGAAATAATTCAAGTCTTTCAATCAAAATCACGATATTTAAAAATTTCATAATTTACATCTTTAAAATTATTAAGTTATTCAAATGTGCTCATGGATCTTAAAAATAAAATAAGTGCTCAATTAGATAGAATAAAAGTTACAATTATACACAAGTATCTATAAGAAACCTTCCATAAAATTGAGCTATAGTCTTCTCGTTTGCGTTACATTAACATAAATTGCTCCACTTAAAAGATATAAATTACTCCACTTAAAAGATACTTTTGAAGAATAAAAAAAAAATAAACTTTTCCAAATTTAATGACTGAACTGTAACTTTTCTCTTATAACATATGAGGATCTTAGGTAGACAATGTGAATTGGATTCTACCAAATTTAAAAAAAAATATTTAAATTCAATTTAAATAAATATAATCAAATTATATTGTGTTTAAAACTTATAATAATTCTTAATATTTGGATTGTGCATAATAATACTTATGATTGCATATCATAATATCATAATATAGTTTGTATATATATTGTATTATTTTTTTATTTAATTGTCTCAAATATATATAGTCGACAAATTTCTTTAATGACTTTTATAGATTCAAATAACCAAAATCATGATCATGTAATATTTTCTATTTTTAATGATTATCTTTCATGTTATTTAATGATCAAAAGATGAAAAAAAAAAAAGCAAAAATTAAAGATCTTCATTCAATGATCCGGCCAAATGGAGTAGGTAGTAGGAACAACAATGAAAAGTGTGAATCTATGCTTACACACATGTATATAAAAGGTGGTCGAAAATATTATCACCTAACATGGATAAGGGTGGGTAAGATTTGGATCTTGAGACAGTGGGAATTAGAATTTATATAAACAATGAACCTTGACAAACAATTATGTGGGAGGAATTACTATAATACAAAATAATAAAAAAAAAAAGAGAAGAAGAGAGCCAAGTGGGCAATATTTAATATATGTTATTAAAACCCTTCCTTTTTTTTTTATAAGGTTGAACCAAACGTATGGCTTTTAGCAAGCAAATGAATCATAAAATCCCAAGTGCTCTATTACGTAGATCATATAAAATATTTATTTATATGCACATCACTTTCATGAAAATGAATAATCATCAAGGAAAGTGGGAGGGTACTAATTAACTGTAAAATCATTTTCCAAACTTGAAGGTACTCAGATTCATGTTTGTTTGAACATCAAGGTAGTCACATCCTTTAATCTCCTATTTGTGATACATCACTGAGTTATAAAATGAAACATCTATATCATCTCCAAGTAAACCTATAATTAAAGTTCAAACTGTATATCTTGGCTTATATATATGTATAATATTCATTCACTTTAAACAACTTAATTTGTGGTAAAAAATAATAAGAGAACATTGTGACAATCAAGAGTACAAATTAGTTACTCAAAGAAAAACTACAAAATGTTAAGTTAGAGAAGTCACATTTGTTTATTCAAAGGCATGCACAATAATCACAACTCGGTAGTCAAGCACCTGTCTTATCATAAATTCAATATAATTCTAATAAGACAAGGCAATGAGTCTGTTGGTTTTCCTTCTCCACCAATCACAACGAAACATAAGGAACCATTTGTATGTATATTTATCATTTATAGGTTTATAGGTAGTGTTGATTGAGAGTTGTTGGATTATGATAGAATGACTATTATTTATATAAATATTATATAAAATATAATATACAGTTATTATTTGTATTGTTCAAATAGTTATTATTTATATAAATATTATATAAAATATAATATATAGTCACTATTTGTATTGTTCAGTAGTGTTTGATACTGTTTGTCACTGTATTTAAATGAATTGTATTCGTTAGTTAGATATAAATCCGATTGCTATTGTAAACGTCCATAGATTTTAAATCTAAAGATCTTCATATATGATGGGTTCATAAAAAATATAAATATAACTAATATAAATGAGAAGAGATTTCAACCTCTGCAATTAAAATCTTACTAAGGAAAGGGAAGGGGATGGTGAAATTAATATCAAATTTGTATAAAAATAGTACAAAACATAAAAAAAAAATTATGTAATTATAATTTTTTTAAGATTTTCTTTGTATAAATATGTAAATTTTTAAAATTGAGCATGTACCAATGTCAGTGATGAATTTTCAAAAAAAAATTCTTTCTTTTTCTATATTATACATATACATAAACATATACATTTTTTTAGAAAAAAAAAAAAACAAATGCTAAGATATATAACTAATTAAATTGTCACGTAATTAAGCATTTTCATAAAGCCTAGTACCACCCACTTTATCTATGATTGATCATACACTATAAATAAATACTATTTATTTAAATGCGCAAAAAAGCTTTCAATATTGTTTATAACTACGATATATTCATCAAATATTACTTTGTCTTTATCCTCAACATGTAAAATTTTATACTTGTGAAAACAAAGCAACATATGTTTATACATTAATTCTACTCCACAAGGCATTATATATGCATGCATGTTGTCTCTTAGTTGGTGATTAGAATCCAATGCATGAACTAGTTATTATATATATAAGCAAAAATAAAAAGTTCATAATTAATCTTGAAATTAGAGTATTTATAAGAGAACAAAAGGGTCCCTGTTAGGGTTACTAGGTTAGCAAAAGAGTCCAAGGAGTCAGCTGTGGTTTAGGATTGCCACCATTGAACAAGAGATGAGAACACCTTAGAGGAGAGGTTTTTGTCATCAAACCCTCAAGTGCATGGTCCTACACGTTGCATGAAAAAGGACCATCTTCACTTTAAACGTTTTTTTTTTTGGTTTATTATATTCATTATTTTATGTCCTTCCTTTGTTTATGGCCCCTCCTCTATTATTGACATCTTTTCTTCCTGTCATCTTTTTTTCCCTTAGAAAATAGTACACATTTATATTAATATTTTTAACACCTATACACCCTAAGAAACCTACGTATATTATTAAATAGTTTTAACTTTTTTTATGGCAGATTATCTTCTTAGAAAATCATAAAGAAATTATTTTCACAAAGAGTACTGATCATTAAAAGATTATATTTAATGACCTACTTATTTAAAATAAAACTGAGATTTATATTTTCAATATAAAAAATCTTTCACATTTAAAAAAAAAAATCAAATTGACTCATATATATATATATATATATATATATTGTTTTTAATAAATATGATTAATTAATAGACGATCATTATAAAAAAGAAATTTCTAATTTTGTAAAGAAAAAAATTAAAGACATATTCATATATATAATTGAAGAGGATTATAAAGGTGGGGAATTTTTTTTTATATTTATTATAATAGGAAGTCAAATAATAATAAATAAATAAAATAATCGATGGCGCATGAGGCAAAGGTGGGGTCGGGCGGGCAGGCCACGAGACTGACGCGTGTCCTGAGCGGGCTGCCCGAAAGCGACGGGCCTCGAAGTGCGCTGAGAGCGGCATCTCTTCTCATTGGCCGCTTCCTTGACCTCATCCACAGATGGGTCCCACTCTTGCCGACGCTGACGTCGGCCCTAGACAGCGACTCTTCGTCTCCATCCCCCCCACCAGACACTCTGCTCCCAACGACCATCCCATCGCCACGTCATCACCCCAACCGATACACGATGACGTGGCGAACAGTGGAGAAGTGGGCGGGCGAAGTTGCGTGCGAGAGGGTGTGTAGCGATGGAGAGGTGAGAGGTGGAACACGAGTGGGAAAGGGGACCAACGGAGGCGATGACGCTATCTGGCACGTGGGCATCCAGACGGAAAGGTTTTGGGTGGGACCCGCCCACTTCGGGTCGCGCCTACCACCAATAAGTGCGCGGGAGGGTGTGGGCTACGTGTCGTCACGAGAACCACTCTTGTGACCAACTGGCAGTGGAAGTTTTTCAATCTGGCCCTTTGGAAAAGATGAAATTTGTTTGTAATTGTAATGAAAATTAATTCTGCAAGCCGACAAATAGGGTATGTTTTATGGCAGTCTTAAGTGGTTGGCAGATGGCCATGTTGATGAACTTGGGATGAATATTATTACTGTTAGAGATCATGAACATGACCTAACTTTGTAAAATATAAATGTTAATAGTTCTTGGAGGGACTCAGAAAAGTTGTGAGTTTGGTTGTCAAAAGGTGTTTGACTGTGGAGCTAAGGACAGCCTTGTTTGGTTGGGGATGATGATCTGCATGCATGGTACCCATGGTACCCATGCATGCATGAGAGTGAAGAAGACGAAGAAGAAGACTAAACCTTAATATTTTTTATTTTTGGGAACATGTACATGCTTCAAGTTATCAGGCATGGAGAGTTATGTGTTTTCAGTATGAAAGACAGAGTGTTATAGTTAACAAGGATTGAATATGGGGGCACATGGAATGCTTTTCATGATATTAATAAGGTCTCAAGTGTGAGTTCCAAAGCATCACATCTCAAGCCAAAGCTTCCGATTGCTTTCCTTTTGATCTCTGAGTCCAGAGTCACTTTCCAGACTAAGAATTCATGAAGTAAAGAATGGAATAGCCGCACACAAGAGTTCTTATATAAAAAGGAGGGACCAGGACTAGTGTCATTACTGGAAAAGAAAATAACGCCCCAAGTGTTGTAGCTGAGTGAAAAACTACAATATATAAATATATATATATATATATATATATATATATATATATATATATATATGTAACAAGCATGAGTTGACTAGACCCTACATTGTTTCCAATTCACAGGCAAACCATGTGGAGAGCTGATGTCCAGTTTGGTACTACTTCTGATAAAGAGAGATGATTCAGTGATAGTGAACTTGTAAACTCTCCTGGTTGATTGTGTTGCTTGGATGAATTCATTTGTTTTATCAAAATCCTCAAAAAGAGATGGGTGAGAAGAATTAATAAATAATAATAATAATAATAATAAAACAAAAAGTGTAGATGATAAACATACGTTTGAAGCTTGATATGCTTGTTATTATAAATCAAGCAGGTCTAATATAAGAAATAGACGTTTCCTAGTTTTTAAGCTGCTTTATTCCACTCTGACAACTCTGTCAGTTCTTTCACACTCTCTATAAATAATAGATATAAATATACATATCTAACCAGTAATAATATTATATATATATATATATATAACTACCCAATGATGAGAGGGAAAGGAAAGGCGAGGGTCAAATCAACAGAGACTTCACCCTCTTTTGATCAACTCGTAGGAGCACAAGTGCTTGGTCTAGAGCTTGATAAGATAAATAGTATAAGTTAGTAAACAGTAAAGATGGTAAACCATACCTTTAAGAGGAAAATAGAATAAATATTATATATATATAATAATAAATAGAGAAAGAAAAGATGGCGTGTGGGTGTAAGTGTGGGGTTGTGAGTGGATAATAGTGGTGAAAGATGGGCATCTTTTTTCTACTCCTTTTAAGCACTCTCTTTATTTCTTTTCCTTTTTCATTCTGAGAAGAAGAGAAAGAAGGAAAGAGATGGGAGTTGCAGGAACAACTCTCTGACAAGCGTTTCTTCATATATCTATTCATATATCCACGCGCGCGCACACACACACACACATATATATATATATAATTCAACTCTCTCACAGAGAGAGAGAGAGAGAAAGAAAAGAGGAAGTTCATCTCCATTGTTATCACATCTTTCAAGGTATTTCTCATTGAAAACTCAGTCTCTTTTAGTTTATATCTTATGATTATGATGTTTTCTTTCCTTTTAGTTTATATATATATAAAGATATAAATATACATAGATATATGTACGTGATAATTAGGTTTCATCTATGCATGCAATCACTATGAATTCTTGATATATAGAAGGGTACAAACAATGGCGACCTTCTTTCATGGTGCACCGGAGATGCAATCGGAGAGCCTTCAGACGCTGTATCTAATGAACCCAGGCTATGTCGGCTACGCTGACACGGCGGCGCCGGCGAACATGGTGCTTCTTAACACCTCCATGAACTCGTCCATCAATCCAATGAGCAACCATGCTCATCAACACTTGGTTGGCATCCCACTCCAACCTAACACCACCACCACGACGCCACCGGCGGCGGCCATCCCTTCACCGGATTCCAATCCTCGTCTTCACTACAACATGTGGACACATGCACCAACCAATAACTCCATCGACATCTCCTTCGGTGCTCGTCGGAACTCTACCTTGCCTTTAGCTCAACAAGGCCTTTCTCTAAGTTTATCTCCTCAGCAAACTGTTTATCGCTATGTGCCGGAGCCTGCGGTGCCTTCACCGTTGCCGGAGATCACCGAAGAAGTTAGAGTCTCCGGCGGTGGTACTGCCGCCACGACATCCGCGTCGGTGACTTCAAACTGCATGCCGAGCTTGCAGAACGTTTTAATGGGTTCCAAATTCTTGAAGGTGGCACAGCAGTTGTTAGACGAAGTTGTCAGTGTCGGCAAAGGGTTTGTCAAGGACGACATCGCCATGGTCAAGGGCGGAGGTTCAAAAAACTCCATGAAAGCTCATCGAGAATCCGAAGACATCTGTGAAGGCGAAACAAGCACAAAGAGAGGGTCTGATCTGACCACTGCTGAAAGACAAGAACTTCAGATGAAGAAAGCCAAGCTTGTGAACATGCTAGATGAAGTAAGAGCTTAATTAATTATGATGATTTCTTCTTATTTATTTATTTATTTATTTATTTATTTATTTATTTATTAGCAAAGTTTTGAATTCATTTTTTTTTTTTTAATTGATAAATGAATGGAAGGTGGAGCAGAGATACAGACAATATCATCATCAAGTGCAAGTAGTGGTTTCGAGTTTTGAAGCGGTGGCCGGACCCGGTTCTGCGAAGACATACACGGCGCTGGCTTTGCAGACGATATCGAAGCAATTCCGGTGCCTGAGAGACGCCATCTCTGGCCAAATTAGAGCAACAAGCAAGAACCTGGGTGAAGATGAATGTCTAGTAGGGTCTAAGAGTGAAGGTGGATCAAGACTAAGATTTGTTGATCATCATCTTAGACAGCAGCGTGCACTGCAGCAGCTGGGAATGATACAACACAATGCTTGGAGACCGCAAAGAGGATTGCCGGAACGCTCTGTTTCGGTTCTCCGTGCTTGGCTTTTCGAACACTTTCTTCATCCGTGAGTCTTACAACTGAAAATTAACCATTTAATTACAATTCAACAGCGAAGTCATCCAATGATCGAGATGTTCTTATATATATATATATATATATATTTGTATGCAGGTATCCGAAGGATTCAGATAAGATCATGCTTGCGAAACAAACAGGATTGACAAGAAGCCAAGTATCGAACTGGTTCATCAATGCAAGAGTGAGGCTTTGGAAGCCAATGGTGGAGGAGATGTATTTAGAGGAAACAAAGGAACAAGAACATAACAATGGAGAAGATCAGAAGGCAAGCAAGAGTGAAGGCAATGAAAACTCGGCAACTAATCAAGAAAGCAACATCAATAGTCCTACAAGAACAGACCAAACAGAGAGTATCAAATCCAATGGCCCATCAATCTCAGCAAGTGTTGCAACCCAAGCTGTTTACAATGACAATGAGGCCATGATGCATCAACCCAAGCTCAAGAAAGCAAGAACTGATGAATTAGCAATCTCCGGCAATCACAATCAGAACGGATACTCTTTGATTTCTTCCGGAACGGTGAATCATATAAGCGGTTTCGATGCATATCAAGTCGGAGATTACACGCCGAGGTTTTCCGGCAATGGAGTTGCCCTCACTCTGGGCTTACCACACTGTGATAACATTTCTCTATCAGTAGGAGCACAACAAGCTTATCATCTTTCAAGTGAGACCATTAATCCAAGTAGTGAATTCTGCAGCCTCAACAACAACAACAACAACAACAGCAATCAAACAGTAGTGCATGCTTCAAATGCTTATGAGAACATGAACATACAGAGCAGGAAGAGGTTTGCTGCTCAATTGTTGCCAGACTTTGTTGCTTGAATTAAAGAAAGTTTCAGCACAAGCTATATAGGTAAAGTTTATATACTAATAAGTGTGTATTTAGGGTGTTTGTATAGTAGTAAAACTAGTGTCATTGAGAGTGTATAGAAGATAGTTTCTGATTAAAGGTTTTATACATGATAGATACATAGATTGATAGGTTGAGATACAATTGGTGTTTGGGATTGGTGTAGTTTAGGATTTGAGGATTGTATATTATTTCACTTCTTTGGTAACATGAGAAAAATAAAAAAATTATATAAAAAAAAAAAAAAAAAAACCAAATGAGCATCTTTAAATGTATGTACATATATTATATAAATGCAAGTTTATATTAATTTGTCAAAGAAGGACATAGACGAAGACCAATTCTATCAATGAAATTGTTTGTCATCTTTGAATTGAAACATGTGGATAGAAATGTGGCGTTTGTTGTGCATCTTGTGATATTATTTTTAAGTGTTTGGTGAGGCCATGGAGAGCAATAATTCACAAGGGAAAGGTGTGGGAGCTGTTGGTTTGGAGTTATTAATGGTGGGCCCAAGTAGGGGGGACCCACAGGGACTTTTCTTTTTTTTTTTTTTTTTTTTGGTTTGGGGATGGTTGGGGGGAAGGAAAAGACAGATATGAGAGAGAGAGAGAGAGAGAGAGAGAGAGATGCAAAGGTTTGTTTCTAATTCAATGGGACTTTGGCCACTTTGCTTGTGTTGCTTTGCCTCCACAATCTTTTTTTTTTTTTATAAAAGAAAATTAAATAAAGCTTTGGATAAGCACCTCCTAGATTAGTCTTCCATCTAGATTAAAGGCACAATTATCTCCATTCCTAATAAATAAATATATAAAAAGTTCCAAGCGGTGGAAAACTCCAAAAGAAAAAAACAGTCTCATGCTCATCGATACCGGCCCTCCTTTTATTATTTTTATGTTTATTATCAAGATTCATATTAATAATATTTAGAAATTATAATAAAAACTTATAAATGTATTTCTATTTTATGTAGGTATGATTTCCATATATATCAGTATAATGAATCTATTAAAATTAAATGAGATCAATAAAATCAATATATTTTTTATTTTTAATTTTAATTTTTTGAATATGGTTGCATATAGATATAGTTGTTTGATTGATTGAATATTTTTAGATATCAAGAAGAGTTTTAAAATAACTCATCTCATCCAAACGCATTGCTATTATTTTTATAAAAAAAGTTTTTAGAAAAAAAAAAAACAACAGTAAGGAATTTTATTTTTTGAGAGGGTCTCATTTGCGAAAAGACATAGTATTAGGCTTGGGTCAGAGAAGCTTCAACAATTACAAAGCTTGGGTCTACGAACTCGAGCTTGGGTGCAGTCTAAAGCCACTGCCAAATCGGCAAAATGGGAAAAAAAAAGGCTAATGTTGTTTTTCTGAAACAAAAAAGGAAGAAGAGAAACTGATTTAACTGGTTTGAATAAAGGAAGGTACGTGATATGTTCTATGGACACTGAAAGGCTTCTCCGGTGCCACATTAGCTAAAAAAAAGCTGAAATTTTTTGAATTATCTCTAAAATGAAACACAGTTAAATAATCACTTTAATTTAAATTAAAATTTAGATCTAAAATTAAATAAAAAAAACATAATTTAATACTCTACCAAAAACATTTCCATCACAAATAGCTTTCCCAAGACAGCTTTTTTGACTAATTTATTGCGCATACAGAAAGAACATGATGAAGAGGATACCAAAAATTGGTTGAAGAATCAACTACACAACTTGTCCTGAATAATAAGTACTTCATGTCTGTTCCATTTTTACATGTGGTACTAATAAGAGTACCACAAGAAAAATACAATCTACTCCTGAACCAACAACACACACTCTTGAAGAAAAAAGAGAAATTGGATTACAATAAAACAGCCAAAAACACAATCCCCAAACTGAATCAATTAAGAGGATTGACAATCAGCATGCAAATGTACAGTCAGATGAGGTTCTTAGATTTTGAAGCTTGGGAGCTCCCTCTGCGGTCAGTTGAATGTCAGTCGGAGAAAAAAGCTCGATCACCGGAATGTTAGTCACAGCAGGGCGAAACTATCCTGCTCTTAGCATTCGTGCCGAAACAACCACCGGAGTGCTCAAACCAAACCATCGGAAATTACAGTAGCAGGCATGGAAGAGGGAGGAGCAGGCATTTGAGGCATTGCGAGATTGTCAACACCTACTGGTGCTATGTGGCTTCCCATGGTCAGTTCAAGCAAATGAACAAGTGACAAAAATATCTCCATTCGCGTCACATCTCTATTTGCCTGTAATCACACAACAGATATAAAATTTATATGTATAATAATATAATCAAAGATCAATGGAAGTTGTTTCATCAAGTTCAACTGAAGATGATGGATGATGCTGGAACAAACATCTTGCTTGTGTTGCAATTGGAAAACAGATAGTTCAAGGGATTAGGAATTAAGACTCGAACCGACAAGATAAAGAAAATTAGATTTGAAAATTCATGGGTTATAAAATTTCCAAATTGAAAATAGAGATAGCAGGGTACCTCTGCAACAAAGCGTGCCCAGATCTTATCATCACGGGCTTCCATCACACCTTTCAATATGGTTAGTCCCATTCCTCTAATCAAGTCAGCAATCTCAAGAAAGAAGCCACGCTCCTCGCAAAGCATCTGCAATGGTGTCAACAGAAACACATCAGGTATTGTTGGGTATTTAGCAACAAAGAATGGAATGATAACTGATAAAATGAAGCTTACCTCCACAAGCATTTGACGAGGGGCATTCAGATCCTCAACAATTATTGGGCATATCATGGGCTGGTTACCAACTTCAAATGCCCAAGTTGCACCACTCTCAAAACTGTCTTTCAGAAGCAAGCCACCTTCCTTGCTGATGATCTGTACAACAGAGACTTACATTTTTCGTCCAAGAAACAGTAGGATTATGACTGTTACAAACTCAGTTTAGGGTGCATTCGATGACCAAATCATATATCCTACCAAACCAGATGCAACCTAAAGCCTCACTATTATAGCTTGGGACTTGCACTAGAACCTAGTTGTTTTGACATAACAAAATTGATTAGAAACCTAGAACTCAGATCCAAAGGCAAAACATGAGGCATGGCAGACAAAAGACGCAAAAGATTTAATCTGGAAAGTGGTAAATCATTTACCGTTGTCACTATAAAAAATAAATCATTCACAATTCTGACAAAATTAATAAGCAAACAACTACAAACACATACCTTAGGCTCCCCGGTTTCCTTGAGCTTGTCTGCATGCTTCGTGACACTTTGCAAGAAAAGCATGTGTTTGATGGTCTTTTCAAGTAAAGCATCTATGCTGCACTGCTTGTGCAAATAACAACATAAAGTCAGATAACTTCACATTCCTAAAGACAAGAAATTTTCAAGCTGAAAATCATATGAAACAGCAGCAAAAACAGCACCTTTGCGCCATTAGGTACAATTTCACGCAGTTCTTTAACACGGTCCTGTATCATCTGGCGATCTTTGGGGCGAGGTCTAGGGCTTTCTCCTGGTCTAGCTCTCTTCCGTGTCAATTTACCAATATCATCCACTCGTTTACATTGAGCACTTGATGCTCTACCAGATTTAATGTTCTGGCCATTGTCCACCCATGGAATGATTGGAGTTCTGTAAGGCTCACTTATGGCGCACTCTTCAGTTTTATCGCTGCTGCAAGCAGACTTGCCAGCATTATAAATTGTGGGTTCCGACTTTGATAGCATTCGTAGAAAACACGAAGTGTTGGTTCCTGTCTGCCCTGATGATGGGAACCTCCCAGATGCAGAAGAGCTCCCATGAAATGAAGAACTACTTGTATTTGTTATTGAAGTTCGACAAGATACATCATCATCTGAGTTTTGTTTGGCACCAGGCTTGGCTTTTGAAACAACTGCATCCAATAACTGGTCGTGATAATTTTCTGTGAAAATATCAATGCAGGAATTCTCGTGATTCAGTGAATCAAAAAGGGGGCCTCTATCTGATGGAATAATAAGAGTAGACACATCGGCATCCAATTCATGAGCATTACAGTGGCTTGACTTGTATTCAATGCCCAATACATCAAAGAGATCATTTCCAGAACCAGATTGTATTAGCTTTGCAGATTGCCCATCCAACAAATCCATAAAACATGGTTCCTCCAGAAACAGTTCATGACTGTTCACAATGGATTCACCATTCCAGAACCTCTGCTTTTCTTCAAGAGGATTGGAAGTGCTTGTCCAACAATCTGACTGTAACAGAGTGCCAAGAGAATCAAAGGAAGCCCCATCTTTACCAGATTCCGCAGGAAGGACACCAATAGATTGAAACAGATCATTCCCTTGATCTTTTTTCCCTGCAGCAACTATCTTTTGAAAATCTTTCTCCATGAGATGGGTATACATTGAGTCTTCTGATATCACTCGCTTCCCATCTAAATTATTTATCTTATCATTTGTCATAAAATTTCCCCCATTACCAGATGGAATATCCTGAGAAGTTTTTACATTTACCTTAGTGTCAACAGGAAAGGAGCTAGTTTCTCCACAAGCATGTCCAGAAAATTGCCCCTTTCTGCCATAAAATGATCCAACATCAGAACCTGTTTGCTGATAGGAGCTCTTGGATCTACTAGACCTAATTTGAACTGACTCACTGTTACTGCTTGTTGACTTTTTCTCTAGCAGACCATTATTAGATGATGGAGTGGGCAGCTTCCCAAGAATCGCTAAGCTACTTGAATAAAGTTCTGAAGTCACAGCTAAAGAATTATTCTCAAAACCAGAGCGTGAACTATATTCTGATGCCTGCTGATTAAATCTGATACCTGGATCAATTAGTGATACCTGAGTTTTAGGAGAGTGACATTCTAGTGGGCTATTCAGATGGCCAGGTTTAACAATAGGATCACTAACTTGCAGCAACATTTTACTATGAGTCACTTGTGTGGCTGCAGTTGCCATGTTAGCAGGTGAGACTTTAGATACTCCAGAATCTGATTTGGCATTTAAGTGTAAAGATGCGGAATCACATGGCTGTTTAGCAGTTCTTAATGATATACTGCTTTGATCAGGCTGGTGACTGACTCTAGCAGAAATAGCAGGTAGAGATCTAACAGCTTGAGCACCAAATTCTCCAGATGGGCAAGTGAAGCCTAATACTGCAGGTGATTCCTGTACAATGCTGTTTTTGCTAAAAGCTTTTTGCGTGACATCAGATGTAACGGTCCGTGACACACTCCCTAGCTGTGCTAATAGACACCTCACATGGTTTATAAACCCAATATTCTCAATAACCTGCAAAAATAAGAGGCAGAGACAGAAATCAAATACATTTGCTAATGACACTATCAAGAAGTCCATTCTTTATCTTAAAGAGCAAATTGAATCTAAATCAAAATCATGAGTCAAGTAAAAATGGAGTATTTGAGTTTGGAAGACTAGGCTTTTGTTTAGGTTGAAGGGCATTAGATTAACAAAAGCAAAAAGGACACACCATGGTGAGGGACATTTGCCAATGTTTGGCACCAGACAAGACACCATGGTAAGAAGAGGTCCTGATTTGTTTTTCAAGAAAATGATGCCCTAATTCTAAATATAAAATGACACAATATTCCGACCATTTTAAAAAGTTTAACAATCATAAAATCCGCATTCTTTTTTTGTTTAAAGGTACACACTTACAAGATCACTTACCATTTCAGTAGATCCCAGTTGCACAACACCAAATGGAAGCAAAGGAATGATTGCAATTGTCTGCATAACAAACAGCTCTTAAAATTTGTGAGCAAGAACAGGATATTATGAAATAAATGATTAACACATAAAACAGAAAAAAGTAAAAAAGTGCCAAGTAAGCGGAAAAAAAAAAAGAAAAAGAATCCTGCTGACCTGTATCCCTGCCAAAAACTGGGCCTTTATCTCAGCTGAGATCTGTAAAAGAAGACCAAAGAGAAGATGAATATCCTCTTGAATTTTGCCTAATAGACTAACACTTCTCAGACCAAAAGTAAGGAAGAATACAGGGTGAACTACTGAAAATTTTAAAGAACAAAGCTTTACTAATAGTACGGCTAATCCCAACACTTGAAATTAATACAAAAACAATAACCAACCATTATACTCTAAAAATATAGTCAGCTGCTTGATTTACCCACAACCTTTTTGGGTCAGCCAATGGCAATGCTTGCTTTTCAAATTTTCAATCATTCTGCATTCTGTTTTTCCCTTCTTTTTTTTTGAAAGAGAGAAAATCATATATTAAATGCTATGATACTTCCAATAGTTTAATTTGCTAGATACCATGCTTATAAACAGGCGCCACATTACTTCACCCGTGTTCACCAGTATCCACATTGTAGTTCTTCATTCTCAAGATCACCAATAACAAGCTTAACTGACTTTGTCTAACCTTACAAACTTTACCTAACTCTTGAAACAATTTTCTTTTAAATTTGCATATACTTTAAAGGTTTTTTGGGAATAATTCTCTAGAAAAAAATTATAAATAACCGGTGCAAAAAATTAGAGTCACATACATCAGATGAGGATACCCCAAGCATATCCCGGAGAATCCATTGATGGTGTCCTGTAAGAACAGCTCGCCCCACCACCCTGCCAGACAGCAACACTAAACTAAATTACCTCTGCAAACAATATACAGAACCAAAAAGAAGAACCATCCGACAGAAAAGGACAAGAACAACAATTTACACACCCCTCTCCAACCACATGAACCTGAGATACCATCATCTTCTTAAACAACATGCCTAATTTGTCCTCCGCTTGACTCCCAACCTCAGCAGACCAATCATTTGTAGAACCTCTGGCCAGACCCTTCTCCTTGAGTAGCATATCCATTGCATCAAAACCCGAAATGCTAGGCAACCTTTCACAATGCCCATCCTCCCAGACCAATTTCCTGCTAAATTTCAGGGAAAAAGCTATAGGTTTCAAATCCAAATAACTCCATACATGATACCATGCCTAACAAAAGACATTTTCCAAGCTAATCTTCTCACAAAGATTGCAGCTTTTTCACATCAGACACCATAACCATCTTTCCGGAAAAAGGAAAAGCTAAGATACTTCAATCGTCAAATAAAACCATAAAGATCATACTTTTTCAGCAAAAGCAACAAGTGGGATTGCATCAATTACTCATATAAGAACAAAAAAATCAAGATGTCCAAACAAAAGCGTAACTATCAAACTTTTTTTTAAAAAAAAAAACTATCAAATTCCACCGGATTCCCACAGAACTAGCAATCAAAATCAAGTTAAACAAAAACCCTAATCCTCATCCAAAAACCTCAAAAAGAAAAAAAAAGAAAAAAAGAGATGGTAAATCAACCAAAAACAAAAAAATCGAAACAAAGTTCATTAAGAGCTCACTTCGGATTTCGGCTGCCGATCGCTCGCCAGAAAACCGCGTATGACCACCCGATCTCAACGCACAGCCGTCGCAACGCGTCTCTGAGTAAAAACCCCATTCGATACTCGTAGAAATCGAGCAGCAAGCAAAACCACGATTCAAGTCCAGTAAAGAGGGAGAGATGAGAGGGAAAGCAAACAACTAAATCAATAAGGCTATATAACTCTCAGCTCCCACGGCAAGACGCCCTTCCCGCCTGCTTAGCTCTCAATCCAGCACTCCTCTTCCTCCCAGCCACCGCTCTCCCCTCCTCCACCACCGGACTCCGGCCATCCATCGGACAAAGAGCCAGAGGAGTAGAGAAAGAAACACTTGTTAGGAAAACGAGGCCTTCTGTGGGAAATGGGAATCAGGCGCGAGTCCCGCGGCGAGCCATCATTCCCTCCTCCATTGGAGGGGCAGAACCGGAAGATTATTTTTAGAGAGAGAAGCTTTTAGAGAGAGAAGAGTTTCTTCCCACACTCTCACTTCCACCGCTTCAGCGTTTCGCTTTGTCTCTCTAAAACATTTCGATTTGTGTTACGCTACTCCGCAGGAACAATGGAATAATACCCTCCAATTCCCGCGTTTCCAGTGGGACGTTCTTGGGAAACGAATTCTTCGCTGGTGTAGGTTTAGCAGTGGGAGAGTGCATCGAACCAAGAGACGCTTTTGGGAAATTTACAGTCCCTGCCATAACTTTTGTCGGCTAGTGCGGCGGGGGGATTTCAAAAATAAATAAATAAATAATTTTTTTTTTTTTAAAAAAAAGAGAATAAATAAATCAATCGGAAAATTTAGAGGTTGTCAAACTGCTTCTGAATTTTATTTCTTGCAATATCACTCCACAAATACATGAGAAATTTTAGTTTACGGGGGAAATGGACAAAAAGTTCCTCTCATATTTTGTTATTTTATAAAAAATATCCATATGAATTTAATACCTATTATAAGTCTTTTGTTTTTTGCATTTTTTTTTAATTGAGTTTGTTTTGACAAAAATACCCCTCTACTCACATCAATTACCAAATCAATTTATAAAGAAGACAATCTCTCTTCATTGTTTCTTAAACATTTCCTTTTAATTTTTTTTTATTTTTTGAATCTTTATATTTAATTTTTTTTCTTTTCATATGTTAAATCTTCCTTACCCTCAAACGAGATTCTATATTGTCATTTTTTTCGATTATAAACTATATTTTATATTAGGAGAAAACTCATCGTGAAAATATCAGAAACAAACTGTTAAATAAAAAATATGAAGGCCACGTGAATAGACGAGGACTAAATTAGAGATTTTTAATTTTTTTTTATATTGTGTATTATAGTGAAACTTTATTCTCAAAATATTTAAGGTTTTTGTGTTTTATGTGTTTTTCTTTTATAATTATCTAGTGAATTAAAGAAGATTCATGCTATGGTTGATTGTTTGCTCATTTATGCGTTCAGTCAAATTTTTTGTTTATTAGTTTTTATAAAAGTCAAATTTTCATTTGATTGTAAAATTGCATAGTGTATTCTTGAAATCTTCATCATTTTAAAACCCGTTTGCCCATGATTCTCAATGATGTTATAATGTTACGACAAAGTAATGATGGTTAAGATCCCGGGGATGCTTGTTGGAATAAAAATGTCTCAGTTCAAGTATATGTTCTCTGATACTGAATCTTTTAGTTGTATCTCTTAAACTAATAAGGAATAAATAAAAATATAAAAGAAATTAAGATTATAATTAAAAACACTAAATTATAAATGATAATATATAATTTTAATTGTAAATGTCATATAATAAGTGAAAACCTACAATTTTACTTGGAAATGTGGTAAACTAAGCAGTATCATTTGCTATTAAACGGAAACGTTGTATACTAAGTGGAAACTCGAAAATACAAGCAAGAAACATGACCATTTAAAAACAAAAACAAATATTACAAAATATTCCAACACTGAATAGAAGTGGTTAATGCACCAAAATATAAGTAATAAAAACCTTCGATTATACGGGATACAAATTTGGTCACATAAAATTTTATACATATAAGAGCGCATAGACACAATAATTATAATAAGAGCAAAGAATTCAAGGGAATGTCCATGTCCCTTAAAAAAATTTGCCTTTAAATGTTATAAGTAGTATGCATGTGAGGAAGAAGGGGAAATCTTTACGATGGTGAGGATAGATCCACCAAAACCAAGCAGGAAAAATGATGTCACTAATAATGAATGAACTATAAGCGATATTCTTTAGTTTTAAAGGGGATTATTGATTATTAAACCAAAAGGTTAATAGCTAAATAGAATGTTCCGAGGTTAAATGGAAAGGATACTTGTTAAACTGGTAAAGCATGTACTGAGTGGAAAGTTATTATTTTAACAAAAATGACATCTAACATAGGATGAGTCTCTTTCCATTATATCTAATAATTAATTCCCAAGAAGTTGACATGGTAACTGCAAAATGTAGCATGGATTAAATGACGCATACCATAGAAAATGTTTTTTCACAAAAAAACAAGAAAAGAGCTCACGGCGAAGATGATTATTTCCTTAAGCCATACTCCTGTAAACTTGGAGGTTGACTCATCGAGGAAAAGATGGTTACTCAAGTAGAGCAAATGGATAGCAGTGAGAGGAGCTCATAACGATTATTGGAAGAAGAAACATATTCATTTCAATTAAATGGAAATAAAAAAGAATTAAAAAACTAAAGAAAAAAGAATATCATAAGAAGCAACTTCTTCTTTCCATAAGTAAATAAAAGGTATAAAAAAATAGGTGAAAAAGACGGTAAAAAGTTATTGATGTTATGGATGGGTTTTTCCCACTAAGAATGTGTTTAGTTCGGAAATGATTGATGGAAGTGTGGAAGTGTGACTTCGAGTGAAGTGAAATTTTTATTTGGAAGTCTTTAATTTCATGTGTTTGATCGAGTGAAGTCTTTATTGGTTTTATTTAATAATTTGTACAAGCCATCTTACATAAACACTACCCCATATTTTCTTAAAAAAAATCAAACCCTCAATTTGCTGTATGGAAAACCATGCTCTTCACTTAACTATTGCCTACATTAATATTTTCTAATAATAAAAAAATAGAAAATTCCTCTCAAAGTTAAATATAGAATACATCTATATTGCACATAAATATAAAAAATATTGTTATTATTTTCTTTTTTTGGCAAATGAGCCATCAAACTCCAATTGTTTTCACTTATATATATATATATACACACACACATGCAGACAAGGTGGTCACACAAGGCAAAGGTGAACAAGAGTGCAAGGGAAGGGGAGAGCTAAAAAGGTCAAAAGTTAAGGGGGAGTTGGAGAAAAAGAAAGGCACTTTAGATTGGTGTATATCAATGTGCCACCTCTTTTTCTTCTTCCTCTTGTTCTTATATATATATATATATATATATATATATATAATGTTTGTGATTAAACTTGGACTATTCAAACAGTGGACTTTAGCTTTAATCAAATTTCACGCATATGTCTAATCTCTATAATTATTTTTTGTCTTAATTCATTGTACCTTTTGTTTTCTTTGGTCATTTAGTCATTTTCGTTTTGCTTTTTTTATGTCAAGTTGTTTTTCTATTGTATTTTTTATTTTCTTATAGCATGTTTTACACTTTCTATTTTGCTATATATATATATATATAGATATCTTAAGGATTTCTTTTTCTTATATTTGGTCTTCAATTGTGAAAGGAACATGTGTCAAATCAATGATTATTTAATTTAAATTCAATACAACTTCTTTTAAGATATGTGATTTGATGGTTAATTTCATTCTTTTATAAATTTGAATGAATAAGGTTTCCCCAAGTGATACCTTTTTTTTTATTTTTTTTAAATAAAATAAATAGCCATTAAAAAAAGGGGACTATAAATAGCTCATAAATTTTAGATGAAAAATCTAAAATCAAGAAAAATCACCACTATGAGAAGAGGATGATTCCACTACCACTATATTGAATCTTGGTTAGAATGGTGTCTGCTAAATTTGATAAAGTTATTTTCATAGTAGATCTCAAAAAATTCTTATAATTCTAAGAACATATAAATCAAATTTTTTTTTTTAAGATAATGTCAAACAAAATCCAAATCACAAACTCTAACAATTAATATTAAAAAAGAACAAAATAATTACTTTTGCATTTTCATTCCAAATCAAAAACAGAAAAAAAAATTCAATCATTTGCAATCAATCACTCTCTTATCTTTTTCTCAATCTCTATTTTTTTTTTTCATAAATACAAACAAATCTCTAAACCTCACATAATACATTAAATAAAAAAAAAAAAAAAAATCAAATCTTCCATCATCCATCTCAAAGACAAATAAACTAAACTGAAAAACTCTTATATCACAGGTAAGCCAAAAAATAGACTATTACTATTGTAAACCCGGAGGTGGCTACTCTATTTATCTCTTGAACTATTAGCATTCTAATAATATGGTTTTTTAGTCTATATATCTATAATTCATCACTTTGAAGCCCTTTTTTTTTTCTCTCTTCAATAAAAAAAAAAAAAAAAAAAAAAAACAATTAGAGGGGTTGTGTTGTGTGGAAGGAAGTATGAAAGGAACATAGAGAAAAAAAGTAGACAAGTTTTGCAGAGACAGACTTTTATCTCTTTGTCACTGGTTGGATTGGAGTGCGTCACTCATCATTCTCCATCATGAAAGACAATGGAACACCAACACCAAAGAGACAAACAAGGAGAAACCAAGCTCTCCACCAATTGGCCCCCCTAAAGACAACAAATCTATGTGAGAATCTTTACAAAATTAATTAATAATCTATACATTCTTCCAATTATATGCACCACTCAAATTAAATTTTAGTGCTCCCTTCTTCTTTTCTATTTTTGTCATTATTGTTTATGTTGATTATTATTAATTTAACTAATTCAGTCTAGTATTTACACCACTCAAAATTTTGCTTTGTAATGTCACTTTTGGATGATTTGTGAGTGACTAGACCAATAGGATTGATAGATATGCTTAATAATCATATTCATCGAACATAATTTTGAATTTATGTGTTTGAAAAAGCTAGAAATCAGGAAATCCGAGAGATTCGAGTTAAGGACCGTTGTCATGATCATTGAACATAATTTTGATTTTTTGTGTATGTCTACCACCACCGTATCAGAAGTTAATCTTTAATTGTAAACTCAATTAAAGATGCATTAGATGACATTCATTAGAGTGGTCATAGAAACTTTATTGTTTTCGTTGTGATTTCTTATAAAATTTATCTTTTTTTACATATATATATATATATATATATATATTTTTACTTATACCTTATTTTGAATTCTTACTATCATTTTCATAGTTATATTGCTACTTCTCGATCTATTTTGGAGGCATCTTTCTTTTTAAAAAATTATGAATAACTTATTTATTTTTTCAAAAATGAAAAAGTAATGTTTTAAGTTTTAATAATAAAAAAACTATACAATCAATGCATCATTGACCTTGATATTTTTATGTTGCTTCAACCAATAATCATACAAAAGAAACTAACTAAACTTTTTTTTTTTATATGAAACAATTAATATTGATATTCTATCTTACAACGGAAAGGGGTTAAGTTTGACTATAATAATCTCTAATTATACCATAAGACAACATTAGGTCTAATTAAGTATGCTCCCTACTTTGAGTTAATTCCACCCTATCTTGGTACTTTGGTGGGTGGAGTAAACTTAACCATGAAGTCGCCATATTAAAGAAGCATGCTATAAAAACAAACATATAAAGAAGGAAACAACCAATCTTCTTTATTTTCCTCATGTTTTTTTATTTTATTTTAAACTTTTTATTGTGTATCATAATGGACCCTATTTGGCTTGGCCAATCTTGCTTCCAATTGATATCTTTTTCTTTTCTTTTCTTTCTTATTTTGTCGTTATCTACCCACTTAGATTAATTAAAAGTTTAATCACAAATTAAATATTGAAGTGGAGAAGGAACACAAATAAAGTGAGAGTGAGTGAGAGTGAAATGAGAGTGAGAGAGAGAGAGAGAGGATGAGGATGAGGATGAGGATGAGGATGAAGATGAGGATGAGGATGTGGATGTGGATTTCTTTGTTTAAGAGGACCATAGCAAATGTCACTGTTATCAAACATGCCAACATGACAATCACATGTAGATCCTAAAATCCATTCATTCAAGCTTTATCCACTACTACTACTTTTGGTGTGTGTGCTCACTGGCACTTCTAATCAAAGATATATTTCTTCTGATCACTTGTGTGATGAATTTCTTTCTCTATATCTCTGGAGTATTTGGACTTTTTTTAAAGGCTTCAATATCATATGTATAACGTAATGAACAACATATTGTTTCTCATTAGTTTTAGTTTAATCTAGGTGTACTTTGAATGTTATTAGTTTTTATTAAGCATCCTTGGAAACAACTTAATTACACACTAATTCTATGTTTCCCTTCAAGCATCTTCTCTCTTATTGGCACAAACTATTGAGTTTTTTTTTTTTTAATCCCATAATTTTGATTTTTTTTTAGTTAACATGGATGATCCAACAATAATTTTTTAACACGATGTTCATTTTTTTTTCCCTTCTTCAGTTGAGGACCAAATCAATAATTTGTGACATTTAGGATTAATAAGATGACCATGAATGGATGATTTCTTTGGACATTTATTTCTCACAAAACCCTGTCTTACTTCTGTGCCTTCTCTACTAAACATTACAAGGTCATCTAACTAAACACGTCTAGTGATTTTGTGAACTCTATTTTTTTTTTTTCTTACTGCAGATATTTATCTTCATATTTATAATTGCTTTATTTTTAATATATTTTGAGTACTGGTTTGTCTATATATTTTTTTTAAAGAAATAATTCTTTTAATTTGGCCATAAAACATGATATTTTGTAACAAGTTATTTTTTTTTACTGAACATAACAATAAAATTTGAAAGAAGTATGATATGTTCCATGAATGGAATATGCTTTTATGTTTATAATTTTAGTATTTTGATGTTATGTTATATATGTTATATTTGAAGCTGATTATTTGAGATGTTCTATTAAATGACAATTTAATATAAAATACACCCATTATTCCAAAGGATGAGTCTCACTGAAAACATAAATAAATTTAAGAAAAGCCCAAGACCATTGACTTTTTGTGCCCACTAAATGCATGGCCCAAAACTTTTCAACCAGTACTTGTTATGGAGCATTCCTGTTTTCCTTCATTTTCTATTTTTTTCTCCTCAAATTTATCAAATCAAGACAAACATAAATAAAAAGTCTGTCTCTATTATTCAATCTTTTATCAATGAAGACTTAATTATTCTCCAAAAGCCTTGAAGGATATATACCTTGAAGAGTAGTGGAATATTAACTTCAAATCAAGAAATCCATCATATGATGCTTAGAATATATATAGTTTTGATTAGGAAAAGAATCATCCTTGCAAGGCCTAATATATAGTTAATCAACATGAAGAATCCAAATAAAGTTTGATATATTAATTTTTGTTGCCAATCAATAGAGCATCACCAATGATCTCTTAATTTAAGATCAAGAAATAAATGTTATCACTTTTATGTTGTTGTTGTTTGTTGTTGTTTGTTGTTGTCACATAACTTTTATTCTTTGCAAGTTTAAGTAGTGACCCTGATCAGAAGAAAGAAAGATTAACTATAATTAATTAGCAAGGTGATAAAGAGCTTTTTAGAGCTGTCATTATCTTTGTCCTTTAAGTACAACAAAAAGTAATATAAGCCTCCAAAAGATCTAATGGATATGTCTTCATCAAAGCTTGAGTTTATAACATATATAGCTATAATATTCATGGATTTTCTTTTTTAAGGAGTTTTGGAAGTTCATAATCAGCATGTGAACGTTAATATGATACATTGCATGTATTTAATTAAAGAGAGAAGAGGAGCACAGAGAAGACATGCAAGTTTGTTGGCATATATTCCCATATATATTCTGGTTCATATGATCAATTGCTTAAATTTACAAATAGCATATATCTCCTGTGTAGAAGTTTGTCGATCAATTGATCGATCGATAACCGAATAATCACTGCTGTGTTTTGTCTGTAGAGTGTGGCATCAGAGAAGATAAGGTTTGGATGTTAAGGAGATCAATGGAGGGGAATATGAGAATAAAAAAAAGGCACTGAAAAGCTGCCTACCAAGTTGTGCTACTTAGCTGTTAATTTATAACAATCAATTGAGAAGCATTGCATGATGATGCATGCATGTCTCATCATTGTTATTCTCTGAACATATAACAAATGGGTGAAAGACAATTGAGTTGGGTTTCAACTAAATATGCCCCATTTATTTGGACCAAATTTAAGAGCTTAAATTAGAATTGACTGTTATTGGAGACCATATATACTACATTTTGCAGATTAGAAACAAGTACATTTATAAGACTTTGATGCAGGTCAAATATGTTGCACCATGGTCTAAGAAATACAGAAATATTTGCATATATATATATATATATATATATAAATGAAATTGAGAAATTGACGTTCTTTCATGCAACTAATTAATTCCGAAAAACATCATTCAATCTACTTTTATCTGAATTGAAAAAAAAAAAAAAAAAAAGTCAAGAATCAAAGACAAATGGATAAATTTTGATCTTTGACATGCACTTAATTATATATGGTGTTACTTTTAAGTACCTTTCAAAAGTCGCCATCCTTTAGCATCCAAACTTGAAAACATCCATGCGGCTTTTGCTAGCAAGATTGTGTATGTTCACTTAGTGCCACAGGTAATCTTTTTTTAAGGGAAGAATAAAATCTTTAAAAATACTTGATGCCTCCACTTCCACACAAAACCCTCATATTGTTCCTATCTTGAAAAGCCTCTCTTGCATTTATAATTAATTGATTCTTCACTAATTAGTTCAATAATTAATAATATTCTCAAACTAACCACACATGGTCTCCACTATATATATAAGAACAACTTCACTTAGGAGAAATGTCAATCAAACTTTAATTCTATAACTTTCTCTGATCTATATATATCTTTCTCTCTTCCTCTAGCTCAAGTAATTTGACATGGAAGTAGAGAAAGGAAGTTGTGAGAAGGTTAATGGATTCTATTTATGGTTGTCTTGTTTCATCACCAACTTGAACAAGCTCCATGCAAGGGTGATCATGTTGTTCAAGAAGGTGGAAAAGATCGGCGAAGACGATCCCCGGAGAATTCTTCACTCTTTCAAAGCTGGCTTAACACTCACATTGGTCTGCATCTTCTACTATGTCACTCCTCTCTTTCATGGCTTTGGTTCATCAGCTATGTGGGCTGTTCTCACTGTGGTTGTTGTCATGGAATACACAGTTGGTATATATATATTAATTAATTCATTCATTCATCTCAAATAATATTGTAAACTAATGAACGTGTTGCATGGCCATGCAACAATGCATGCATGCATGAACAGGTGGTACGTTATGCAAGGGTTTAAACAGAGCCTTTGCAACCTTACTTGCCGGAGCACTAGGCCTAGGAGCTCATCATATAGCAATACTTTGCAGTGAAAAAGGCGAACCAATTCTCATCGGCATATTCGTCTTCTTTGTCTCATCAGCGGCAACCTTTTCGAGGTTCATACCGGAAGTGAAGAAGAGATATGATTATGGAGTGACAATATTCATACTCACATTCAGCCTTGTGGCAGTCTCAAGCTATAGAGTGGAAGATATTATACAATTCGCTCACCAAAGGCTTTCCACCATTGCACTTGGAGTTGCTATTTGTATTGCTATTTCTATTTTTGTTTCCCCTGTTTGGGCAGGAGAAGACCTTCATCACTTAACTTGCACTAACTTAGACAAGCTTGCCAACTTCTTACATGGTATGCCAAAGAAAGAATAATCCACTTTGTTAATTAATTACCGAACAAGTACCTATTTGAAAATGCATTGTATCACAGTAGCTGGCTGCTGTTTATGATAAATATCTAGGAGGTCATTAAGTCATCAATACTGATATACTATCGTATTTGTTTTTATATACAACATTTTCAATTTGATGAGTGGAATTTTGTTTTTCAGGGATGAGGGACAAGTACTTTGGAGAGGACTTGGAGGACAGGTCTTATTTCCAGAGTTACAAGAGTGTTCTCAATTCTAAGGCTACAGAGGAGCTTCTGGTAAGCAATCTCATTCACTAGTTTATTTATTTATTTATTTATTCGTTATGTTTTACGAAAGAATTATTTCATGCTGTGTAATTTTTGGAAAATTGAAGGTTAATTTAGCAAAATGGGAACCAGGTCATAACGGATTCGGGTTTTGGCACCCGTGGAAACAATACCTCGTTATCGGAGCTTCGATAAGACGCTGCGCATGCTTAATGGATTCCCTGGCAGCCTTCATAACAACCCTTGATAAATCCGCATCTATTATCGGATCCAACCTGCGAGCCAAGCCCGACACGGGGGACCTATGCATTAAGATCCGATCCGCTTGCGCAGACATGAGCTCCGAAACCGCTGAGGCCTTATCGGATCTGGTTAATGATATCAAATCAAGGTCAGCTCCAACCACGGCTCGGCTCCACTTGGCTGAGGCTGAAGCCGCCGTCGAAAAGATGAAGGCGGCTTTATCTAACGGCGTGGAGGGTGGGATCGTACACGTGGCAACCATCGGGTCTTTGGTTGGGGAGATCACGAAGAGTGCTGAAGAGATCATTGGAGCCGTTGAGGGGTTGGCTCGGCTTGCTGGCTTTAAAAGCTATGAAGTTGTTAATAAAGCCACAGTGAAGCCGTTAGCCGATAGTGGGACCCAACACACAACCATTACTGTGGATGAATGAAACTTATTATAATAATAATAATTATTATTATAATTATAATTATTATTATTACAAAATTCATGCCCAATTTTTTTATGCTCTTAAACTCTTTGTTTATATGATTTGTTTTTTCAAAAAATGGAATGTTAGTGAGATAGCTTGTGTGAAAAGTATTGACATTATTATCACCTTTTTAATCTATAATATATATTCAGGTTTTGTATTTTCCTTATTAAAAAGATGCTATAGCAAAACTTTGAAGAATTTAACTCAAATTCATGTATATAATATATTCTTTTTCGTATTTTTGTTATCCGTGTTTTTCAGTAAAAAAAAACTTAGAGTACATAAGGCATATTAGTTATTGCTTGGTTTTAACTTTAATTTTTCATTTTTAAAATAACTATAAATTAGTTAAAATATTTTTATTTTAAAGCAGAATTCTTGTGCACAAAAAAAAAAATAATTATGGACTAATAACAAGACAAAATAAGGTATTTTCCACAATAACAGTTGTGGTTGAAAATCAGATTTTTTTAATTAATAAAATATAAACAAACTGAATATTAGGAATGCACACAGATATATAATTACTGTCTCAACATGCGCTCTAATCTTGTAAGAATTATGTACAACAGTTTATTAAAAATGTTTTACCTTTGCCCCTAAAATAAAAGGGTGATGTTTATAAGTTTAGCAGCCTTCCATTAATGAAACTTGAAAAACATGGCCATCATGAAGTACAAGACTGTTTAATTTCATACAATTATCTATTTACAAGTATTCCTGAAACCTAATAGAAATCATGAAAGGCGATATGCACATTTTGTGACTAACAAGGTTGATATGCTGCTGTCTAAAATTTACCATCAAAGAGCCTATTGGAAACTTGACAACTTCAGAGAAATTTCTTCAGAACAACTAGAAAATTCCATAGGGGGGAAACCTTTCACTGCTGTGAGATAGCAACAGTGCCCCGCATGCAAAATTTGCCAGCAGAGGCGGCCAAGTATTTTCTTGATGTTTGGAGGAACATATTTGCAGATGTGTTGATGCAACATATGCAAAGGATGGATTCATCTTGAATGAATTCTATACCACAATCCGAGAACTATCAAAGAATGGTAGGTCACATATTAAAACCTCATAAAATGATGCACATCATCCTGACGCTAAGACAAAAAACATCTTACTGTGTGGATAGGGCTCAAATGCTACCAGCCATATATAGGATTCTGAACCTGGGGTGGCAAAAGACGCAAATCCAGACTATGTTGCCGATTATAATCTCTTGTTCCGGGAATTGCTCCTGTGCATAACCTTAGGAATTCATTCCCGGTGAGGCAGTAATGAGCGAAAGCCAGCCCACCATCTAAGACATCTGAGAAACCAGGTATGGACACTGATTTTTTCATCTTTCTCGCACTGCTGTGGTCAGTGGATTCACCATTGTCGTTAAAGAGTACCTTGTCAAGCTCAGAAGTCTGCAGAAATCTCTGAGTTGCGGCTTCCCATGATAAAATATATCTCTGCTCTGGAGTGAGAGGTTGAGGCTCATTGGCCAATGCTTCTTTCATTCTCGCAACAAAATCCTCTGGTGTTTTGTAAGTCAAGCAGTTGGGAAATACCCTGAAGAAATCATTTGATGGGTGGTCCGCACAGACAACAAACTTTCCCATAGCAAGAGCTTCAGCTGTTGCAGTGCAAAGGACATCACTAACGCTTGGATTCACAAAAACTTTGTACCTGATAATTAAATGGGAACAACAACAGAAGTATGCTAATTAATTAACAAGCAACAGGAAGACATTCTCTGTTAATAGATTACGGTTTCTGAAAACAAACCCATGAATTGAGTCATCGGCATGATCCCTCCCTTTAAGGAAGTTGAGATTGAGATCCAACTTTCTAGCAGTTGATTGGATTTCCTGCGAGTCTTCTCCATTACCATAAACATCCAATTTGAAACCTTGAAGATCATTCTTGTGCTTGGATAAAAGATCAATCAATTCTGAGTACCCTTTCGCCCAGACCATCTTCCCCAAAAAGTACGCCCCTTTGGAGAATGCCTGCTGCCCACGCTCTCTCTCAGCTGTGATATTGTCTCCAATTTTTAGGAATTTGGGGTTGACACCATGAACATTGCAAATGACTGACTTAGGGAGATCCTGAGTTGCTGAAGACAGACGAAGTACCTGTGTAATGACCATTATTAATTAGTCAAATCAAGAAGATCTCCCATTCCTGGAGGGAGGACAAATTAGATCAAGTATGAACAGCAAACATAGCAGGCAATGCTTGCATTTGCAACCAAATCATCAGACAATGTTGTAACTTCACAGAGAGATTCCAACAAATCAGATGGCGATAATAGGAGCAATCTAATAGAGTTGGAGATACCTTATGGCAGTATGCTCTTGTTACCCAGTTATTGATGTGCTTGACAAGAAAAGCTTGAAATGCCCCAAACTTTTCCCTCTTGATGTACTCCAAGTAATTTGTGTGGACAACTCCAATAACATGATTAAATTTGTCAGTCCATCGAACACCATGATGATACCAGTTTAGGTGTTCTGGCTCTTCCAAGATTGCGATATCAGCTTCATTGGGAGAAATGAATTGAGTGGTGTCCCCAGCAGGTATTATGCTCCGTCTTTCCTTTGCGAACTAAACCCAATAAAAATAAATAAATGAGTCAACTAAACCAAAATTTTAAGATCAGCATAAACAAAATGATGCCTTGGACAACAACCTTCCCTGGATAGAAAGATATCTTGAAATCAGCTTTAAAGCCAACCCTTTCTTCCACCCAGTTCCTTATGTAAGCTTCCTGTTCTTCTGGCGAGCTGAAAGTACGACTGTTTGGATAGACCAGTTCTTGGTCTGACTTGCAGAGCCAAGGTACAACTAAAGTCACATTTTGCTTTGCAGACTTCGCCAGATATGCAGCTCTGAAAAGGGGATTTACAGCAGTCCCAGTCATCCAAGGAAGACTTGCAGTAGTGACTATTGCAACATGACGCTTTGAATCATCTATGCCACGCTTCACAAAATCAGTCCAAAAGCCACCTTCATAGTGATGCCCCGTGCTTTGGAGCACACTGGCTATTCTGCATTCAAGTTCATCATGGATGTTGTCATTTCCCAGCAAAGGCATGTCTCGAATAGAAAGAGAATCAGACATAAGCTGATCCTTCCTTCTGCTGCACAATGACTCCACTATTTTGTCACAGACATCTACAACAAAAAAAACATTCCCCAACATAAGAATACCACCAATGTTAGAATGAAACAAAATCAATACTACCGATCTCCAAGAAACCTGATGTGCAATTATTGAACCACAGATTCCTTAGTTGGATGCTAGCTTCAACAGTAATTCCAAAGAGGTCAAATGGCAATACATCAATCCATCACTTCCAAGTTTCCAACAAATACATATTTTTCTCTTAGATATTCCATTAGATGTTTCTTAGTTAAAAAGAAATAATTCGACAAAAAAAATCAACTGAGGCAACTTCTGTATGAGTTAGTTTAGCTAGTTAAATCATTTAACTTATGTTGATTGAAATAACCATATTAACTGAGTCACCAATGAGAATAACAAGAAGGTGACTTTGCCTCTAACCAGCTACCAAATGTTCAAACCTTTAGAAAACAGTGATTTAATACCAAATTTGGTCCATTTCATATGAAGAACTGAGATTCTCCAAGTACTGATCACCAAATAGTTGGTGCTCATTGTAAAACAACTGCTCTTGGAACCCTTTATAAGACAGGGCTACTTTTCATGAACAAGAGTAATTGAGCACCTCTTTTCAAGCCAAGTTGATCAAAAAGCGGAGTAGATTGCCTGACCAGATACGCTAACAGCTCAGGAACATCCAACGGTGGTATACTCTGCATCAAATATGAGGGAGAATCACCTAACCATGCATCGATTATTAAGCTTGTAAGAGGATCAGCAATCCCCAATTAATCAAATACAAAAGGAGTTGCATGCAATACTAATCCACACAAACCTGGGATTCTTCAAGCTCCTTGTGAATTGATTTCTGTAAAAGAGGGGCAAAATAAAATTAAAGGATAATCGGACTAGTATCATAACTGTTCCTAGATTATACCAGCTGAATCAAATACACCATAGCAGCAGTCTATTTTAAAAACCATTTCGTCATAAAATGTAAACAAAAAGATAAATTTGGTGTTATATACATACCATTATGTAGTACTGCTTAAAATTGCCTGCTTGTTTGCAAGTAAAACAATTTCATGCTCACCATATTAATTTCTGCAGGCATGAATACGCCATAAAAAGAATATAACATATAAAATTGGGTCAGCTCCAGCTTTGCAGGTGCTTAACTATGTTTGAGAATTCAAGAAGCCAGTTCAGTAAATCTCAACTTAAGAAACATACTATAGTACAAGGAAAATATCAAAGCCAAAAGCACTAGACGACCACAGCCATCCACCATAAATGATGATATGCATATTGACATGAAGATTTAGTGGCATCCACAAAATTTCCAATTTTCAACACAAATTAAGATAGCATTCACTCTTGGTCAAAATTTCATGCATGCAGTCATCAAACCTTAATTATTGCAACTAATCAAAATTTGGGGAAGAGGAAATCAAAGATAGAGTTATCACCAGGTTCAATTTCATTTTTTCAATGAAATCACTGCTCTTAAACCCTCCAAAAATCTCAATCGATTGACTCTTCTTCTCAAAGTCCTTCAGCCTCATCTTCAAGATCCTTATCAGCTCCCATTCCTTCCCCTCTTCATGTTCCCCCTCCCTCTCTCTCCACTTCACTCTCCTACCCTTGCGACGCAGCCCATCCCTCCCAAAATCCCACAAGCCCCAGCTCTCATCCACTTCCGAAACGATTGCATCCCTAATCCCGGACAAATCAATACGAATCTGCGGTCTAGGGCTCCACTTCTCAAGAACCTTTCGGCTAAAATCAGGCGAGGAGTGCGCAAGGCGGAAGTCGGAGATCTTGGGCTGAATTCGCTTAACGAAATTGAGCTCGGGAAGGGAGGCGTCAGCCGAGGAGAATGGTGAAGCGGAGTTGAGGAAATTCTCAAGCTCCTTGTCAGCAAGGCTCTTGAATGATCGAGCGCGCGCGCGCATAAGCTGAAGGTCCGCTCCGGCAGAGTCCCGCACCTCTCGCCAGCCACGCGAGAGGAACGACAGTGCCTTCTCTGCCGTATCCGATGCCGGTGGCCGTGGCTCCATACCACGATTGATCATCACCGCAGCGAAGAACTAGGGTTAGGATTCTAATCGATATTTCGATAGCGAGCGAGACATCGTAAACGAAGATGACGAGAGGAATTTGAGGTCGAGATTAAGGCCCCACTCAGACGAGAAATCGCGGGAATGACGTGGCAATTTGCTTACGTTCCATTGGGCCACTTGTCCTTCTCCCATACTGTGGGCCCCGTAGAGTTTTCTAGCGGGAAGTGAGTTTTCTTTTTATTTTCCACTTCCCATTTCAGTGTTTTCAAAGACGTATTTGACTGGGATGAGGTGCCAGGCAGGAGTTATATATATATATATAATTTAAACTGAAATTAAATAAGAAATAAGATGACGTGGAAAGGCTATTACCGAGCCACTAGCATAATTGTCCAGATCAAGCAAGAATTTTCTCCAGACAAATAACGAAAATATGATGTATTCATGCATATAAATAAACCAGTTTTCAGTTTCCAGAAGAAGCTGGTTCATACCTAGTGGTTCTCATAGCATCGAGTGAGTTCCATTCCATGCTGGGGGAGCCACAAGAATTGTCCCTTGTTTCATTCTCTTTGAAACCTCTAAATTGTGATATTGGATGCATGTTCCTTGTTACTTGGTTTTCAAGGACCACCAGTGTCTCAACCACATCTTCTCTATGCTTCATAAACTGCATCTAAAAGAAAAGGCGTAAAAATCATATGCAGGAACTCAGAAGTATCAGGCAACTGCAAGCAATACTAAATTTATGCAGCCATTTTATGGCTCTAGCATCACTTCTGAATGAAACTTAAATAGCAATATCAATGAAGAGATTACTGCATCATTCAGCATGAGTTGCAAGTGACTCTGTATTCTCTTGGATTGCTTTGCTGTAAGTGTAATAAGATTGAGATGCAAAGGGTCAAAACATGCCTAATATGAAGAATGGGACTTTTAATATGATTCTGGAAAGACAGGTATTCCTTGAAGAGTGCTCCCAGACAGAAACTTTCGAATATAAATGAACATGTGAGGGATAACTCATCAAAAACCAAAAAAAAAATTCATGTTGTTACCAAATTAACATATTTCTCATGGAGGATGAGTTTGAGAACCAAAATGGGGAACATATAATGATCTTGAGCTGAGAACTGCACAGAAAATGAAGTGATCTTGCAGCATTTACTTCAAACGAACCGTTCAGTAAGTTTTTCTCCCAAGTGTACTCACATCATACAGCTCATGAAAAATTTTATGGGGTAATAAAGGAACCGTCTACTATTTTATCATTGGAATGAGCTATGTTTGCCATTAACATGTTGATTCATAAAGTGAAATGCAATTTCAGGCAAGTGGTTCATTGGTGTCTTGTTTGAAGCACAGAGGAGACAATTGCTACTTCAGAATTGGAACAGACTTATCGTCGAAAAACCTGAAATTAATTGACCAATGTCCTATGATTTAACCTCTGTTTATGCTCTTCCATGTGGTGAAACATATAGTACCACATTATTCTAAAAATGAAAGGTACCCATGTTCATTAATAAGAATTGCTCATTGCAGCATATCAAAATCTAGATGTGGATCATTTTCACAAACTTAAAATGAAGTAAAAAAAATGCCTTTAGATGCCACGAGAAAGTAAACTAGGTCTAGAAGTATACGAACATACTTTTACTCTTTCCATGGTAGAGAACTAGAAAATTTTTGTCTTCAACCACACACTTGACTTGTAAAAGAAGATCACATTTTTTTAATGGGATTCAACCAAAAACTCACAATAACAAGAGAATATGGACAAGAAATGAAACAATGATTGAAGCAGGACAATGGCCATAGCAACTTGTTGTTCTACTTTTCAGACATTGAAGCTAAAACATGTGCTACACCAACTGAAAAAGAAAAAAGGATAAAGAGTTAATGCAAAGAGAGAATACAAGAAGAATCCCAATGGAAACAAAGGCAATAAAAATCCTACTTTTAGCAAAAGTAAGCCACATTTCTTGAGTTTTTGCTTTATCTTAGTTTAATTGAGATAAAATTGAATCAAGATATAAGATAACAATATGGGGCATAACCAAAATCTAGCCTGATCCACTTGCCTTTGTGAATATAGTTGTGTCACGATCAAGCAGATACATCAGAATTGAAACATCACGAATCTCATCATCCACCTTCCACCTTTTCAACAGAGTCATCAAGCATTTCGAAGCCTTGGAAGGCACTACTCTTTTTACACGATCTTTAATCAACTTAATGATCCCGTTTTATATATTTCAGATGAACTAAAACAGTGATTCCACACATTATTTCAATCAGAGATGACCAACTCATCAACTACCAAATCAATTTTCACACAGAAAAGCAACATCAGATTAAGATTATGATTGTCAGGAAAAAGAAAAGTGGAGTTTTTCTTGCATCTATCTATAAATCTCTAATTCTCATCAAGGATACACAAACCAATCAAGTTGCATAGCGACACGAAGATGGGAGCACAATCAAGGTCAGTGGGTGCAAAAGAAATCATCAATGCTCTCTTTTCGCACCAATAACCTATATAAATTCAATTGATACTGGAATAGAGGAACATGAAAGGGACTAAAAGCCAAGATTGGAAGGACAATCAGGGTCGGTGCAAGCAAAAAAAAAAATCTCCAATCCTCACCGAGGACGAACAAACCAATCAATTGCAAAGCAACACAACATTAAAAGCACAATCAAGGTCAGTAGATGCAAAATAACCTACATGGATTTCATTAATACAGGATCACAGAGTATAAAAGGGATCACAAATCCAAGATTTGAACAGAAAAAAAGACGACCTTTATTAGGGCTTGAACTTCGCGAGAGCCATGGCTCCTCGTGAGAAGCTATATGCAATATAGAAGGGAGAAATTTTTAGAGAAATCAATGGCGGGGTTTACAATTGCAGCGAGGGTTTTACAGAGAGCAGGAGAGAAAAACTAGATTTTTAAACTGAGCGCCAACTCCGATGTAGAACTTCTACTTTGCTATTTCAATTAACAGGACAATGATAAATACTTTACTTACTTAATATTAATTTAAAAAATTACTTTTAATTAATAATAATTATTAATTGTGTTATTTTAATTTTAAAAAAATTATATCTGATAATTATATTAGTATTTATATAATTTATTATTTTTAATAAAATCCACACGTATGAAAGGCACGTGTGAAATAAGTGTAGAAAAGGACAGACGAGTTTGAGTCTGTAGACCAGCTGTCTTTCCCGTGAGGCGAGCCAAGTGCACTGCCGCACGCCTTTCTCTCTCTTTCTATCTCTCCGCGCTTTCTCGTTTCTCTCTATTCAGGCCTTCTCCTTTGCGCTCTATCTATGGTTTTTTAGCTTCTCCTATCCATCCTCTTCTAGCTCTTTCTCGCATTTGAAGCGGAGCAGGTATGCGAGTTCTCAAGAGAAGGATGAGTGATGGAGGAAATTACGATTTTTTTTTGGGGTTTTTTTTTTTTATCCTCCATTGTTGGGTTTTGTTTCCGTGTTTTATTTGCTGGTGTTTTTCATTTATTGGTGTTTGTTTGTTGGATTTTTTTGTTGGTTTGGTTATTGGTGGTTGCTTGGGGTTTTTGTTTGTTAAAAAAAAGAGAGGGGGGTTCTTTGGGTTGCGGATTGAGGGATCACTATTTTATTGGGGTTAGGGTTGGGTTTGGTTTTGTTTGGATGAAGCATCGGGTTGGTGAATCGTTGATTATTAGGGAGGAGAAGTTTGAGTCTTTGAGAAAGTTGCCAAATTTTTAGGGTTTTGGGTTTAATCAGACATTAAAGGCGGTGTCTTTTTCTTTACAACTTGAATTCAAAACTTCTTTGTTTTTCTTTTTAATTTGTTTTCCGAGAAAAAGTAGTTTGATACCAGTTGAAAGACACATCAATGCATATGCCTTCTGATCTTGTTTCAATTTTTTCAGAAACAATAGGTCTTTATTTTTCTCCTTTGATGTTTAATGCTTTATATTATGGTGTGTTTTTTCAGTGTTGTTTGTTGATTATGCAAGCAAACCTTTTCTTTTTCTTTCTTTCTTTTTTTTTTTTCCTTTTTCTTGGATTTTTGGATTGTGGTTTTGGTTCAGCTAAAACATATTCTGGATTGCAGAAGCAAAAGGAAGCTAAACATGAGAAATTGCATTGCTTAGAGACATAGCAAGCCCTAGTTTTCCTGGCAATGTCGCGCCCTGCCCACCTCCCTCCTCGTTGCCCCCCTCAGAGTAGGTTACCCTCACCTCGAGTTACTGATTCCTCATCTCAAACACCTTTCAGAGATGACGAATCACAGCACTCCAAACACCGTAGGTCTCCCTCCCAAGGTTCCACCTTTGATGACCTCTTGATAAATTTAGAAGCCACCCCGAGAGGTCTCTTTCTTCGGAGAGCTTCTAGTGATCCTACATCCATTATGGAGGTGCTTGACAATCCAATACCATCTATCAGTGTCTCACAACCATCTGTTAACCAACCAAAGGATGCCAAGACTGGTTGCGGTTTCGAAGCAGATTATGTTTATGGGCCTAATTCCCCTAGACAGAAGGGCAAGCTCACCCAGTCTGAGAGCTCCATGGTTTCTGCTTTGTTAGAGACTGTGCCTCAGAATCCTTTGAGATATTTAGCTGTGGATGTTACTGGTGGTTTAATAACTGATGAGTCTGATATTAAAAGTGAAGATCATAGTGTGGGGGGTGATGTTGATTCTGATAAGGCAAGGAGGAGGTACATTATTGTTTTTCCTACTGCGATATTCTTGGAATTCATGTTCTTCTCTTTTCGCATTCATGTGCTGGTGATGTGTTTATCAAATGTGCTTTACGTGTTTGCATTTTGCTTTACATAGTATTAGGAAAATGTACTAGTGATTGTGTATGATAGCAGTTGCGCTTCAGCACCTGATGGAACAGTTACTTATCTTTTCTAAACAGGTTATTGTTTGTGTGTTCATTATTTAAAATCCATTCGTTCCCATTAGCGAGGGGCAAGTGGTTGAAGTGGGTCTACTTTCCTCTACTATGGAAGTTCATTTCATAAGTGAGGAAGTAAATTCGCAACTTCTCTCGCCGCCTTCATTTTAGTTAAAAGCTACTTCAATATTTTTGTGGCTGAAGTTGGGGGAAGTGGATAATATATGTAATCTCACCTCCTCCCACTTTCCCTACCCATCCTGATTCCATTGGAAGTGGCATGAAATTTCCAATCACTTCGGTGCCCTTTGACTTCCTGTGAAATTTACACCGGAAGTGAAATGAACACATGAAATGTAGGTTTTCTACTGCTTCCAGCCACTTCAGTGAAGTGGGACTTCCACTCACTTCTTCCCAAGTCTTTTGATAAAATAAACGGCCTCTTAAGTCTTTCATCAAAACCAGTTTCATTGGAGTTTAATCAGATACAAATAGCCATAGATATTGTTGTCAAAGAGCAACAGAACATGACTTAATATCTGAGTCATGCCGTGTTATTTCTTGCTTGAATTCAAAATAAAATGAAGAAATACCATTGGGAATATTTCATGAAACTAAAACAACAAGCTAGCGATGTCTCATTTCTTTCAAACAATTTTTTTAACCATATATTGCATCTTTCCTCAAAATTTAGAAGGTTGGGGATCCTGATATCTGGATTATCCCTGTGTTTTCTAGAATACTCTCTTTAGTGTTTTCAGAAGGGAATAACTTCTTGGTCAAAACCAGTGGTCTTTTTTGTCTTAGTTTTCTGATTGAGAAGTTCCATACCTGATTCTGTCCTTCCTTCAGTTCTGATCCAGAACACTAAGGCCTGTCTGCCTCAAATTAAATCATTGCTTATGCGGTGAACAAGTTGAGGAAAGTGCTTCAAGCAAATTTTAGATGTGGGCTCCAATTAGGATTAGGTTTCTCTTTCAGGAAAAGCCAATAGTCAGGCATGTGATTATTAGAACTCAATTGTGGTTAGGAAGAACAAATTACATATGTATAAGACTTGCTCAAGTGAAGCAATCTCTTTGACTTGCTATTTTAATTAAAGCTCTCATCTTCTTACTTGGACTCCTTAGGAAATTTGTTCTCGCGTGATTTAGTATATCAACAAATATTTTGCCTTGTCTATGAAATTCATACAAATAACACTGTTGGGAATACTTATCATCCTTGTTTTCTTTGGCAGGCACTCTGGACAACGATCGAGGGTTCGCAAACTTCAGTATATCGCTGAACTTGAGAAAACTGTGGATGCACTGCAGGTGAATTTGTTATTTTAGTTGCTGTCCTGAATCTTATTCATCATTCTAACTTTCCTAAATACTCGAAAGTTTATATTTCTACACAGACATTGGAAGCAGAACTGGCAGCCAAGGTTGAGGCCCTGTCTCAGGAACGAGTTGCACTCTCCATCGAAAACAAAAAACTTAAATGGCAACTTCTCAACCTTCACCAAGAAAAAATACGGAAAGATTGTAAGTAAAATGAATTTCTTTCACTTGCTTCATTGTAAGTCTGCTAAAATAAAGATCATCATTTCATCGGCATACATTATCATAAGGAGCTATAAGCTGTTCCTGTTTCTCAAAGCCTTTTTTAACACATAATGCTCAATTAAAACCTGTAGGTCAATATCTTTCTCTGAAGGATGAAGTGGATAAGTTGAAGATGGTTTACGGGAAGCACCGAAGAAGCAAAAGTTCATCCTTTTTCGAGATGAGCCCGGTACAGTCGGATCCTTTGATGCTTGACATGGGAAAGCTTAGCCTTGCCGGCGGGAGCCCTGTATCTTTAAGACATGGCTTTAATCACTAACAAAGTTCCGGCTTTACTGAGAGCTGAAAGAAACTAACAACCATTTCACTTACTCGTTAATTATCCTTTTCAACTTAATTTCAAGGAAATGAATGCACCTGTAAATGCTTGCACAGCATTAAGTGGTGGTGGTATGCAATAACACTGATCAACAAAAACTTCTCAAGATGCTTGCTAAAAATGTCTGTTGGAAAATTAGCAGTTATCTTGTCAATTAATCCACTGTTTTGTGCCAGACGTTAATGTTTTACAAACTTTGTTTAGTTTTTACCTATTTGTTATCACGATGGAGGTTTTTTTTTCTGAAAGATAAGAGTAGAATTAAAATAAGGTACTCACAGCAAATCACAGCCGTGCTGCCCTCATAAAACAATCTCAAACGGTGATGATATTGTTGCAACCAATACAATATTATTTCTTTTATACGGCTCTTTTATAACACATCATTTAAATAGCTTGTGAAAAGAATCTCCAGGGCTATATGCTTTTAAATTTTTATGCCATTTAAAGGGGGGACCTTTTCACAAGCTATTTAAATATAGATGATGGCATAAAAAAAATGAAGTTAAGGTTTGAAACACAAGCATGAAAGTTGTGCTCATTACAATATATATTTTGAATATTTCATACCATCATATACTGTTGAACACTCGATGGTGTAGAAAAGCAAATATTAAGAAATATACAGAAGAGCATACAAAACCATTTCACTTATCTTCATATATGCTATTCAGTGTTCCAAATATGTAGATACATAGTTTTCATGCGAAAGGCCTTTTTTACTTATTTATATATAAGTTTATAACTTACCATAATAATAAAAAGAAAAGAGCAATTACTGAATTTAAAACACAAAACATGGAAACCACAAATTACATCCATAGCATTTCACATCAAAAGGAAGAGAGCAAGAGATGGAATTACAAGACAAAAATATCACACTAAGCTTTCTTCTACGTAGGCGCCATACATTGCATGGCTTCTAGCTAGCTTATATATTTGATACATCTTCTTCTAGTTTCATCAAGGAGTTCTTGGTTTCCTTGGACTTCCACTATGGTGCAGTGGGTCCGGTCCAGATGGCACCCACCTCAAGTTCAACCCAAACAAATCCCCTCTGCTCCTCCTTTCCAGTGGCCTCAATCCCTTCATCTCCTCCATCTGTATCACAAACTCAATCATATATATATATATATATATAAACAAACATATATGTGAATATAAATATAACATCATCCATCCATGCATGCATGCATGGCATTACCTTAATGTTCTTCCCATTCTCAGCGGGCGGAGCCATCTCCTCTTCTCCCATGCAACTGTTCCCAGTCATGCACCCTAAAAACAACACATATACATACATAAAAAGAGTTCAAAGAGAAACAAAAGACATTGTAAGATATAATTTATTTAATAAATAAACATTAAAAGAACAAAAAAATACCTAATAAACGTCCTTGAACGGCAAGAGAAGAACACAAGAAGAGAAGAATCAGCAAACGAAGCAGAGCCATGGCTTGAATTGAATCAACTTTGACTTGCACTTGCAAAGCAGTAGTAGCATTTATAGAGACGAAAATGGCTGCCACTTTATGATGAGAAGATACTCCGAATCGTGTACAAGATTGAGGGACATGATTACGTGCGCTCCGGCGGCGCATGAAACAGTGCCACGTCATCCGACCGGATAAGACACACGCTTGAGTTCCCCCTGACGTCATCCGGATACGAGCGGCAGATTCGGGTCTCTTATTTTTCTTTACCCGATAGCCGATAACCAGTTTGAGCTCTCAAGTGTTTGATGTGATGCCGTTTATAATCATGCCTTGATTTGATTCCCAAAATCATAACCATCTGGCATTGAATTGACAGCAACTTTTTAAGTACGTTAATGGTGACGTTATCAGTTCAGTCTCTCTGCAACTCCCTGTTTAACTTCACTGCCAAATTGATATACATAAAAACAAAAACATACCAAAGATTCCAAACGGTTTCCTGACTATTTATGTACTTCAGTACTACTCCCTTGTATTGCATTGCATTGCATTGGATTGGATTTTAATGGTCAGTTGAGTTGCATCAATGATGAAGACAAAATCAAGAACAATGTGATGATTCATTGAATTTATATATATACATAGATATATCAAGTAGGGTGGCTTTCGAGTCCCATTTGTTTCCTCGTCTTGCCGATGAACAAGTCTCTTGATCGGATCATGCCAGGAAGATGACCCATTATTGTTGCAAGTGGGTATTGGGCGACGGCATCTTTTCGTCCTAATGAAACCATTGCTTTCGCAGAGGCGGGTTTGTACTTAATTAGCTTGTTCTCCTTGCAGCCTTTGATCAGTAGTTTCAGATTCTTTGTGACGAGGAGTGCGTGGCGTTGTGCGACATCCCCTTGCTTAAGCTCCTGTTGGTATTGGGAGATTAAAATTCAATGAGTTATAAGCTTTAACTGATTCGAAAAATTTTGACTGGACTTACAGGAATATCTGCAATATCTCCAATTGCAAAAATGTGGTTGGAGCCTCCAACTCTTAAGTTTTCATCCACCATCAATCTACCATTTCTGTCTAAGTAATCCTTGACAATTGATTCACGGAGCCATTGTGAACCCAATGGCTTTGCCACACAAACAAAATGACTATCAGCATTGATGATCTCACCGGTTGATGTTTTGAATTCTCTGTCTGCATCTGATACGGTGGATAAATCAATGGACTGTTCGAATAGCACTTCAACATTTTTCAATTTTAACCAATCTAGTGCTTTCTGGGAAGCTTTCAGCCCAATAAATTCCAGCAACCTTGGACCACTGTGAACCAGAGTTACCTTCTTATCTGGATAGTCCATGGCAATTTCTCCGGCAAGCTCAACACCTGTTGGTCCACCGCCAACAATCAAAATAGAGCCAGAAGACTTTATCTTTATGTTCTCTGGGAAAAGAAGTCATATATAACAAGAATTAGAATCTGAGATGCTTCTAATATTACACCAAAGCTTCATGAAATACATTCCAAGATATACTGATAAAAGAACAAGAAGACTAAACAACTATTACTTTAAAGAATTACACATAAATAGACTCTAATTTTGCATGAAGGTGAGTTCAGGGATTAGCAATTCAGTTCCATATGAATATATTTGAGTAATTGTAATCACAAGATAAGAGGTTATATGCAGTCGCTATCTCATTTCAAACAGTTAATTATGTTTAACCATGAGGTTATTACAGTAATTGCGAATACGAAAGCTCAGTCTTTGAGATCTACAAAGGCATAAACATGTGCCAATTATCAGTCCCAGAAATCTAGAACAGAACAAGATAGCAAGGGGAACCTCTGATTCAAAGCGACAAAAGCGAAAATGCAATTCAGTTTTGCATCAATATCTTCAAGTAATTGCAATCACACAAGATAGGAGGGTTATACATAGTTGTTCTATCATTTTGACTGGTTCATTAAGTTTCATGAAAGAACAAGATAGCAAGGAAAGCATCAATGAGAAGTGAAAAAATCCCAAATAAACACTAACTAAAATCCAATGAAGTGAGGTAAATATATACCTTCTTGAAATTGTTCAAGCCGATCTCTTCTGGTTCGTGGAGTAGAGTATGTGTGACCAGTAGCAATGACAAGATAATCATATGGAATTTTTCGGCCCTCGCTAGTCAGAACATCAGTTTCAGTAATGTTAACAGCTGAAGAAGTAATTATCCTCCCATTAGTTAAGTACTCAGAGTGGTTAATTACTGCTCTCTCTGCAAGTGAAGGCTCCACCTTTGATCTCAAATTGGCCCATGGAATCTCAAAATATTCTTTCCTAAATTCACATATAAAAAGAACCAAAAGTGAGAAACATTGATTAACATATCATTCTTAATACATTGAATTTGTTGATTCATGAGAACAAGGCATCAATCACAACATAAAACTATGATCAACGACGCAAAGATCAACCCTAATTCTTAAAACATACACATTGACATCGATTCAGTTATAAATTCAGCAATTTAGGGCTGAACATGGTAAATGCTACATTGAAGATTTTTTTTTAAAGGATAAAGACATCTTTAGTTCAAATGAAAAACAGGAAATCAAAGTTGAGAATCAAAAGAGGGGCAAACGGAGAGGATCGTACGGGTCGATGAGGGTTACATCGGCTTGAAACTGGATAGATTTTGCAAGGAGGGCGCCGGCGATTCCACCTCCGACGACGACGACCTTCTTCCTCAGAGCACGCCCGAACCACTCCATAGCGCTAGAGCGTTGCGGGAACGGAGCCCTGGGATCAAGAAACGCCCATTGTAAGAGATCAAAGAGAGCCCTAGATGACGGAATGCCTCCACTCCGGGGAGAGAGAGAGAGAGAGAGGGAGAGGAAGAGAGAGAGAACTCCCCGAACGCCATGCCGCTTTGAACTGCCATGGTTTCGCGCTTTCTTAGTTTTACCCCCAAAATGTCATGATTTTTTTTTAATTCTAATTTTTTTAATTTATATTATTATCATTATAATTTAATTAAGTTAGATTAATTAATAAGTTCGAAGATTAGTCAATTGTTAATTTTTTTATGCAAGCATTATTATAATTAAAAAACTTTTTGAAAATTATATTTCCCAAAGATTGTTTTAGATAGTTTTATTTTAATTTTATTATACTACATCAAAGTCACCATTTTTTTACTGGGAGAGGTCAAGAGATTAGCTCTCCCACATAAATTTTACCGTGCATAACCAAAACATTTTAATAGTAATTTAATATTATTAATAATAAAATATTATTCACTCCAGCATTTTTTTACTTGTCCTATTATGGAAATTTTATTGATTTTTTATATTTTAATTTCAAAAATTTATGAAACATTAAATTTTTTTTTTCAAATTGTGTTTTTTATATTTAATGCGTTTCTTCAATTTTCAATAAATCATATTCAACTATAGTTTTTGTTAAATAATATTTCAAATAAAAGTAATCTTAGAAAGTAAATATAATTTTTTTAATAAATTTTAGATTATCAACTAATTTTAATTTAATTTTTTAAACCACCTAAATTAGTTAAAATGGATAAATAAAAAAGACCAGGGTATCAAAAATCTAGGTAGTCACATTATGCCTATGTTAGATCACTGAGTGGATTATTACCAAGCAATGGTAATTTGAAAATACTTTATAGACAAATTTGCCCTTCCCCTTACAAATTACTCCCTCCTATCTTTTTATTTATTCCATTCTATAAACTTTCTTTGGTTCTTTTCATTTAGAAAATTTATAAAAATTAACATTTTTTTTTTCTAAATTCATCATTTATATTTAATACACTTCTATAACTTCCAATTGATCATATTCAACTACATTTTTATTAAATTACATTTTAAATAACAGCAATCTTCGAAAATCAATATTCTTTTTATAAAATTTAGATTATTAATTAATTTTAATTAATTTTTTAATATATGTGCTTTGGTTAAATAGACAAGTAAAAATAACCGAGTAGTTTTTAATGTTTTACGCGTTACTAATTTCAAATAACCCATATTTAGGCCTTTCTTCAATTACCATTTTAATCAAATTCAAGTGTTTACACAGCCCAATAGAACAAGCTGGCTCATCACACGTGTCACCAAAACAAACAGTCGCACTGCTTCGGTACTCCAACCCTTACAGCCAATCCACCACTCAGACATACAAACACGTACCATCCCTTCCGTTCGTTCTCATGCTCATTCTTAATGAACCCCAAAATTCCCACAAAAACATCCCTTTAATCTCCGTCCATCGTCGCAAAAACCCAATCCCGAGGCTAATCGAACGGTTATCATCAGAAGACCACATGCGTGTTTTTCTCGGCAATGCACGTATCGCCTTCTCCTCGTTTTTCGAGCAAAATTTAATTAAAAAATAGAAAAAAATATCCCGCTTTCCATCTTTAAATTTCCCACTCTTCTTCCTAAAACCTCCCTCCCTGCTATCCGCGCCGCCACCATTCCCAGAATACCAGCAAACGTTTTTCTCTCTAAACTCATCTCCTCCTTTTCTCTCTCTTCTCCAGCCATGGCAGACGCTTTCCTGCCAAACCACGAGGACGGCGAGCTCTGGCTTCCCTCCGACCTCTACCCTGATGTCGAAGTTCACCGCTCGCCGGAGCTTGCTTACGTGGAAGACTTGGTGAAGCAGCTCGGGGCGTTTGGCTTGCTTGCTCCGGCGAGTGGTCCAGCTCCGACGATGTCGCATAGCCGGAATCCCGAGGTTTTTATCTTTCCCGTTTGCACTTCCTTTCCGTTAGTTTTCTCTAAACCCGGTTTGGTTGGCAGGGGTTTAGACCGGTGGCACGGTTCGAACCGGAAGTTTTAGAGACGGAGACTCGGTTCGGGTATGGCAGGTTTCGGGCCCCGGTGCCGGCGAATGGTGGGTTCGGGTTCGGGGTCGGGGTCGGGTCGAGGCGGGTTTACCCGTTAGAGTCTGGAAGGCCCGTTCTCGGTGAACCGAAAGGGTTTTTCCCGGTTCAGCGACCCGGGCCGGTTGGCAAGTGTGTGGGAACCGGGGTTTTTTTCCCCCGGGTTAACCCGGGTTACAAAGCTAGTAAGTAATGTTTGAGAAAAAAAAATCGATTATATTTGATATTATTGATTTATTTCAAACTGAACTGACAATGAAAAAGATTGGTTAAGGTGCTTTTGCTTTTCCAGTTCGCCTTTCAAAATTGACTTTGTTTGACCAGGCTTTAGTTATGGGAGTTTCTGCATTTCTTCATTTATTGTTTTTTTTTTTTTTTTTTTTAAATCTGGAATAGTGCTCACTCTCATTTATTAAGGTTTTGCACAGATGTGGGAAGGGGAGGAAGGCAGGAGAAACCAGCTTTAAAGAATGCAGGAAAGAAGGGAATGTCATGTCACTCTCCCACTGGGATTGCTCTGCCTCAGGACTGGACCTATTGATGAGAAACAAGCTTAGCAAACAGATTGAAAAAATAAACAAGTGGGGATTCTGGTGTGTTTTCTTGTCTACCGCCGCTGCCATGGTGTTGCGCAAGTAATATAATAAAATGGTTAGAGGCTTTTGGATTAGAAATAATCAGTGAAGATAATGTATCTAATCCTTTCAGTGGTTTTAATGTACAAAATTGTGGCAGCTTGAACCTAGAGTAGTGCTTTATTCCTTAATTTCTGGATGTAGGCAAGCCAAAAGGAATGACACATTTTAAGTGGTTTTTAGTCTTGTCTTTGAGAGGCAAGACAGGCAATTGGGTTTAGCAAACACTGAGGAATCCAAGGATGTTGTTCTCTTTGCTACATTCCCTGCTTAAATTTAATTACAAAAATTTAAAAAAAACCAATCCAGTGGAAAGATCAGGATCTACTTGTATTTTAAAAGGGTTAACAAATGGTTGTCAAACTTTACAATGGAATATCAAGTACTAAAAAAAAAAAGCATAAAATGTATTGAACAATAAGATCAGAAAAATTAACATGTTATAGCAAAAGAGACATGTCTGGATTAAACTTTTGGAGACAAGTTATGTAACTTAATATGGAAATGACAAAAATGAGGGCCATGGGAATTCATTCAAGTATCCATCTCTCAGGATAGCAACTACTAGGAATGGACCAAAAGGTCAGCAAGAAACAAAATGGTACTAGTGTGGAGCCAAATGATAGTACCACGGGATATTGCAGGTGATACATGAATGAAGCCTTTAATCAATATCCAGTGAAATCAATCACCATTAAGAACACACCTAGATACCCTAGAAAAGTCTGATAAGATTTATCAGGACAACCCCAATGGAACCAGGACCCATATCTCCTGTATAAACAGTAAAAGAGAAGCTTGACTGAAACTCAGCAGCGGCCAGTCAGATCAATTGATTCAATGCCAGTGTTTATCTGGTGTAGTCTTAACTCTGGTCAGGGCTCTAATTGCTCTCATTTAAAGGATTATTGCAATCCTATTACATAAAGTATGAACAGAATTAAAGAAATGGGACTGAATCTACTAAGGCTTGGAAAAAGACAAATGTTCAGCACCTGAGAGATGTCATTCTAACCAAACTGGCAAAATAATCGAGTAACTCAATGGTTTTTAAAATGAAAGGCCATAAAACCATGCATGAAAAACTGAGCCCAAAATTTTATTTCTTGTGTTGAAGTTGCAGCATTTGCATTTAGTAAGAAAATCATGTCTGAATATAACTTTAATCATGCAGAAGAAAACAGGGCTAAGTTGAGTGAAGATGGAAGGTATGGATAGGAAAAACATACCTTCATTTCCCGATATAGCTTATGGTTTGATAACGCCAATAACGGCAGATGTGATCCATGGAAATCATGAAATGCTGAAAAGACCATAAAGGCTGATCCTCAACCTGCTAAGGTCTAAAAACCAATGGCCATAGTGAGAAATGAGGATGAGATGAAAATTTGTGACAAGTTCTTACATATTTACGTGAGCATGTTCTGCATTATCACCAGATGAAAATTTTACACATTATGAGATCATGAAGAGGCTGGCAAATTAAGCAGTCACATCAGTATATTATATCAAAGATGGAGACATCGGAACCTTTCCTCCTTACCTTCAACTTTCCACCAATGGAAACAAAAGCCTCAAGAGAATACTATATATGTTTAGTCGCTAATATTCATTCTTCAGTGTCTGTTGTTTTTGAGGAACCTACTCCTTTTTGACGTACAAATTGGCCTTTCACTCTTGGCCTTTGCTCAGCAAGCTTTTGCCTACTAAAGTATCTAACCTGCCCAAGGAAGCAATACCTATCAGTACATTTTCTACAATAACATAGCAGCTTTTCTCATTTCAAAATTCAAATCTATCATACCATTCTTTCTGTTGGAAATTATTAATTCAAATAAATATAAATCACAGCTCCAAAGAAACAGTTTTCAACTGCATACAAGCCATAATCAAACAAACGACCATATAATATATGAATTAAGATAACAAACCAGAGTATAAACTTAAAGATGATAGAATAAAAGTTGACCTCAACATAATTCAAACATCTTCATCTTGTTCGCTTTAATTTTTATACTCTTTTAATTGTCTTACTACTCTCAAATTATCAGAGTTTTAAGAAGTCACCATTATCCAAGAAATCAATTACATATTTGAAATTTCTTCGGAATTTACAAGTTAAGAGGTTTGGCAAGGAATGAAAATATCATGAAATACACGAGCTATGATGTGAAGAGCATAACCACCTTAGGATATCCTATCTGTGGTTCCAAAGACCACATGACCTTTGCACAACTCATATTATCAGAATAGTCATCGCACGACACAAAAAACAAAAAATCTATGTAAAACAACAACTTTTACCTTCTTTTCAAAACATCTCTCTTTCCGTTTCAAGCGAAATTTGACTAAAGCAGCCGCACGCCTAGAATGATCATGTCCCAAGACTTTTCTCTTGCAGTTTTGAACACCGCTTTCATTGCCGCTTTCCAAAGCATTTCCTCTATTAACAACTGCAGTGCTTGTTCCACCACTACAATTGCTCCAACTAACATTCATCACATCATGGCTAAAACTACCAGCTTGATTGGATTGATCTGCAGGATTGCATGATGGCGCTATTCGCTCTCCTACATCCATATCATATTTGATTGCTTAAATAACAAAGCTAATCACTTCCTTCAACATGATAAAATCATGATAAATGGACTATTGTCATTTGGATAACTTTTCATGTCATCCAGATTGTCCTGAATAAATAACAAATAGCAACTTACCAATTGCTCTTGAGCCATGGGCTGATGAGGAAGTGTCGTGACGGAAAACTGGTTGCAAGATGGCATGGTGCCCTGCACACAAGGTCTGATAAGGTATGGCTCCCACGGGAATCGATAATGGTATATACCCAAGTTGAGGGTGAAGAAAAGAAGCATCCTCTCTTGTGGAAGAATGATCAATACAAGCATTCTCTTTTGGTTGTTCAGAAGGTGAAAAGCCAGCATCATCATTGTTGCCATTGGGAGGGACTTGAAAGTACAATGGTGTTTCATCCGCATTCATTTGAGGGGATCCCAACCTTTTCCTAGGAGAAAGAGAAGCATTTCTTTCATCTTCACATTGATTGGTACTAGGATGTGAGATGGATTGGTCCACACAATCTGTGGTTCTTATGCACAAAGTGGAAGCACCGTGTGGATTTGAAGGACAAATCTTTTCATAACCATACCTGCATAACAAAAGATGAGCATTTACCTGTGAGGCACAATAAATTGAAACATTTGATCACAAGAAGAGAATATACGAATGAATTATCTGTATAAAATAGGAAACAAAGTGCGGAAGTAGGCTGGGATTTTACAAACACCATTACTTGGGAAAAATGGTTGTACCACTGTTTTGTTCTCTAAAATTTACAAACATGACCAAGTAGTGGTATTCTACTTAGTGGTTGACTAAAAATATTAAAAAAATAAAGACAAAAAATCCTCAAGATACCTTCAAAAGGAGGATTCAGATTAAAATACCTCGAAAATGCAGAATTATTTAAATGTTTCAAGAAAATCAAAATACCTTGAAAATGCAGAATTATTTGAATGTTTCAAGAAATTTCTCTCTTTAGACTCTTGCGTTGGGCAACCCTCAAGCTCCATAAACGATGACGAACAATGATATAGTCCATCCTCCTTATGAGTTGATCTTGCAGATTCACAAACAACTTCCCTTGCACCATTTTCCATGAAGCAATTCCTAGTACTAGAAGGTTCACTTATATAATTGTTGTGACAGTAGTTGTTAGGATTGATGCTAACAGCTTGTTTTACTCTCATAAAACCTCTAGGTTCATCCCTAAAGGGAATTGTTTTGTACGAACATTCAGCTGTCTGACCTTGTTCTACTAAAGAAAAATCTTGAACAGGAAGCGTTACTTCAGCAGCTATCCCTAATGATTTATCTGCAAGACCAAAAGCGATCAGTATAACAATGGCACTATATCAGTGTGCTCCAAAGTCGAGATGGAGTGATAACCTCCAGATTCATCATTCAAGTCCAAAGTCAATCTTTCATCAACCTGATCTTGTTTTGCTTCCACTTCATCCTTAGAATACCCTCCTCCATCTTGTAGTGGCTCCATGGACTCCTGGTCCACTCCAATGTCCACTACTGGCTTGCCACCAGACTTCTGTTCAAATGACTATCAGAACTTGGCACTTGCCAGATGTGAACAATGTTTAGTAACAATAAATCTCATCAAACATCAATATTAACCATTTACACACGCAATGAGTAGCAAGGATTGTCATACAAAACAGAATCTAAAGCTCGATTAGTTACTCTTAATAAAGACAGGATCGTTTCAAGCAATAACTACTGATCAGGTGAACTGGAACTGAAAAGGAAAAATCAAAAAATCAAAACAGCTTACAAAAGCATGATTTCCTTCATCGCTGTTTTCCCCTGTCTCTGACATCTCACCGGCATTCACACTAATATGATTACCAGCAGCATTGTTGTCAGAAACATTTGCAGAGCTGCTTGACTGAATGGAAACTTTTGATCAGTCAATCAATTTTGTCTGATAGATCCAACATGAATTTAAAGAGTAGTCCAGTATCAGCAGGAAAAAGAAAAGAACCACAACAACAAAGACAGCAAACCAATCAACAAGAGCTACATACACAGTGCTTTCTCCAAACATGTTGCCATAGATTCTGCAATTCATTCTTCCTAACAGGCTTAACAAGAAAATCCACAGCGCCTTTCAGCATGCACTTAAGTACTACACTAACAGAATCATGCGAAGACATCACTGTGGCAAAGAACATCAATTCATTTACAATAAATCAACAAAATCATTTTCCGAAAAAAACAAAAAAAATAAAGGAAAGAGAACTGACTAATAACAGGGATATTCTTGCAACCCTCGGTCCCCATGATCCTAGAGAGCAATCCAATTCCGGAAAGCGAAGGCATATCAACCTCTGCGAGAACCAAATCGAAGTTAAACTCCTTCTCAATCAACACCTCCCACGCCTTCACCCCATCCGCCACAGCAGCGACTGCAAGAGATCCCGATCAACAATGAATCTATCTCAAATCCAATCGTGAAAAAGGAGAAGCGAGGGCATAACATCACTCGTTACCGTGATAACCGCATTTACGGAGGAGGGCGGTGACGATGTGGCGAGTGGAGTCATCGTGCTCGACGAGGAGGACACGGAGGGATCGGCGAGGGAGGACTCTTTCCCAGCGGATAGAGGGGTACTTGGAGGGTGCCCGGCCGGCGCCGGAGGCGGCGGCCATGGATGAAGGGGGTGAAAGGGAGGAGAAGAAGATGGGAAGGATGTTGGGGCCCTAGAAGGGGATCAAAAAGGGCGGTCGTGGACTACATGGCCACATCGAGAGCCACTCGTCTCACCCTCTTTGCTCCCACGCTGAGGCTGAGCTTTGGCCTTTTTTCCAAACACTACAACTATACGACCCGAGATATTTTCGCTCTTTTTCCTTTTTTTTATTTTTTCTGGGATAGATATTTTCCTGCAGATTTATTTATGTATTTAAGCTGTGGTTTTTTACCTATATGCACTCGTAGAATATTCAAATTAAGCCAACGTGTATTCTATTTTTGTGTTTTTCTTTTACACCCTTGCAAATATTGGCTATTATTACATACTTATTTGTAATATATATATATTTTAGTTGTGGTTTTACACACATACACATCGTCACCGCATAACAATTTTCAAATTACAGCAGCGTGTATTGTGTGTGTGTGTGTTTTGCATTTGTTCCTTGAAATTATTGATTATTATGAATGAATTTTGGGAGTTTTTTTTTTTGACATTGATAAGAGAACAAAAAAAATTAAGGATGTCTTTGATTGCAATTTTTTTTCATGGAAAAATTTTTCACACCATTTTTCAGCTAAATAGATTGTTTATTTATCAAAAATTTTTATGAAAAATTTTTTCTCTTATGTTGTCACATGACCATTTTTCCATCAAAACAATGGAAAACTTTTCCTACCTCCACCATGGGAAAAGTTTTCCATGGAAAATGTAAAGGTTTATGTGAAAAAATAACATGGGATGGCTAATTTTTTATTTTACAAGGAAAAATTTTGATTTTTTAGCTAGAAAATAATGCCAATCAAACGGTTATTTTTCATTTTGCACGGAATAATTTTTCATAAAATTTTTTTTTTACCCATTTTACATGTTGCCAATCAAACACAGCCTAACAGAAATATTAATAAATAGCAATTCATTCTTTGCTGTGTGTAATGTGTCTGAAAACTAATTTATCTGGGCTGTCCCTTTTTTTCCCCTCATTTTTCCAGTATCAAGATATTTGGACTTTTCTACTCGCTCCATTAATAAAGAAAGCCCTTTGTCAGTTTAGGATATTCAGAAATAAAAAATGAAAATTTTGAACTCTTTGATATTTTGGCTTACTTAAAGATTTTGGTTTTGTAATTAAGCATTCAATTATTTGAGAGTATGGGAATGTGAAGAAAATGGTAAAAAATCATGAAGCCTTCTAAGGGGAATGGAGCTATTTGGTGATATGACCCCTAGAATGCGGATAAGAGTGGGAATATTATATTTTTTTAATTATACAATTTTAGATGAAGATAAAAAAACATTTTACATCAATTTTTTTTAAATATACAATTTTAAAATTTTTTACATTTATTTAAAATAAATAGATTTTCCTTAATTAATATTTATAAAAAAATAACTATATTAAAATTAAAATTAAAATTTTTTAATAACAACAATTTTTTATTATTCAACAATTCAATAATTATTTTAAAATATTATTAACTTGAATATATTAGGTACTTATTAATTAAATGTATTTCAATAAAAAGATAATTTGCAATAAAAGATTCCCATTTAATCAAAGACAATAATATTATATTCCGATCACATTATTGCTTTTTCAATCAAACAAAAATTGTATATAGTCTTCTCAAGCTAACTTGAGAATAATATTTTCAATATCCAACCCTATTCTCGGCGGTAATATAACATTTCGTTAATCAAACCACTCCTTATAGAGACCAACATATTTACTTCTTAATTTAGTTAATATTGTTATAGTACCAACAAAAATATAGATTTTCAAAAAGATTTTTTAATAAAGGTATTTATTTCGGTGAATATGAAGTATCAAACTCCAAAGTCCACGTAAAGTGAGAGTTGATATAAGCTTATCGCATCAAAAGGAAAAAAAATTTACTAATCAAAGTTTTTATTGTTAGTTAAAGACGCGTGGGATGAAACATTAATTTTAAGTAGAATAATTTGAAAATTTATTTAAAAAAAATTTTTATTCCATTTGATTTGGCAATTAAAAAAAGAAAAAAAGTAAAAAACAGAATTTCCCTATGGTCTTGATGGTCTCGACTCTTGAGTGAGTATTGAGTCAGCAAAACTTAGTGCTCGCCCTTTTCATCTTTCTTTTGATTTCCACGCGTTTCGCACCCTCCGACGCCGGATCAGCCATGAGCTCCGCCACCGATCCCAAGCCCGTCGTCACTGGCTACCCCGTCGCAGGCACTGCCTACCCCTACGCCGCCCCACGTCCTCCTCCCCCCGTTCACTACTACCCCGTCCCTCCACCGCCTCCACCGCCATACCGCTCCAACACTCTCCTCATCCGCCGACTCATCGCCGGAGCCATCGCCGTCTTCCTCGCCGCTGCCGTCGTCACTCTCGCCATCTGGATCATCCTTCGCCCCCGCCTCCCTGATTTCTCTCTCTCCTCCGTCCATTTCTCACCCCCTTCTCGCTATGACCTCACGCTTTCCGTTTACAACCCTAACTCCAAGATCTCCATCCAGTATGACCACGTCACTGCCGCCGTCCTCTACGGCAGCGACGCCTTCTCGGAGGTCTCCCTCCCTTCTTTCCATCAGGGAAAGCGCGATACCACCGTGCTCCGCACCCAGCTCACAGCGGATGATGTGGCGAAGGCGATCGCGGACGATCGGAACCGTGGTGATGAGAGTGCGGGGTTTCATGTGAGGTTACTCACACTGGTGAGGTTCAAAGCTGGGGTTTGGAGGACGGGGAGGCACGTCATGAGGGTTTACTGTGATGATGTGAGTATCGGATTCAAGAATAAGACTGGTGATTCAATGGTCGGATCTCCAAAGCGCTGCCAGGTTAATCTCTGATGACTCTCTGTCTCTCTTCCTCGGCGTTTAATCTACGTTAAAGAATGACAATGGTTATTTTTTTAATGGAATTATGCTGTAATTAGCTGGTGTTGATGCTAACTGATACACTGGAATTTGGTTTCCTTCTAAGGTGATACTAAAACCAAGAGCTTTCAGGTATATTGTGCACTTCTATATGTTTGTGTTTTCAGCTCATGTGAAAGATGCACTGGTTTACTTTTGGAGTTATTTATGAATATGATGCTCGAGAGGTGCAAAATATTTTGTAAATCTTGTTTTGCTCAGCGTGTATATATGCCATGTGTTTCTGATTGTGATGAGTTCTACTGAAGAAAAGCTTGCTTGTATTGTTGTTTTCTGCAACTTGAAATTGTATGTGGTGTTGGGCCAAGACGTACGCCATCAAGTATTGACCCTAGTTTAGCGGTCCTATTTCTCTGAAACTTGTTTGTGCTGATGACTAGGTAAGAGATCCAGATAACCATGGGTATACATAATCAAGATTCAAGAAGTCATTTTCTGTATAAACCGGTTGTTTTCTCTCAATGCGAATTAGATTGGGATATATTTAGGTATCAGAGACTCCTGGGATATGATTACGATGGCTCATCTTTAACATTTTTGAACCATCGGGCACGGGCACGAGTTATTAGTTGTATAATTCTATAATGAAACCTTTATTTTTGTTAAAATATATTCAGCCAAAATGAATATTATGGATGTTCACATCACTGAAGCATCTGGGTATTTACATGGACAGAACGAGAAGAGATTGGGTAAAGGTGAAATTTGTCTTTAAAGTTAAGGTTGTCAAGCTTTTGGATCACTAGCGTCCCCTTACAACTGTGAAGGCAATTTAATCTCATGTTTATTGAACCTTTTTGATCTATTCTTTGATTAAGGCAATGATTGGTGAGGGCTGGAGAGGACCATTAGTTTGAGTACTTGGTTCAGCATGACGTGCCTCATTAATATTATGAACTATGGAATGGATATCTCATTGATTTTCTTCACAGAAGAGTTCAAAATATTTTTTGGCATTTCCAAAGTAACATTATAGGCTTCTCATTGTTCGTTTTGTATTAAGCAAGCAGGGAACTGGAAGAGCATACTACAGCAAACGATACATCCTATATTAATAGATTAACTGTGGTTTCTACAATTTTGTTGGGGCAAAATATGGAGGTAGCTTCTTTCTGTTGAAGTTGCAATTTTGCACTAAGCAATGAGAAAGAAGATATTTTGCGCTACCTCTGTTCATCTTGTAAGTCATAGATAGCAAAAAATTAGTTAGATTGACCTGTTTGTCCTTTACAATACTTGTAACTCTGTGCTGTAGTAAGCTTGCTGACTGAATCCAATCATGTTTACTTTTTCATGGTGCAATGTTTTAATGTTTGTGCCTGTTCCACATTTTTTTTAGCTCCAGTAAATTAAGTGTTGCTTGATGCATTATGTTTATTTTTCGGTGCCACTCAACTCAGTGATGATACGATTCAACTGAATTGAAGTTGGTATTTTTTTTTTCATATTTCCAATATTATGTATATATATATATAAGTGCCTAGCAGGTTGTATCTCCCCAAAAGTCTCAAATAGGAGGATTGTGGAGATTGAAATGCATCTATCGCATGCTATTCGGAAGAATAACATTTTTGAGATATAGAGACTCCAGAGTGATCTAGAATAATGATAAGGTTACGTAGTTTAACTTTAGAAATCTGAGTTCGAAACTTTTGTCAGCCTCGATTGCTACAGCCATGCCATGGTTCTGGAAATAAGTTTTGAACTTTGATAAGGTTAATTTTGTTCGAAGCAGAAGGAAGACTGATTTTAGTTTGGAATGTTGCTTGTCTATATGAATTGAGTTTTAGATGCTGATCATCGAATGTTACAGTTTTCGTCATGTTAAGCTTCTTTCAGCTGGTCTACTCAAAAAAAAAAAAAAAATCTTCTTTCAGCTGGTGTAATCATATGTAATTGAGCACCCTAATGAATTATCATACCATGTCTTCTGAGTTTCGGCTCTTAGTTCATGTTTTTCTCCTCAGGATAGTCCAATGACTGAGCTGTATGGTACTATATTTGGCCATTTTCCACTAAGGCGGCTTTGTTTTCTGTCCAATGAGAGTGCTGATTGCATTGAATTTTCTTTTTCTTGTTCCTATTTCATTTTCAAGTTTTTCTTGCAAACCAACAACCGTGTGCAATGTTTGGTTTGATAGATTACAGAACTTGGCGACACTTGGACCACACTGACTTTTTAATTGGTTCACTTTTGAATGCTTTATTGCCTTGTTTTGATTGATAGGCTTCTCTGCCTTTATTATGCATTCATGATTCACCATGCTATCCACTTACTGGTGCGCCCACCTGTAATCTACCTAATTAGTGGTAGCATTTAGGTTTGGGTTATCTTTTGTCTTGCTCGGAAGACTTGGAAGTCCATGTCCTTCTGCAGTTAAAAAAGCCCAAACAAAACCCTCTGTTTCTTGTTGTTAGAATTCCAGAAAGATGTTTCGTGTGTAACATGTATCCAGCTGTGAGAAATCGGTACTAATTTTTGGCCTATTGGAAGGGAGTTGAGAATCCTCAATGGAACTCTCAATGGAAGAACCAGCTATGAAGCTTCCAAAAAGACCTGGAAATCTTTTTCGGGTTTGTAAAACATGGTATGAGTGTTGATGATTGGGCTTCTTCTTTAGCTTTTATCCCATTCATTCCGGCTTCCACGTACGTTGCCAAGTGTGAGGTGATATGGATGCATTTCATTGTGTGATAGTGGGCCTTTGTTTCTCAAGTCTGACCTTTCTTTTGGGCAATCTGTGAGCAATATTTGGAGTTTTGCACTTGTTCTTTCTTTTGCTTGCGTCCGCAGGATGCCAAGGAATGATTTAAAAAAAATACTTTTTACAAATGCAATAATAACATCTCATAATTGTTGTGTTATATAGATTCTCTCTAGTGATTTCTGACACATAGAACGAACTTAACAGATACGGAAACTCTTGCATGCCTAACTCTTTTGATGTCGCAAAGCAGCACTACCTGCATGACCATGTTTAGTTTCTTATTATACACGTTATGTTCTGCCTTATTTCTCACTTGTGAATGATTGAGTACTTGTTTTCTTTCATTTTGCCCTATATCTTGATCTTTGTTCCTTTTTTTTTTTACCTTTTACCTTATAATGCACTGGGGGACACTTCTTTTTCTTCACAACTAACCACCAACTCTTTTCTAGTATCTTTCATGATAATGCCCATCATTTATTATCTTTTGCCCAAACCGATGTCTCTGGGTGGCTACTGAGTTCTACATTTAGTGGGATAGAGTATACAAACAAAGAAAATAAGGATGCCGGGAATCTGTGAGTGGCAGCGTTTGGTAGCCCATCGCTATTAAATTATTACTTAAATCCTTCCAAACTAATTAGAAAATGTATCATTTTATTGTATATATTGTTTTTTAATGAAAGTGATAATAAGGTTATATGCATCCAGATATACAGGCTAAGAATGGATTGTTAAGTCCATATATTTTTAATGAAAATCAAAGATATTTGAATTGCATGTCCACGGTCCACACTCACAACCATCGATCTACTATTAATATTGATTTCAATGAGCTTTAATTTGAGATTTTTTACATGTATCATTTTTATTTTTTTACATGAGATTAAATTTTACTAGATTTATTTTATATATGTTAAAATCATTATCTGTATAATTCTTCACTCAAATATCTTTCCTAAAAAGTTTTCAATACAGAAAGTATATTAAAAAAAATATATCTCCCATCCGGAACTCTCACCTTTCTCATCTCACCTAACAGAAGAAAAATGCCTCGCTATTAAAGTTAATGAAAACAAAAATTAAAAAAATAAGAAACCTTTATTAACACCAATCGCCACCTCCACCGTACGTTGACGATCAGGCCCCCCGCGTCGGTGAGGACACGTGTCAACATCCCCGAACCTCTCTATTCATTCACCAATCCACAATGAATATACACTGATCCAAGACTACTCTCCTTTTCCAAAATATATTTCTTTATAAAATAAATAAACAAATATTAATTATTTATATTATTAAACCAAAACAAAACCTCCTCCTTCTCATCATTCTCCATCTCCATCTCCATCTCCATCTTCTAAACACCACCGCCATGTCAAAGGACTGCGGCAATCACGGCTCCTGCAAGCGCCGCAGGCTCTACCGCCGCGTATTCGCCTGCATCCTCGCCATAATCATCCTGATCCTTTTGATAATCCTGATCGTCTGGCTCGTTCTCCGTCCGACCAAACCCCGGTTCTATCTCCAAGACGTCACTGTCCAGCAGTTCAATCTCTCCTCCCCCGACCTCCTCTCCTCCACCATTCAAGTCACCATCTCTTCCCGCAACCCTAACGACCAGGTCGGCATCTACTACGACCGTCTCGACGCCTTCGTCTTCTACAAGAACCAGCAGATCACCCTCCCCTGCTCTCTCCCCACCGGCTACCAGGTTTTCTTTTTTTCTTTCAAATTTCAAATTTCATTTTCCCTTTGATCAATCCCTAATTTTTTTTTCTTTTTTTAAAAAAAAAAATAAAAAATAAAAAATAAAATATTTTAAATAGGGGCACAATGATATAACAATGTGGTCACCTTATCTAGAAGGATCAATGGTGCCAATAGCACCATACTTCAGTGATTCAATACAACAAGATGAATCAGCTGGGCTGCTTCTTCTCTATATTAAGATTGATGGGAGATTGAGATGGAAAGTTGGGTCTTGGATTTCAAGCCATTATCATATCTATGTTAATTGCCCTGCTTTGCTTACCTTTGGTGATGGTAAAGCTAATGGCTACTCCCCTTCTCTTAAGTTTCGCCAAATCTCTACTTGCAGTGTTGATGTTTAAGTCAAATTTAGGTTTTTTTTTTTTTCTTATATAATTGAAGTGTTTAAGTTGGGGATTGATTCACGGTAATTGTTGATGCTGATGAAGGTTTATATTTTATAGTGTTTTTTATTATACTAAAGTTTTTTTTTTTTTCTTTGGTGTATGTTATGTGTATAGATTGGATTCAATGTGGTATATGTGGGGTTTGTAAGGAATAATGTTGAATCAAATCTTGTTTTACAATTTGTAATAAATAATGAAAAAAAAATTTGGAGGTCTGTGATTAGTGTGGAGTGTTTGGATTGATGTAGCGATTTTATTTATTTATTTATTGTTTTGTAAAGTTTTATTATGGTGGTTGTGGAGGAAACATTTAATAGTGACACTTTGTAAAATGACCAAAGTACCCTTTGTTTTTTATTCTTTAATTTTGCAATATATATAATGAGGATTTAAAGTTTGTTGTTATCAAATAAACAAATTTAGTTTTTTTTAAATTATATAAAAAAAAAAATCAAACAATCTTCAATTGTGTTTGGTGTGTTCATAATTGAGAGGAGAAAAAAATGGTCACTTATTGATTTGTAGGTTTATGTCTCTTTCAGTTGGTCTATCAACGAAATGGGTGGACACCACGGCTTTTGTTTGGGGGAGAAACAAGTCATGTGTGAAATAATTATGAGATAATTATGGAATAATTAGCCAATGTGGAGTGATAAATAAATAAATAAATTATTCTAATGAGGTTTGGTGATTGATTATTTTAATAATGTCAATGGGCTTGTGAGGAAGAAATGAGAGAGGGATCTTGGCTCATTGCATCATGGACCAAAACAATGTACTCTCAAAAAATGGGGCATGAACCATGTTTTGATACAATCGAATATATATATATATATATATATATATATATATATATATATATATCAGTAGCTATGGCCAAAGTGAAAAAAAAATTTTATTCTTGGATGTTGACTTGGCAACCATGGTGATGTGATAGGAAATTGCACACAGACATGGACGGAACCAAGGGGGGCTAGCAGGGGCTTCAGCCCCCCCTCAGCTATATATATATAATATGCATGTCTGTGTGTTGTTATGGTATAGGATATTGGCAAACAGGCAGTCAACACAGAGATCTAGAGTGAGAAAACTGCAGTATATTTCAGAACTTGAATGTAGTGTCACAACATTGCAGGTGGTATATATATATATATGTGTGTATTGATTTATTAAGAAAATGTTCATGTTATAATGTGATGTATGTTATATGTTTGATTGATTAATAAAGAGTGAGACATCAATAAATGAAGAATTTTAAGTCGCAAATGATGATATTTTCAACTTTTTGTGATTGTTTTAATTAAATGTCATAATATCTCACTATTTTGTATCGAATACAATTGTTATGTTGACTAAAAAAGTTTTTTGACATTTTGCCCTCAACCCCCCCTATTAATAAGTGCTGGTTCCGTCCCCGCACACAGATATGAAAAATATCTTTGGAGGAGCTAGTTTTAGTAAGCTAATTAATTTGGAGGATCTTTGTAAACAATAACCATATAGAGAAAAATATAAAAAATGATAAAATTTATCTTTGGCAAGTGAATCAATAATGGAGATCAGTTATTTGGAGCTACAATTATTTGAAGTCTAGTTTGGCGTGAAGCTAAATGAAGATACAAACTATAAAAGCAAAAGCAAGCAAACAAGATTCAATTTGAAGCTTAGATTTGGAGAAAAAAGATTGAAGCTATTTATGAGCTAATCTAGTTGAATACACTATTATATACGGAGAAACTTGAAGCTGAGGCCTAGATGAATGAAAATCAAGTTTATAAAATCATGAATAACTAAACTTTGATGAAAAGAGATCATGTTTAGTAACAAGAAAATTGAATAATCAAACTTAGATGAACGAAGATTAAGTTTGGAAAATCATGAAGAATCAAACTTGGATGAATAAAAATTAAGTTTGGAGATTGTTAAGACCAAACTTGAATGAATCAAGATCAAGTTTGGAAAATCATGAAGAATCAAACTTGGATGAATGAAAATTAAGTTTGAAGATTGTTAAAACCAAACTTGGATGAACCAAGATCAAGTTTGGAAAGGAGATTTGAAAATCTTTAAAGTGAGATAGAGACACCATGTGGGGAGCCACCCATTAATAGAATACTACTGAGATGACTTGAGGAAACAAGCTAGTTGCTGGCAGATTGAGATCGGAAGGATTCAACTGCATGGACTCAGAGTGAACAGCCGGGAGGGTTGGGAGCGTCACGAGGTCGCATTGCTATGGGACGTGTTGCAAGTAGTCAGGTTGTGTTGCAAGCTAGTTGTCGTCTGGATCAACAGTCAAGTTATGTTGCACGCTCAATCGCAATTGGAGTTTTGAAGGTGTTTAAGTTAGGAAGCCGCGGAGATTCTAAAAGAGAATTGCGCTATATTTAAAATGTGGAGACGTTTATATAAAAAACTATGATACGAGACTTAGGATTAACCACTTGAGTGAAAAGCCTAAATGAGTGGGTGAGAGAGCGGGTATCGGACAATCTAGAGAGGGTTATTGTATATTTTTTTAGAGATGAGTGAGTGTGTTGTATTCATATTTATTCATCTCTTTTGGTAGATTTTATCTCTAAGTTTGGGTCCCCAAATATGGACAAGTGGTGGATTATAAATTTCGTGTGTCTCTTTTCTATTAATTATCTGCATTGTGTGTGTATGCTTGCATTAGAATTTGAGTGACTCACACACTTTGTCCAAACTAACAAATATAAATAATTATTGGAATATATTTTATATTTACATATATTTGATGGGTGGTAAAATTATTTAGTTTCAAGTGGTTAGCAGCATTAGTTAGGATCCCTCATGTGGCATGTGGTGCACGAAGGCTTTCAAGATAATAACTTAGTTGAGCATGCCCCCTGATAGACACATTCAAGGCAATATGCATGTGCATTAAAGATAGTATCATAGCAACATGTGTTTGTCTTTGTGAAAAAAAGAAAAAAAATTCCAAAACATTTGATTGTTATTGCACTATTACTAAAATATGCCATAATTTTTTAAATTAGTTTTTTTAAAAATAAATCTATTATTTATATGCATGCCGGTCATGACAATATCCACCACTCCCTCTTGTTTGATATTTACCTTTCGGTTATGTGTCAATTATTTTACCCTAAATATTAATATTTTTAATTTTTTATATATTTGAATTTTATAAACACCATCCAGACGTATGCATGACGACATAAATCAACATAAATTTCAATGAGTTTTGAATTCGAGACATTTCAATATTGCAAATTTTGTCCACATAGGGCTGGCTCAGATTCGGGTATAAATTGTTTGCTTAATAAATATTTCATGGAATAAATATGTTTAATAAATACTCATTATTAATTTTATATATTAAATAAATTATACGCTATCCATTTGCCACGTGTCAATATTGCGGACCACTACCAAGTTTTTGCGCTCTAGTGTGGCCCAAAACAATTCCACGCTGGTGATAGACAGAGCAAAAGCTCGAGAAGAAAAGCCATGGCGGATCCGAGAGCCAGCGAGCAGCAAGCCAAGGAATCCTATGACGCGAAGGCTGAAAAACCCCACCGTATCTCCGACCACATCATGCCCCATCTCCTCAACCTGTGTGAGATCAATCCTCTCATCAATTGATGCTCTTTTTTTTTCTCTTTTCTTTTTGTTGCTATGTTTTTCTAGGTTTTTTATTCTCGATTTAATTTGGAAGGTATGCATCGAAAGCCACTGCTCAGGATTTTGAAATATATGCTCCTGGGGCTACGTTTGAGGATCCCTTGATGTGTGCTCATGGGTATAATCGCATTTTTTTTCTCCTTTTTCTTTTTAAATAAATTGTTTTTGATTGTTTATTACGTGAAATTTGTGATCTTGTTTGTTGTTTTTTTTTTGTTTTCCAGAGTGAAGCAGATCAAATCGGCTTTCTATTCGCTCTCCAAGGTTTGCTTTTTGTAGCTCTCTCTCTCTCTCTCTCTCTCCATATATATATATATATATATATATATATATATATATGCATTTGAACGTGTTTAATTGAAGGTTTTTTATGGCTTAGGTGCTTCATTTCTGTTTCTGCGGATGTGAATTAGGTTAAAAATGTTTGTTTTGATGGTGTGATTTTGTAAGGTTTCTTATGGTGAAGATTTCATTACCATGGACAGACTTGTTTGCTTTACCTAATTAGCTGTGATTTTGTTGAATATGTTCTGTGATTCAAGCAATAGTGTATTGAGAGTATTAGATTGTTTAGGATATGCTTAATTGAGAGTGTTTTATTTTTTTATATGTGTTTGATTATTAATTTTGATACCTTAAATGCTTCAGTTCAATGCATCCTGGTGTGAATTAGTTTGAAGTGTTTGTTTTTGATTCTGAGTTTGTTTTCCATCACTAATAACCATCACAGTTACAGTTATCTGAGTTTTATGATTCATTATGATATACAAATATGCTTAAATTTTCTTCCATTATGCCTTCCCTTCTGCATAATTCAAAAAAGCTGTTGTGAATCAAAGTCTGGTTGATTTGAAAGAGGCAATAAATCATTTGTTTATTGAGAGGTCTAGATTTTTAAGCCATTACTGAGATTGAACAATCTTTTACTATGTTTGAGAAAGATGACAAAGTTTGTTGATGAATCAAGATATGGAAACATTTATTTGGCATCATTTTCACATGTTTAAATAGATTGAAAAAACAGGAAAACAAGTTTATGTTTTGAGTTATTTCTCGCAGTAGAGATTGCTAATTATTCCCCATTAACTTTGTCCGAGAATAACATCTTGGCCCAGTGGTTCCTTGAACATGTTATAGGTATTCAGTGAATCCAAAATAGTGGAATACAACATACTCGAAAATGCAATTGCACCTGGTAAAGCGGAGGTTTGAATACGTGAACAAATCTTTTTCCAAACTTTGGAGATTGTTTCTTGTGAATTCTTATTTTTCTAGCCTGTAAAATCCAGATTTTGATCGATAACAAGCAGCACTACAAGATGTTTGGTAAAGACATTGATGTATTGTCACTTATTCGGCTCAATGTTGAGGACGGGAAGATCGTCCGACACGAAGACTGGTCATTAGTGACATTTAGCATTATCCAGCAATCATCTAAATTACTTTCGACGAGATTGATAAATAGGTAACAAGTATTACATTTTTTTTTGGGCAGGTGGGATGGAAAGCCCTTGAAGAACAGAGACACTGTGAAGTTACCATTAGTCGGGCGGCTGGCTGAAGTTTCGCGGAGAGGGTCTATGCTCATAACTCATGCTTTGATGGGTTTCGGCAAGGACCCAAAGCCATGAGATACCTTTTATCTTCTTCTCTTCTATTCTCACTGAACTTTTCCTCTTTCCAATTGTGTGATTTAACTGCCTTGTTTTTCATGTGTTTTTTGTCTTCTGAATCAGATAATTCAGATGACAATGCTGAATCATATTTTTCAATCTAGATGTAATAAAAGTGATAAAAAAATTATAAATCGCTTTGATGTCTTTATAGGCTTTTAGCTTTGCCATGAGATACTCTTTCCATTAAATTAATCTTGAGTAATCTCTTTATTTACTTCATTATTATTTTTGTTGGTAATTAAATATGCGTGTGTTTATTATATTACATGCATAACCTCTGTTTCTCAATATATATACACACACTCTAATAAAAGCTAATCAGTATAGTTGCTGGTTTATAGAGACTTTTTTTTTTATATTTTATTTAAGTAATTTATTGAGTATATAAGTATCATTTTAATGAACCTATTTCAAAATATGAATTTATTTTATAAAGAAAAATGTTTTTAATTTTACTCAAATAAATTCATATTTATTACAAAAAGTGCCATCCATATTAGTATGGCATTTCAAAGTTTTAGAAGAATATATATATATATATATACACCCCCAACTGGCCAAACATAAACCAACAAAAAAAAAAAAAAAAAAAAGGAAAAGAAAATTACAATTTAAAAAAAAAAAACCAATTCTTTCACAAAACCACTTAACAAGAACGAGCAGGGGACGGGGACGGCGCAGGCGTATAAAACTCCGGCGAAGCACACGGCGTCAAGAACTCCCCTTCTGTCTCCTTCTCCTCCTTTCCCTCCTCGCCAGCGGCGAGCTCCACCTCCACCTCCATCTCCATCTCCATCTCCTCCTCCTCCTCCTCCTCCTTGATCGTGTACAAAACCCTAGCAGTTGTCCATATCCCTAGCTCGCGGCCCTCTGTCGCCGGCTCCACCTTGGATCTACTCCTCCAGCACCCAAAGCACGAACTTATCCTCTTGATTCCCGCCTCCTCGTCTCCGGCCGCAGATCTCCAACGAGACCAGAAAACACAAAGCCCTCCGGCGAGTAACCCTATTAGAGAGAAAAGAAGAAGAAGAACAACAACACTACCAAGAAGAAGAAACAGAGAGACTTTTGAGAGCCCTTTCATGCCGCCCAAAAATTTCGAAATAAAATAAATAAATAAATAAATAAAATTATTGTTATTATATTTTTATTTTTATTTTTTTAAAAGGGATCTTTTAAAACTCTGTAGAATGGGCGTCTTGAGTTTTGAGGCTTTAAAAGTGGGATGGCCACCGGTTACCGGATAAACCGGTCATAAATTCCGCACTGTTCGCCGTACAGTCCGACCTGGACACCGTTGGTAGCCGTTGCCCCTGAGTCTTTACTGCCAAGCACCAGCCGTTTATGCTTCCGAATAAATTCTAATTAGTAATAATTAGTGATAATTAGTGATAATAATCCATGCACTACTTTAATCATATTATATATATATATATAAGTTACATCAAGTTCATGTGAAATATTAGGCTCAAACAAATTAGTTATGGTGATATAAAATTAGGCCTAATGCGTGTATATGGGATATGATTTAATTTCTTTTTAATTTGATCAATGCCGAAAAATTTACAATACAACTAGTTTTTGAATTGTAAGAAATTTTTAATGATTTGTGATAATAGTGGATAGATCTCATTGCAAGCTCAAATTTAAAGGAATTTGGCAATTAGATTTGCACCTACGTAGCAGAGTCAAGCTATAGCTTTTAATAAATCCAAAGATAATTGAATTAAGGGAACTTAATTTAGATATATTTTGGAGTTTTTATAACGATTGTTATACTTAATTTTTTTTCAATATAGTGGAATTATTATCTTCATCCTTTTATGGTTTCTTATTTATTTATAAATAAGTAGCATATAAAAATTTTGTATGAAAAAAAAAGTAAAAGTAAAAATTAAGAAGAGAGTTTTGATAATATGCTATTTCCTTTGGAGTTTATTATTTATAAAAAAGGAATATAAGATTACCCCACAAATTTGAGATTTTATATTTTTAGTGTTATATATAGTTGTTATTTTTTTTTTATTTAATTGTTTGAAGTTTTAATTTTGTTACTTAATTCAATCATGTATTCTGTTGTGGCTAACAAACCATATACTATGGTTTTCTAGTGATGGAATGGGATGAGCTTACATTTTTAAGTTATTGCTACTCTTCTTTCATCTTCAAGTTAATTATTTCAAACGGTGGCCAAATTGTTAGAAGTAGTATTAATTAAAATGTGCACTTATTTTCTAGTGATGTAATGCATTGATTTTGTGCCTTAAAAAAAAGTGGCCAGAGATGTTGTTCCATTCTTAATTTGATATCAATATTTGGCCACCAAGTGTAATAATGTGAAGTATAAGTGCAAGCAATTGTGATGCTTTGCCCTAATAAGTTAATTTAACACTAAACCTTTATGATTTATTAATATAAATCTCACCTTTATGTAAATTAATTTAATCAACTTAATATCTATAATGAGGCATTTCTTTATATACTTCTACCATTCTTTACAGAACTAAAAATCATATCAATAAGAGTTATTGTTTAATAAGATATATCAACTTCATGAAGTACAATAAAAAAAAAAGTATAATAACTTTAATCTAAAAAATTAAATATAAATTGGGATCAAAGTGTTTCGTTCTCTTTCACGGGTAATGACAATATTTTAAATCAATAGATACGATTTCTCTGATAATTATGCTATAAATTAAGTTAGATGCTGCATAATACATAATATATAATCATTACAGAGTAAAACATATTTTATGTGGTTATTAAATCACATATTAATTTATTGACCTAAGATTATGATGATTATGTTATGTATGCTTGTAAATGATAATATCTTGCATCAATAGATTAGATTGTTCTCATTCATGATGCATCAACAAACTAGAGTTGTTTATAAGATATATAATTATGCATTATATATAAAACTTAATTATGTCTCACTTTATTTGCCTACATCTCTATCATGTTTTTCAAAAACAATAAAAACAAAGTAACACTCACTTGCATGCAATTAAATCATAAGATGAATCCCTAAACCTTAACACACACACACACACACACATGTACACACACACAGATACATAAAATATATATAGTTTTCATGCATGGTGCTTGGTGACCATCATTCATTTTGGAACCTAATTGAGGTACAGAGAGGGAGAGAGAGAGAGAGAGAGAGAGATTGCTTGCAAACAATAATAAAAAACATGCATGCATGAATAATAATAATAATAATAATAATAATAATAATAATTAAATTAGACTGAAACATAAATATAATCATGCATGCATCCTAACCAGAAGCATCATCATCTTCCATCTCACACATATATAAATATATTCTCATTCTCAACATTTCATGTGTAGTTCCCTCAAGTGCTAGCTTTTTTGACCAGTCCTCCAACCATTACCATGGAACTTGGTTCCAAGAAAAGAAGAGAAGAGAAAAAAGAAAAGAAAAGAACACACAAAGGATCAATGCAGTCCCCCCCACAAAATACTACAACACAAAACTCTCTCTCCCCTTCTTACCTATAACTGATCAAGCATCTCATAAAGACATCAATGCTCATCTCCTCGGATCCACCATTCATCACTTTCTCATCATTATATATATATATATATATGAAGCTAGCTAGCAAGGGCTAGGAGAGGAGAGGTGTAATGAGTGGAGTGTAGGGTTTATGGATCCGAGAATTCCCTTACTTCCATGCAGGAATTCTCAAGTGATCAAAGGGAGAGGTGGTGAATTGAAGGAGGAAAAGGGAAAGACTTGGAGAGTGACCCTTGGCTAAAGAAACCAATCCAACCTTCTTTATCTTAAAGACTGATAAAGCTCTCAAGGTGTGGAAACTTTGTCTCCATGCTTGTGTTTCTTTTGCAGTACTTCTGGCTCTCTCTCTCTCTCTCTCTCTAGATCTTTGGATCTTTAGATCTTAAGGGCTAAAGAAAGACAGGAGGTGTGAAAGCTTGTCTTGTTATAGACTCAGAATAATGATATATAAAAGAAAGGAGCTCCATGTTACCTTTGAAGATGATCAATGAACAAAATAGGCTTTGTGTGAATGATCAAAAGACAAAAGCCCTGAAATAATAATATTCTTGTGTCACTTTTCCTTTAATTTGTCTTTGTCAATCCATTTTAATCTCTCTCACTTAATTAATTATATATAGATAGATAGATAGATAGATAGATAGATAGCTATTGCCTGTTTCTGTTTATATTGGCAGCATGCATGTGGATTTGGCCCCTTAATTAACTTCCGAGAGTGATTAATGTTTGCTTGTTAGTTCCCAAAGAACCAACACAAAGACATGGAAAGAAATCCTATGGTAACATTAAGCAAGAACCAGTTTGTCCATTGGTTGATTATTAATATTGTTTACCCAAAGTTCAATGTGAAGGCAGCCAATCTTTGCTGATCCCTTTTGTCTTGAAAGGATGGCACAACACTTTATAAAGTGAGAGAAAGGTAACCACCAACTATGCTCCATTATCTCCAAAACATACACATTTATTAATCCTTATATATATATGACAATAATCTTTTTAATTTAGAGGTGATAAAGATTAAAGAAGAAACTTCAACTTGAAGGTTTTTGGCTGTTCCAAAGCTTGAGGATGTTGCTCTAATGAGTATGTCTCTCATTTCTCATAAATACTATTATAATAATTATAATAATACTATTATAATAATAACAATATATATATATATATATATATATCCTCATTCCTTTGAAGAACAGCATAATTAACTTTAGTGACGTCTCTCTTAATTTATCTATGGACAAAGCTCAAGGCCTTGTCTTTCTTATCACACCCAAAATGGCTCCACAACCATCATTCAGTTCACCTGAAATCATATATTAATTAATTTCCACTCTGAACCAATCCATATAAAACATCACTAATTGATTGGGTGGATGGAGCTTTCTCTTATTGATTATGGTTTATCTCATCTCAATGGTAATTTTATAGAGTTATTAATTATGAAGTGCTTAGTTTTTATTTATTTATTTATTTATTTTTTGAAAAAGGAGAAAGAAAATAAGAAAAAGAATGAGAAGGTATTGGGAAAGCAAAAGCCACTTTCTACAAACCCTTTTGGGCTTCTTTGTTAGCTAGGGATAAACCCATGCACTAAGGATCCATCTCCATCTCTATTCCTTCTTTTGAGACTATTTACTGTTCTAAACTATGTCTTTGTTCATAAGTGAGAATGCAATTTGCGGTTCCCAAAAATTCTCTTGTTCATTCATGTTCCCTTTCCTTTGTGACCATCTTTCACCACTTGTCTAAATAATCACCTCAATCTTAGTAAAGCTTGCCACACTGGTTATAACATGACTATTAATCAATTAATTAAGTAGTTAACGTATTAATTAATCAATGCCCATACCATACGTCTTTAACATTCATGCATGCATGCATGGTATGCATGCACTAATTACATAGCCAGATTCTTTGGAGTTTGGAGTACTGTTCTAAGACATCCAACAAAAAAAATAAAAATAGTTTTTAAAGTTATTGTATAAGAATTAAAAATATCATTAAATGTCTTAAAATTCTAAATAAAAAGAAACCAAAAAATTGAAATACCTTTTTTTAGAACCATTTTTTTAGAACTATAAATGTGACTCTAATCATTTTTACAGCCTAAAAAATTAAAAAAAGATAAAATTGGAAAGCAAAAATAAAAATTTTATTAATATTACAAAATAACAATTATTTCATAATAAATTTTTTTTCTAAAATGACTCTGATTTCATAACGGAAGGAATATATATAAACTAAGATTCATCTTTTTCTCCTTGTGCATGTATTTAAACTTTAATAAAAGAAAGAGAGAGAGAGAGAGAGAGAGAGAGAGAGAGAGAGAGAGAGTTAATAATGTTTCTTAAAAGCAACTATGAAGCTACTAGCTATACGTAAATTAAAGCATATATAGATATAAATACATTATTTGAAGTTATGGAAGTAAATAAATAGAGTTTTTGTGCGAAGAGATGAGTATCCGAATTCCAAAGAAAGGAAAAGTGGAGGATCAATCAACATGCATGCATGGGATTTAATCTTGATTAGCATAATAGCAACCATGGAGGATATCTATATCTATATATAATATAATACTACTTGTTATTGTACGTGTCGAGTTGCATGCACATGCAAAAGGACCACACGTCTTTCCGGGCCTCCATATCAATATATATACTATACAATAATGTGTTTATATAAATTTAAATATATAGTTGAGGCTTTGGTGTTTTCTTATGAAGTAAAAGGAAGCAAATTAATGGTCATGTGTCAAGACATGTTGCAATTCTTGGGAAAACAACGTATCTCCATGTTATTAATTTCCATGCATAAAAGTTCACGTAGTTTTTTAAAGTATATATGTCACCTTAGATTAAGTTTTAGTCTATATATATATATATATATATATGCACCTTATAATACTCTGAAACATATTCTTTCAAGTAATGAATGTAGGGATGAATGGTGTACATAGAGAGACATGAAATGAAATAAATACCACATATAACATGCAAAAGATAATAACTTTTTTGTTGCATGATTGAGAGAGAGAGAATAAGGATATACAATATGAGTGAGAATAAAATAACTGAGAAATAAGAGACATGTAAAAAAGAAATACAGAGAGGAAAGTAGTGTGATCAGTGAGGCTTCTCCCTTTTGGGATTGGACAAAAGTGATGAAAGAGGTTGCTCAAAAGTGGAGGCGAATATAGTAATGTTGGCATTTCAAAGGAAAAAGACCATAACCATGTGAAAGATTAATTATTTAATTTAATTTAATTAATTACTACTATTGCTTATCCTCTTCCTTTGTGATTTTATGTACGTACGTATATAATACTTGATCTTTTCTCCAAAGCCTACACACGACAAACTCCCTTCTTATACATTTTTTTTTTCATTTTTTTTTAATTTTAATAAAGAGAGGAGAATTTTTTTTTATCAAATTTATATGGGTAGAGGATTACATCTTTCTAGGATTCTAAAGCACCAACTTTAAGGTCTCAAAGACAAGATGCTTATCTTTATTTTGTATTACTATTACTAGTCTTTTTACCCTCCACTACTTTCCAGAGATGAGAATGTTGGGTTGTGAAATGAAATATAAAGCAAGAAAGGGTGTATTTTTTTTTTCTTTTTTTTCTTCCCTTTTTTTTTCCCAATCTTCTTTCTTAATAGCATCACCTTGCATGAAAAGTAGAGCTCTTTTAATATTTATCAAGGAAGCTTGAACCTTTGCCTTCTAAAGTGAGCTCCCCTTTGGACAACCCTTAAGTTATGAATCATAACTTAATCCTTCACATTATTGTTCACTACCATAACAAAAATTTGCGAAGGCTATTAAATACAATAATAATAATAATAATATTAATATCAACAATAATGAATTTATAGCTTATCCTCTTTAAATTTAGAAATATGTTCTACATATAATTATTGTGAATTTCTTCTTCGAAAGGAAAGAAAGGTTTCCATTAATTAACATCATTAATTTTCTCACTTGAGAACGAGAAACATTAAATATACACATCATCATGTATCATAACATAATCTAATCCAAGTGAAGTACATTCATCCATCACAAGAAATATTATTTTATTTATTTATTTATTTTAATTGCGTATGCATTTTTTGAAAACCCACTCATGTAGTCCTTTATACCTCAACTCCAATAAATATGAATTGGATGAATTAGTGCTCTCTCACGTGACAAAACCATTGATACATCCATTTGATAATACATGCATTGCAATTCAAAGATTAAGTAATTAAACCACTAGTTCAACAAAGAATTAATATATAATACTTATGTTCCCATCCATACTTCCCAAACTCACACTTATCACAATAAAATGAAGACAAAAAAAAAAAAAAAAAAAAAGTTTCATCACAACATATCAAGAACTAAAAATTAAACTCCTAACAAATATAAAGAGAAATTTCTCTCCCTCCTTCAGAAAAAAAAAAGAAAGAAAGAAGCATGCAAGAAGTTTTTGTAAGGAATTAAATTACAAGTCTTCATGCAAGTTAAAGAAGAAGGATCTATCCACTGATTCCAAAAGCCCCACATCATTATCATCAACAACAACAACAACATCTTCTTGTGCTTCTTCTTCTTCTTCTTCAGCACAAAGATTCAAATCTAAGCAAATGCCAGCTGAACCAACCTCATTGTCACCTTCATCTTCTCTCTCATTCTCTTGATCATGGCTCTCTGATTTTTGCTTCACCGGAGGAGAACAAGCTCTTGATCTTGAGTCAAAGTTTTCACAACTCAAAATAAGGATAGCATCACCTACACTCGCTTCTTCGCCGTTCGGACCTCGTATTCTTCCTCTTTCTATTGCATTCTTGATTCCTAACTGAGAACAATAATCAATTTGCTCCAAGTCCTCCATCAAGAAAACTCTGTGATGATTGTCCTTGATAGCTTCAAAGAACCTCTCAAGATAACTATGACTTGCTTCTGATCTCACCCTTTTGTTTCGAAGATTATCGCTTGAGTCTGACTTCGTTGTCGATGAGTAGTTGTTGAGTGATATAGTTACCAGATTAGTATTCGAACCGAATACAAGATTGGCTAGCTCTCTTGCAATCTTCTCTTTAGCTTCACCATCTCCACCTTGGAAGAACAACCATGTATCTTCTTTAGTATCTGTTGATTTAATCCTTTCTTTTCTTCTCATCATCCCGGACCGACACCGGAGGATGGTGCTCGCAATCTCTGGAATGATATCCTTATGCCATGACACCTTTTTCTCCAAAGCATTGCATAATGTCTTCAAATTCTCCGCGTTGAGCTCTCTGAACTTGTGGTGGTAGCATTGATCCATCTCCATAGTGTGATCACTTGAAGAAGTTGAGAGAGGATTTGGTTTAAGAATTCCGAAACCTTTAGTTTCTTTAGAGAACTTCATAGAGCTTGATTCGAAGCCTTCGGTGACGGATTCTGATAACCAGAGATGGTGTTCTCTCCATGGATGTTTGCCACTTACCAGCCATGGCTGATCCAAACCATGATGGTGCTCATGGGAAGAGATTGAAGAAGAGGATGGAGAACATGAGGAGAAATGCAGTGTCATCTCAGCCAGTTGGTGATGGTGTTTGTGGGATGAACTGCAAATGGAGTTCCAGTTCTTGCATGATGATTTATTGACTTGAAGACAATCCTGCAAAACAAATATTAATTATTTTATTAATGAATATATATATATATATATATATAATCAAGCATGCACAAAGTGTTCTAGAACTCATATAAATTAAAGAAGTATCCAAGAGTACAGATGTGAGGATTTGTTGATTACCTGATCATTGGATGTTTCTCTGCTCTTCTTCTCTTCTTTGTATTGTTGAAGCCATGATGGTAAGCTAGTGGTAACTGAACCATTGCTACTGGAAACTTTTCGGTGATTATCGGTATCATACTTTAGAGAATAATCAGTACTACTGCAGCAATTGAGCTGATTCCCCACTCCTTTATCCATCAAAGACCAGAAAGAAGATGCGTCTCCACTCCTCTTGGTTCTCACCATCTGGCTTTCTGAACTACTGCAAAGAAACAAGTAATTCATTAATAGAGATGATCAATATATATATATACACATATATAAATGATATTACTATATATATATATATATATATAGACTTACTTATCATAGTTAAGGCTTAACCCTAAGCTGGCAGAAGGAATGGTGAGAGGATGAAGAGCCCAAAGAGACTCTAAAGAGGAACTTCCAGACCTACACTTGATGTAAGTCTGATAAGTTGCAATCCCCATGAGCCAAAAGTTTTGAGAAACAGCATCACCTTCAAGACTAGTGCTGATACCACAAAGCAACCTCCCAATCTCCATGATCATATGCTCAACGGGACAGTAGAAGCCTCTACCCTTGTTATAGTACTCAGCCACCCACTTAAGATCACCAAGATAAAGAACAGCTCCTTTGCCACCATAACAACTCTTCACAAGACATCTAAGTTCCCCTATCTTGCGCTCAACTTCCTCTCTAGACATGTGACCAAGTGAGAAGAGAGGCAGGGTGACAAACTGAAGGTTTCCTAAACTCTGGTCAGGAATATGATCATCTCCTTTCTCAACCTTATCCATCACTGCTCTAACTACTGCTTCACTGGTTTCTAAACACTCTCCAACTAGCACAACACCTCTTCTTCTCTTGCTTACCAGACTCTCAATCACATACATAACATCCTGATCACTGCTGGTACTACTGTGACTGTCCTGTGGTTTGCTAGGTTTAGGGTTTGAAGAGGGAGTGGAGGATGCACTAGGGTTGGAGACCTCCATGGAAATGGTTTGTTCAACGTTGGACTTGACTTGGGTGCTAGAGAAGCCAGCTTCTCTCATGACTCTACTGACACTGGGATCATCTAAGATGGAGATGACGAGTTGTTCTAGCTCTATCTTGACTGCTAGTAATGGTTGTTGTTGGCTTTCAATAGATCCCCGGCGCTGGTGAGCTTGAGCACGCTTGAAGGCAGCCACAAGGGCGTTGGAAAGAGACGGCGGGTGGTGGTGGTGGTGGTGGTGTTGATGATGGTGGTGGTGGTGGGAGAGAATCGGGGTTGAAGAGGAGGAAGCTGGAAGACGATTTAGAGCAACGTTGAAGCAGAGCTCAAGGGCTTTGCACTGTAGAGGATGAGAGTGGGATTGGAGGCAGGCGGCACGGAGAAGGCCGGTGGAGGAGGAGAGCAAGGCGTTGGCTACGTGCAGAGGTGTCACTTGTGCATGGCCTCGCCGGCGGGCGAGGCTCATCGCTTGTTTTACGACGCTCGCCGCCTCCGGTGTGAGTGCTTGTTGCACTGTGCAACCTCCGGCTCTCATGTTTTGGGATGGAAGAAGGATGAACTTTGAGAGAATGAATGAAGTGTTTGTATGAAGGTGGTGGTTGCTCTTTTAAAGAAGTTTAGTGAAGTATGTGTACTAATGATATGTATGTTATTTGGAATTGAAGTATTTGTTTATTTATTAATTTATTTTTGGAAGGGGAGGGACTTTTCTTTTTTGAGATGAACTTTAGGTGGTGCTTTGTAAGGTGGGGGATGGTGAAATTTTATGGATTTGTGTGGGCTGTGCTTATCTTGCAAGGGAGGCTAAATTTGGTTCTAAAGTTGATTTTGTGGTGCAAAGTGGAATGCATGTGATGTACAAGCAGGGCACCAAAGCCATTTTTGCCACGTCAGCTTTGTTTATCTTTTCTCTCTTTATACACATGGTATGTGTAATAGCAGTCTTGTAGTCAAAGATGGTGAAAACTAAACAAGGTAATTAAACGCAGGTCCTTGTGTTTAATTTAATTAATTAGCCCTTTGTTGTTTTTTTTATATTTATCTTTTATAGATAAATGATCAAACAATATTTAAAATAAAAATAAAAATAAAAATGAAAATTTGCTGCTTTTTCCTAGTCTTTTTAAAGAGGAGGGAGGGGTCCACTAAAGAATCTGGCGTACGGCCTCTCTCCCTGCCGAGCTTCAAAGAATAAGGAATAAAGTATTAATTCAGGAGCTATTTGGGACATTAAAATTCTTCACACTTATTAACAAACCAACATCCACATATATAGAATTTTTTTTTTTAATTACATAAAGATAAAGCTTTCCAACATTTAAGTCCTTGCAGAAAATTACAAGAGAGATAAAATTGTTTTTTCTTCTTTTTGAGTTTAAGTGCTACATGGAGGAAATTGATTTGCATGTTAATCAGTGACTTTGAGAAGGGTGGAGAAGAGCTTGACTGGTCTTCATTGGCGTGCAATTGCATGGAAAGAAGAGCTCCACCATTCCCACAATGCTGGTTACTAAAATAAAAATAAAACAAAATAAAATCCAGCACTTGTTCACTGCTCTCGAGAGATCTCTCTTCATTCCTCAATCATCTCCATGGTGTTTTTTTTAATTATTCTTCAACAGTATCATTGAAAGCGACCATCATATATGTACAATGAGCATCCTGCAATTCAATCAGGGGAAAAACTATAATTAGAATTTAAGAAGCAAAGTAATTGTTAACTTGTAAACATTTAGATTGAATTCAATGAACAACTTGAAACATTTCAGTTGCCTTGACATACCAGGGAATTCACAGTCAGTCATGTTTTTCCGGAAACTAAACATAGAACTTTGAAAATGTTCAGATTGAATTCTATGAACAAAATATAAATCTTATCAGTTTCAGAGCATATCATTGTCACTACAGTTATGATTTTTTTTCCTGTAAACAAAGGAAGAGGAAACTTATGACTGGAGATGCAGCTTCAAAAGCTTCTTGATGGTGATTCTCTCTTAAATGCTTAAAAGAGTGTTCCACACTACAATGTGCTGCTCTTTTCAAACTAGTCTTGGTCACAGTCAAAAGGTATGGTCTCAGATGGTCCAAAAGACATACAAAGGTTCTCTAATTATTAGAAGCGCAAAAGTACACTGCAAACTGCCATAAAAGAAGTGCTTCAAGTAAGAAACTACAGTTGGTGAATGCACATAAAAAAAAAAAAAAAACCCTTACCACAGTTAAACTGTTATTGCCTAGTTAAATGTCTTGACACAAACTACAATGAGATTAAAGAACAGAAAAGAAGAAAAGAAATCTAAGGGTTTTTTTTTTTTTGCTTTTAACCATCAAATCTCTTCTTTATGTCTGTCCACAATCAAAACCTATGATTTCATGAGCTTCTCTTTAAAGTAAAGCACCCATCACAGTGAGACATTAAAAGCATCATGTGGCATTATCTGCTCAAAAGTTTCCCTCATTTTAATGCTACCTTCCATAAGCATCTTTGGGTTGTCTATTCTACGTGGCCATGTGGCTAAAAGCATCATCTTTGGCTACACAGACATCATCAGTTGAGAGAACATCGATGTTTGCTTGCTCAAATCCCAAATTACATATGAAAAAAATAAAGGAGCAATAAGGAAAAAAGGACACAGAAATGATGGCCTTGTCAATGTAAAGGTGATGGAATTAGGTACAATGTAATCCTTTCAAGAAAAGCTAGTTTTGATCACTATGACCAGACCTGCCTCCCTTGTGTAACACTCTCAAGATCCGATCATCAATTCATTGCAGAAATCCTAATCACATATCAACCAGGATTACAGGCACATAATGGATTAAGACTATCAAAAACACATGAACTTACCATACATGGACGGTAACACCAATAGGAGCCACTAACTGGAGGTCAGATCAATCAACCTTGCATCTAATAAAAATTTTGTCTGAGACCAAAGCGAGTAGAAAGGCTCAAAAACATACGTGGATGCAACAACATCACCAATACTAAAGTTATCGCCTTCTGCTAATAGTTTCTGGAATACAAATACTATCCTTCACTGTATCTGGAGTATCATCATGATTTCAACTCTAATATATTAGGAACCACGTCAGAATAACAAATTGTAACAACTCGTAAGGTACTATTTGTAAGAAAGACAAAGTCTTCAAAGCACCACCCACTGCACCATTAACAGTAAGATTGGATGAATCTATTTGGTCCACACATCAAACTATGTCTTACATACTCCGGGGAGCAACAAGATCTGAATGCCAAAAATGTACCTTGAAAGCATCTAGATAGATTATCAAGGAAACAGAGACATAATTAATGGCTAGAACACCTTTTGTGAGAGACATTGAAGAAAAATACCGTTACCCTTTCACCTTGACCAATTTCTCACACCAAATCTACTGATCTCAAGCCTTGTTCTCATTTTTGTCCCCATTGTTTTCCTCCTTGTAGTTTCTTTCACTAGCATTGAAAGCTACTTAGTGCCACACCATTTTCCTGCTGCTGTTCTCTCCTTGCGTTGGTCAAATAGTGACATATCACTGACACATTTTGCCAAGGGCCGCAAAAAGAGTTTAATGATTTTACCCGGATCTAGACCTTTAGGAGTAATCTCAGATGAAAATCTACCTTAATCAGATGCTTGTTAAATAAGTTGCATCATCAACAACAATCAAATGTGACAGAGTTTTAGCTCCTGCTAAAATCAACAAGGAGGTATCTGCAAATTGCTGATACAAAGATGTGAACCAACACAAAATTAATGAAATATTTGCTCTTAATTCCACAGTAGCAAGTGAACTTGCCACCCTATTCAGTATCCACATAACCTAGCCCATAGAAATTAGTAGTATATTGCTGTGGCTTTTATAAGAAACACAGACAAACTGCAACCATGATGAATGAGCGCAGGCTGACCAGTCTTGCTAAAATAGAAATTAAAGCTTGCTGACAGATGATATAAATCACATATGGTCTGCTTAAGTCAATCACAGAGAAAACAACCATTTTCAGATAAGAGACAATGAGGCAGGCCAAATTTCTGAGCTACATTGTAGGATACTCACAGATATAATGACAGCAGAAAATAGTTGGGCATGTCTAAATTGTCTCATTCATCCAAAAACTGGGGCAGGAATGCACCAACTGTTTTTGCCACCAATCCGTGACTGCTAAAATAAGGAGTGCACTAGAGTGGTGCCAAGGATAATCAAGTGCCTAAAGCTGAAATATGTGGGTGCAAGGCAATAGGACAATGCATTCGAGGTGATATATTGTATAACTTGTCCCAAAGCATGTATGTAAACTCAATTACTACAGAGCAAATTATGAGATGCCTCTAAATAAAATCTTGCTTGTAAAGTGCAGACTAAGGAAGACATGAAATAGCCTTTTGAATTCTATCAAACTAGACCAATCACAATCAGCAAAAATGAAAGATGAAAGTATATTGGGTATTCAATCACATAAAGGAAAAAAAAGGAGTAGAAGAAGCAAGTAGTATCACTAATCAGGTTCACCAAAATAGCGACATTTGCTGCCATTTATATATCATAGTGAAGCGGTATTTAATTATTTTGACTTCCAAGAAAATACCCTACTCAGGAATAATCCCATTTAGCATTCAGTGAAGCAGCTGACAAATGAGCTATCAACTCATTCTCACTTTCACAAATTAACCAAACTGATGAATTTTCCCTTGAGGACAATGAAACGAACCATGAAGTGAAATCCTTAACATGAAGCAAACTTTACATAAACATGATCTAGTCTAAGCACATAAAAATGAAGATCATCAGAAATGCCCTCAACATAAATGAAGCATTAAAGGTCTTACTTCACTCTTGTTCTCTTGCTCTCTTGCGAGCCAGGAAACGCTCTCTTGCAGCAGCCAAGGCATCCTCACTTCTCTTGTAATGTTCACCTCTCTGATTGGAAGACGCTTGCTCCATTTGGGGGTTTCCATGAACAGAAGCACCCTCACTCGGAGTATTCTCTACAACCTGAGCTGCATCCCCTGACAGACCCTGAGGGTGAGAAATCTCATTGTGATCCTTGACTTCTTGTCTTCCTTCAGAAGAATTAGGATGCACCTCAGTCTCTGGCAGACTAGATCGGTGTTCTTGGATATGGTTATCCCCCAGGTTTTCTTTTGCAGCCTTTGCATTTTCCTCCACACACGCACCAAAAGCTACATTCTTGCTGAGGCTAAAGTAAAAATCACTCAAGTCCTTCTTCTTGGTCACCTTGCATGGTAAAAGAGGTGTTAGCTTCAAACATTCAAGAAGTTGAGAAGATTTGTGGGTTTCTGTGGAGATAAACTAAAATTTAAAATTGAACTAGCACTACAGGTTTAAAGAAACTACATGTGTTTACTAGAGAGTGTTTGGTCAGCATATAACAGTAAGTTAACACAAAAATATAAATCTACAAATGCAAGGAAGGTAGTATTAGAAAATTAATTAATTACAGGAATTGAAAGGGTTACTATAAACTAGAACCAAATAAGGTCAGCAGGGCAATTACGCAAAAATAATTCCATTTGAATTTGTAACATATATCACACATCAAACAAAAAAAAATGAATATATATAGAGAGAGAGTGTGAGAAGGAGATAGGGTGCATACATCCTCCTTATCTTCAAGAATTTGACGCTTCCGTTCTTCTTCGAGCCATTTCTGCTCCTCTAAAAGCTTCTCTTTGTAGGCCTTCGTAACAAACTTTTCCTTGTCTGCATATAGATGATCATCTTTGCTCCTCTCTTTCAATAGCTTCCTCTCAAAAACAATTTCCTGGTTGCGCTGACGTTTTTCTGCCGCTACCTTAAGTGAATGAATGTATTTTGACTGCATTCAAGAATATAAGAATAAATAAATGTACCAATAACAAAGTTTCCCACAGTAAACGCATGCAAAAATTATCAACTGAACTCCATATTACCATGTGCCCTTCCCTTATGTCCTTCAATCAAGACTATCAGTCAATTGCTCAGTCATGTTAAACACTAACACTATCAAACCAACAAAGATGATGGTACCAGCATAGTTAGAGATGTGGTATCATTGTCATGTGAAATCAAGAACTAAACTACCTTCAGGGCCCTCCTTGGGTGCTGCATCAAATTTCTTTCTCTTATAAAAATAGCAGGAAGAATGAAAATCCACATTGAGTTTCTAATCAGTAATCAAACTAAAACGCACAATTCCTTTTTCTTCCACAGGATGATGGATTTTTTGCACAATAATCAATCCATCCGATAACTAAAGCAAAGATTTTCATAGATAATAAGATAAAAATCAAGGTAAAGGTCATCAAAACATGGCAGAAAAAGACACTTACCGCTCTCTCAGCTTTATCCTGCAACTTTGGACGGGCAATCTTCTCCTTCATCTCATCATAAACTCCATCATAATCGAACACGGAGGGATCCTCCTCCATTGCCTTCTTGTGCTGCTCCTCGATCTATATTTTCACAACCAAAAATGGACTCAAAAAGGGGGCAAAATTATACAGCTTAATCAGCCATAACATATCAAAAAATTAGCAGAAAAACGAAAATTAGGGTTTCAGAGATACCTTTTGCAGGGCTTTGTTCTTGGATGCCTGGCGGGAAATCTCCTGCTCGACATCATCGTCGTCATCGCCGGCGAAGGCGGATGGACGGAGAGGAGGCCTGGCTGGTGCCGGAGGCTTCTTCGGCTGCCTGAGCTGAAGACCATACTTGCTCATCTCGCTAAAGCTCCCGTTCTCTCGTTGCAAATCCAATTCCGGCGACGAAGGATGGGATCCCTACTCTCTCAATGGTTATAAAAGGTGTTTCTTTTTTTATTTTTAATTTCTTTGAGCACTTAACTGTGAATTGGAATAGAAATAATTCTTTTTACAAAAATAAAATTAATTAGATAACTAAATAAATATATCAATATTAGTACTGAAAATTATTAATTACTCCGATAAAAACGACTCATTTCTTGCATACTTCGGTAAATGAATAAAATAATAATTGTACACGTACGTGTAATTTTGCAAAAAAAAGTTGGAAACAAAATTAAAAGTTTTAAATGTATAAAAATAATATTATATACTACACATATTCCCCTTTTTTGGGAAAATATTATACATATTACTAAAATTATAAATAAATATAACAAATTATTTATTTAAAAATTGAGGGATATTACAAAACAATTTTATTTTACAGAGGGATGAGGGACATAACAGAAGTAAACCCTATCAATAAAACAAATTATTAACCGACATTGTAAATTTAAATTCACATTAATTAAATCAAAGATGAATTACCCTTTTCCTCCAAAAATTGTTCTTTCCTTCTTCGCATATTTCTGTATTTTATTGACTCAAATATTGAATGTAAATAAATATAGATGGCCTAATTTCAATAAAGTAATTTATGATCCTCTATAAATATTAATATACAGAGTCAAACTTTAAATTATAGAATGGAATAGAATTCTTCAAGCAGAGAAGAAAGAACAGTGTGATATACAACAATCAGAAACATCAGTGCATGAAAGAACAGACAGTCATCAGATATACAACAATGTTATGAGGCAGAATATGCTGATCATTCTGCATATTATTCAAGGAAGACAGAGCATTGATAGCCTAATCACAGTCTCAGTATACATCTCTACAGGATGAAAGGAGAAATCCTAGATAGCTTGAAAATAATCCTTGCTGAGTTTCGGATCCGGCTTCATGGACTTCTCCCCAGGCTTCCATCCTGCCGGGCAGACCTCATCTGGATTCTCTTTAACATATTGCAATGCCTGCCACGGAATTATAGTTTGTGGTTTGAAATGAAATAAATCAAAAAGCAGTTTGGAGATTTTTGTTATTACTAGATTTACCTGGAGGGTCCTGAGGGTTTCATCCACACTTCGACCAATGGCAAGATTATTAATGGTTGAATGTTGGATAACGCCATCCTTGTCAATGATAAATAGTCCTCGCAATGCAATCCCCTGTCAAGTAGATATATTGGGTACCATTAAGTGATATTTGGTGAGTGATTTTCTTTTCGGAGTTAGCTACGTTAAGCCAATCCACAGAAAAGAAACTGATACCTGGTCGGGAATCAACACATTGTAGGATGTTGAAATCGACTTTGTCACATCAGAAACCAAGGGGTATTTTAAATCTCCAAGCCCTCCAGACTTCCTGTCTGTTTGAATCCATGCTAGGTGGGAGAACTGCATGGGATGATCAGGAGTTATAAAGAAATTTCAATTTAAAGCAGTAATAAAATGACAAAGAAGCTACAAATTATTCGTTTAGCATCATTAAATTTGATGCATGTAACATCCAATAATATTGCTGCAATCTCAAGTTAACACTATAACCAAAGGCGAATTTATCAGTGGTTAGCCCATCAAACTCATCCAAAATAGGTCTAGAACCTTTTCCCAGATTGCTGTGACATTAAGCATAGAGGAAAGAAATGAAATGATGAAAAAAGAAATCAGAAATATGATTTAAAAAAGCTTTAGAAATGAGGTGATGGTTTCCCATTGGGATATGCAACAGATGGCAATAGGAATAGGAAGGCTACTTTCGCATGTAATCAATGCAGTAAGAAATGCACTTCCTACAAATGGACAACTTGCTAGAGTGGAGACGCAATATGTCTTATGCCCTGTTAACATCTATACCATATCACCCTCCATTTGCTTAAATCAATTGAAACCTAAAAATCAGTTCTTTTGCTGCAGTGTAGGCATATTTAATTCCTCATTAACTGTAGAGAAAATTGACTTTGCCTACTCTACACATACATCTTGAATTACTACAAAAGGGAAATTTGTTAATACACAATATGTGACTTACCTTAATGATGCCTCATATAAGAAATAATACGCAAAAGAATCTTCAATGACTTTATAACGTAAGTTGGCATGTTGTACTTCAATAGATTCTAGTAAACACTGTGCACATAAATAGGCAAAAGCCAACTTACCACACTGTCTATTGAAACACCCAAAATTTCTGTGTTTAACTTCTCGAAATCTGAATATCTGTCGCTGAAGGCAGTTATCTCTGTCACAATGGAAACAACAGACTAGATCAGAAAAATCAAGCAGATCAACATTATAGAAATCTTAGCTCAATAATTACCGGTTGGACAGACAAATGTGAAATCCAGTGGATAGAAGAACAGAATCACATACTTCTTCCCAATATAATCAGAGAGTTTCACCTGTGACATCGACAACAAATTTCTGAAAACTCAAATAAGCAACACAAATCTTGAGAGTCTGCATGGTCCCTGCTGATGATAAGAACTACTCGAGTATTAAAATTTAAAGGAAACAGTAGCTATGGGAAGTGGAGCAATTTCAAAAATCTTATTTTCACTTCACACTAAAACATAAACCACTGCGCAGGCAATGGATAAGATAAGCATTTCCACACAAACAAAAGTCAAAAGGTGTAAAAGCACTTATAGTTTAGCAGCTCATTCATTCAATGCAGCAGATAATTAGGTAATGAAGTTCAGTCCAATTGATTCCAAAAGATCAAAAAGCTCACACTAATCCTAAAGAACGAAACACACAGCAATGGTTTCCTTGGTGCATGATTATAATTACAGAAATGTGTTTTACAAGAATCAGTGCACATCAGCAAGAGCTTCACACCAGACCACACCCAAAAAAAAAAAACCTCCACTAGCCAAAACATTCTAAAAACGCGCAAACTATTCTATATATAATCCTGTCAATGAAGAGAAAACCAGTATTAAGGAAAAATAATCAGCAAGGAACCGACTTTATCTCGCATTAGCACTGTATATTCAATGTAATTGCAGAAAGAGAAGCATAAAAGAATGTGCTTGCATTGATAAATTCCTGGTCGAAAACGGCTTCAGCCACAAAATCCGGTGCTGTGTATCCCACAAGAGGCAGCTGGCTCTGCATCAAATCCAAACAAAATCAAACAATCAACCAAATTAAAGCCAAAACGCATCAGATTCAAATCCAAAGAGCAAACCCTGATAATCGAAATGAGAAACCAACGAGAAATAACCCAAGAGATCTTACAGCATTCACAACGAAGCTCCTCCTCAAAGATCTAGGAGCTGATACAATGCGAGAAGAGCGAGGACTGAAGCTCCTGCGGAGGCCGGTGAAGCTCCTGGGAACGGCTAAGGTTTGGGAGATGCGAGGAGTGGGAGAAGCCAGGGATGCAAGGGGGAGGCGGCATGGGGGCTGGAGGCCAGCATGGAGAGAGAGGCCGACGCCATTGGGATTGGGAGACGATGATGGTGGCGTTCCCTCGGCTTCTCACTGGGGTTCTGTGTCTCTCTGGGTGGATAAGCCGGCAGGATGAGGCTTTCATTTTTATATAGAAACTGAGATCTAGTTTTTTTTTTTTTAATTAAATAAAAACTTTTTAAAGATTTATTACTAAAGCTAATACCGGGCTGGTACATGGATAAAACAACGCAATATTTAGATACATAAAACGGGTTATTGATTTATTGGTATCGAATTCATACATATAAATATTAGTATGCACAGAAAATATAAAAACATTATGAGGGCATAAGAAATCACAAATACACTCTCATAAATTTCTCATAGATATCCTGAAAAATTTCACATTTTTATTATATATATATGAAGTCCAATTTATAGTAAGCAGTAAATAAATTTACTCTA
>CACTHL010000421.1:710000-711879 GCA_902712375.1 Dioscorea dumetorum
TTTAGGGTTTAGGGTTTAGGGTTTAGGGTTTAGGGTTTAGGGTTTAGGGTTTAGGGTTTAGGGTTTAGGGTTTAGGGTTTAGGGTTTAGGGTTTAGGGTTTAGGGTTTAGGGTTTAGGGTTTAGGGTTTAGGGTTTAGGGTTTAGGGTTTAGGGTTTAGGGTTTAGGGTTTAGGGTTTAGGGTTTAGGGTTTAGGGTTTAGGGTTTAGGGTTTAGGGTTTAGGGTTTAGGGTTTAGGGTTTAGGGTTTAGGGTTTAGGGTTTAGGGTTTAGGGTTTAGGGTTTAGGGTTTAGGGTTTAGGGTTTAGGGTTTAGGGTTTAGGGTTTAGGGTTTAGGGTTTAGGGTTTAGGGTTTAGGGTTTAGGGTTTAGGGTTTAGGGTTTAGGGTTTAGGGTTTAGGGTTTAGGGTTTAGGGTTTAGGGTTTAGGGTTTAGGGTTTAGGGTTTAGGGTTTAGGGTTTAGGGTTTAGGGTTTAGGGTTTAGGGTTTAGGGTTTAGGGTTTAGGGTTTAGGGTTTAGGGTTTAGGGTTTAGGGTTTAGGGTTTAGGGTTTAGGGTTTAGGGTTTAGGGTTTAGGGTTTAGGGTTTAGGGTTTAGGGTTTAGGGTTTAGGGTTTAGGGTTTAGGGTTTAGGGTTTAGGGTTTAGGGTTTAGGGTTTAGGGTTTAGGGTTTAGGGTTTAGGGTTTAGGGTTTAGGGTTTAGGGTTTAGGGTTTAGGGTTTAGGGTTTAGGGTTTAGGGTTTAGGGTTTAGGGTTTAGGGTTTAGGGTTTAGGGTTTAGGGTTTAGGGTTTAGGGTTTAGGGTTTAGGGTTTAGGGTTTAGGGTTTAGGGTTTAGGGTTTAGGGTTTAGGGTTTAGGGTTTAGGGTTTAGGGTTTAGGGTTTAGGGTTTAGGGTTTAGGGTTTAGGGTTTAGGGTTTAGGGTTTAGGGTTTAGGGTTTAGGGTTTAGGGTTTAGGGTTTAGGGTTTAGGGTTTAGGGTTTAGGGTTTAGGGTTTAGGGTTTAGGGTTTAGGGTTTAGGGTTTAGGGTTTAGGGTTTAGGGTTTAGGGTTTAGGGTTTAGGGTTTAGGGTTTAGGGTTTAGGGTTTAGGGTTTAGGGTTTAGGGTTTAGGGTTTAGGGTTTAGGGTTTAGGGTTTAGGGTTTAGGGTTTAGGGTTTAGGGTTTAGGGTTTAGGGTTTAGGGTTTAGGGTTTAGGGTTTAGGGTTTAGGGTTTAGGGTTTAGGGTTTAGGGTTTAGGGTTTAGGGTTTAGGGTTTAGGGTTTAGGGTTTAGGGTTTAGGGTTTAGGGTTTAGGGTTTAGGGTTTAGGGTTTAGGGTTTAGGGTTTAGGGTTTAGGGTTTAGGGTTTAGGGTTTAGGGTTTAGGGTTTAGGGTTTAGGGTTTAGGGTTTAGGGTTTAGGGTTTAGGGTTTAGGGTTTTAGGGTTTAGGGTTTAGGGTTTAGGGTTTAGGGTTTAGGGTTTAGGGTTTTAGGGTTTAGGGTTTAGGGTTTAGGGTTTAGGGTTTAGGGTTTAGGGTTTAGGGTTTAGGGTTTAGGGTTTAGGGTTTAGGGTTTAGGGTTTAGGGTTTAGGGTTTAGGGTTTTAGGGTTTAGGGTTTTTAGGGTTTAGGGTTTAGGGTTTAGGGTTTAGGGTTTTAGGGTTTAGGGTTTAGGGTTTAGGGTTTAGGGTTTAGGGTTTAGGGTTTAGGGTTTAGGGTTTAGGGTTTAGGGTTTAGGGTTTAGGGTTTAGGGTTTAGGGTTTAGGGTTTAGGGTTTAGGGTTTAGGGTTTAGGGTTTAGGGTTTTTTGTTTTAGGGTTTAGGGTTTAGGGGTTTAGGGTTTAGGGTTTAGGGTTTAGGGTTTTTTAGGGTTTAGGGTTTAGGGTTTAGGGTTTAGGGTTTAGGGTTTAGG
>CACTHL010000422.1:0-110214 GCA_902712375.1 Dioscorea dumetorum
TGTCAAATCAAGATGACTTCTTTTCAAGGGCAACCTATGATCTCACCTTTAATGGGATAATGATTTTTGGATGCAAGTTATGCGAGTAGGGCAATAAGATTGATGAGAGTGGTGGCGCATCCAGAGTACATCCTGCTTGCATGTATGAGTAAATGGTATTAAATTAAGCCTTGCCAGTTTCATCACATAAATGAACCGAATCAGTCACCATCACCATAGATGAACCATGAGACTTGTGACTCTTATACAAAAAAAAAAAAAGGAGAAATTGATTTATCTTAATTCACCATTGTTTGTGTTAGTTTACATGTAATTCTTTTTTTTTTTTTAAAAGGTGGATAAACCACATTCATTAAAATAAGAAAGAAAGAGCAAACAAAAATACAACAACAAAGACATAAAAGATAAAAGGTGCTAAAACAAGCGGTAGAAAGCCCCCACTAAGAGTGGGGAAAAAAACAAAAGCTACAAAACAAGAAAGAATCCCAATGGAGGAGAGAGAGAGAGAGAGAGAGAGAGAGATCCCCCACCAGGGTGATCCCAGTTGCTATCGTCTAGATCTCGTCTGGATATGTAATTTGCTCCACTGGCGGGCGGGGCGAGAGGCAAGACATATATATGAGAAAATACGAGCATTTCTCTCAATCTAGATGTTCCATGTAATAGCTCTCATCAGTAAGTCCCAAAAGGAGAAAAGGGATTTTTTGATGTTCGATCTCCATGCACCCCACAGGTCGTGCAGAGATGTCGGATTACAATGAGTCTCAAAGAGATTCCCAAAGTAGTTCCAGATATGTGTTGCCAATGGACATTTAATTAGAAGATGGTCCATTGTGTCATTTCCTGCATGACATAACACATGTGGTCGTCTGCAGCCGATTATAACTTTTATTGGCTAAATTTTTCAGAGGCAGAATTTTATCATCCTATGCCAACCAATTGAACAGATTGATTTTGTTGGGACATCCACCTTTCAAAATAGTTGGGGACAAGCGACATCGAAGGCCACCATCAATCAAAAAATTGTAAAAAGAATTGACTGAGAACACTCCATTCGCCGTTAGCTTCCAACGCTTTTCATCACATTCCAATTGGGTCTGTGCATTGATTCTTTCAAATTTAGCACCCGAGGTAGGGAATTCCCCGAAAGGCACAAAGGTCACCAACCCATAGAGCTCCTTCACCGTACCTTTCGGGAGATGAGTCAAAGTGTATAGATGTGGCCAGATATCAATTGGTGTCCGACCATCTACCCAATTGTCCCACCAAAAAAGCGTAGTGGCTCCGTCATGTACGAAGGACGCTATGTTTTTCCTAAAGGCTGGTAGTGTGTGGAGAAGTCCATTCCAAAAAAAGGATCTTCTGCTCACGTGTGGATGGGACATGTTCCATGGGGAATTATTCCTAAAGTAAAGATCATCAATAATGGGGGTTCCACACCATTGCCTTCCTGATAGGAATTCCCACCACCATTTGCTTAACAGCGCACTGTTAAAGGTACGCAAATTTAAGATGCCCCACCTCCATTGATCCTTGGGTCTACAAAGGCGCATCCAGCTCACCAGTCTAATCTTGGGATGAAGTTGATCTGGACCAGACCACAGAAAATCTCTCTTGATTCTATCAATGGCCTTGATGACCCAGCTAGGGAGTTTGCAAATAGACATCCAGTAAGTGGGAATTGCTGACAGAACCGAGTTTAAAAGAGTGAGTCTTCCACCTAGGGATAGCATCTTGGACTTTCAAGAAGCTAATCTAGATCGAATTTTATGTATCAGGATTTCCCAATCTTGTTTTCTTGGTCGGCATCCCGAAATGGGGATCCCAAGATAAGTGAGTGGTAGAGTGCTAGAGGTACAGTGCAATGTCTTAGCTAGGGAGTCAAGTGGAGCAAGTGTTTTAAGTGAGGAAAATAAACATGTTTTTTCCGAATTCACCGTCAGCCCTGAAAGCCCCTCGAACAGATATAGCAAAAGCTTGATAATCCGTAGGTCTTCTTTGCCACATGTTGTCATGATGAGAAGATCATTTGCATATTGAAGATGGCACATTCGTGATCCTACACCTTCCAAGGCAACCCCATGAAGGATTCCTGATCTCATAGCATTATTGAACAAAGTACTTAGAACATCTGTGACTAAGACAAACAGTAGGGGAGAGAGGGATCCCCCTGTCTAAGCCCTCTACGGTAACGGACAAAGCCACATTGAGAGCCATTTACTAAAACATTTGCTTTGGATGAGGTGAGAATGGTCCCAATCCATCCAATCCATCTCTCACTAAAACCCCGCTCTTTCAGGAGTTCCAAGAGGAAGTCCCAGTCCACCATATCAAAAGCTTTGCGGAAGTCCACCTTGAGAATAAGGCCAGGGAGGCTATGTTTTTGCATAAAAAGATCAGCTCTTGCGCAGTAGTAATATTATCAATGATACACCTCCTTTGATGAATGCCGATTGAGTCAAATCAACCCAGGCATCAATTTTACGACTGAGCCTAGTGGTCAACAGCTTTGAAACAATTTTAAGCGATGAATTTATCAAGCTGATTGGACGAAAATGTGAAGGGTCTTCCGGTGTTTGTACATTTGGGATTAGTGTAATGCTTGCTAAATTAATTCTTTCCAGGTTGGCCCTACCCCAATAGAAGTCCTCACATAGTTTAAAGATGTCCTCCTTAACTATCTCCCAATATTTCTGAAAGAACAGCATGGGGAGACCATCAGGTCCTGGCGCCTTATTTGCACACAAGTCAAAAACAGCGACCTTCACCTCCTCCTGAGAGAAGGGGATGCCTAAAGACGCCAGATCGCAAGAGGCTTTGGGGCCCAGCAGGCATGGCCAACTAATGTGTAACCTCCTCTCATGCGTAGTGCCATATAAGTCCTTGAAATAAGAGGTGAAGACATTCCCTATCTCTCGATTAGACTCCAATCTACGCTCACCCTGTTGCACCTAGGGGATGTAGTTTCTATTCTTGCGAGCATTGGCGATGGAGTGGAAGAATTTGGTATTTTCATCTCCTTCCTTTAACCAAGTTACTCTGGCCCTCTGTTTCCAGTATATCTCTTCTTGCTTTAGAATCAAACCCATGTCTGTTCTTAGGGAAAGGTCCCTATCAGTCTCCTCACTAGTGAGGTTGCGGTATTCTTTTGCTAGGTCAAAGCTCTCCAACTCATGAAGCAAAGCTAACTTCTTTAGTCTGATTGAACCAAATTCCAATTTCGCCCAAATCTTGAGTCTCTTGCGAAATTCCGCTTAAACTATCTTTATAATAATTTAAAATTAAACAAATTAAAATAAACATTATCATATGAATTCTATTATAATTCTATTATAATTAATAACCGATGGTTATTAATTAATTATTTAATTAATGTAATATATTGGATGTTATATTCAAGTTTTTCATTATACGATGTATTTATTAGTTGCTGAGATGTTGCCCTCCGGTTAAAATTCTAACAAATTAAATATGTGTGTTATGAGTTGATTCAGAAATCATCACCCTGAAAGCAACTCTGAGAAACACGAATGGTGAGGAAATACAATCATCTTATGGTCGGTTTGATTGAAGTTTGAGTTTTTAAATAATGATAGGTATACAAAGTATATGCTTCAAAGAAAAATCAGTTTTTCAACTCAGTTTTTCATAGCTTTAGTGGCTACTTGTGCTTGGTGCATTTGGAAGGCCCGTTGTCAACTTGTTTTCAAGAATAAGAGGTTGTATGCTCATCAAATTTTCCTCCAGTCTTTACAAACAACCAAGGATTACTTCTGGAAGCCGAAAGGAAGGCTCAGGGAGTACACTCAAACATCTTTTTTGAACTTCCAACTCGCCATTTTTTGTGATGCTTCTTGGGTGGCTCCTACTGAACCGTCTGGTGTTGGTTTTGCAGTAGTCCTGGGGAAAGACATTTTACTGATGGCTGGATCAAGCCCTATTGCAGCGGATTCCAGCACACATGCGGAGATCATAGCAATCAGCTTCGCTTTGGAGCATTGTAAATTGCAAGCATTGAGGCCAAGCAAAGTGTGCTCGGACATTATTTCTAACGACACCAGATGCTGTACTAATTGTGAAAGTGACGCTGCACATCAGACGGCTGAAATCTTGAGGCAAAACACTTCAATTGAGTTTAGCTACTGCCCGAGGGAATTGAACTTTCTTGCTGATGCTCTGGCCAGTCATGGGAGAAGGAACCCGACCATCTCTTTATTCCACAGAGGACAAGATCGCCCTCGGTGGTTAGAGGAGACAGCCTACTTGGCAGGATTACACTTTTAATTTGGTGTTTGTTTTTTTATTGTAGTTTCTTTTAACTCTTTTGAGTTCCTCTTTGACAAAAAAAAAAAAAAAAAATCTCATCAATTGTCCAATTGGATGGTACTTTTTCTGGCTTCGCATTTGAATCAATTATAATTTTGCAAATGAATTAACTTAAATTTTCTCAAGTGGAAACTATTTTCAACTCTTGTTCTTGAGGTGATGATCCAAGGTGCCCGGTCAAGAGGTAAAGGATGCAGTGCGGTTTCATGGTTTTTACATGTGAAATGAAAGGAAGTATGATTTTTTTTTGTCAAGAAGAACGAAATCCCTAATGGGCCTGCTAAACTAAGACAGGGGCCTGCACACGCCTCGACTGCGGCATGTGGGGCCTGCGCACATGTGAGCACTGGGACCACCCACAGTTCGTGCTCACAGCTCTCAGACATGCACCCTCACCTCAAGGATTCGAACTCTCGCCACTTGTGATGCGTCCTCATGGGGGACCCAAGTGCTAATTGACCCAAAAACCGTTGACGAAAGGAAGTATGATTTGAGGAAACACAGATCAGTGTTAAAGAGAAGAGTAGCAAACTTTTGGAATTCCATAATATAAAGAAAAACAAAGTTCATTGTCTACTCGGCATAATAAACCTGTTCATCTTCATGAAGCAGTAACTCTTGTTCTTCAAGTACTCTGGATGCAATGAAAGAAGATAGACTTGAAAGGTTCACTGCTGAGACTTTGCTGTCCAACTCATCCTTGGACAATTCAGGAACAGGTAAATCTCCATCAAGAAAAAGAACAACTTGGCTCATGCTTGGTCTCGCTGCAGCCACAGGATGTGAACACAATAACCCAAGCTTCAACACCAACTCCAGTTCCTGCTTCTCAAAATCAGTTCCCAATTTTGGATCCCTTGTCTCCAAAATTGCTCCTCTTCTCCAGCATCTCCTCACCCAATCCACTAAATTCAATGACTCTGGTGATGCTTGATGTTCTATTGGCCTCCTTCCACATGCCACTTCCAGCAGAAACACACCAAATGCAAAGACATCAGTGCAAGGGGCTGCTCTTCCTGTCCTTGTGAACTCTGGGGCAATGTACCCCATTGTCCCTACAACATGAGTGGTTCTAGGATCAGAACCATGATCATATAGTCTTGAAAGCCCAAAGTCTCCAAGTTTTCCATGCATTTCAGCATCTAATAAAACATTGGAGGCCTTTATATCTCTGTGAACAACCACTTGTTCCCACTGTTCATGCAGATAGAACAGTCCTGAAGCCACACCTTTGATTATCTGATACCTCTGCCTCCAATTCACTCTCGTAGGCCATGTGTCTTCAAAGAGGAACTTATCAAGGCTTCCGTTAGGCATGAATTCATAGACCAAGAGAAGCTCACCTTTGCGTCGGCAGTAGCCAAGGAGTTGTACTAAGTTGCGGTGACGAAGGCGACCGATGCTTACAATCTCAGCAATGAACTCTTTCACTGCATGTTTAGTGTCATGTGATACTCGTTTCACAGCAATATCAACTTGGGAAGTAGGTAGTTTGCCTTTGTAGACCCTGCCAAAACCTCCAACTCCTAAGAGCTCTGCATCTCTGAAACCTTTGGTTGCTTTGTAGAGATCTTGGTAGGAGAATCTATGGGGTCTGTATTCAATCTCCCAATCTTCCAAGACTTCCTTGAATTTCATTCTTCTTCTCACCATCATTCCAATGACAATGGCCATCACAAATACAAACAGGACAGCACCCAAGGCAAGCACAAGTGTCAATCTTGTCCTACTTGCTGTTGAATTCTTCATCTGGTTTCTTGGAGGGACTGAGGGAAGGGTTGAAAGATCAAGTGCATGAGCCTCACCATTCATTTTGAAGCTCCATCCCAAAACATAATGAGATACTAAAACAGAACCAGAAGAAGAAGAGAAACCAACATACATAGTGTCATAGATGACAGAGGAAATATTGACAGTTGAAGACAACAAAGGAAATCTTGGTTTCATGATATTAATAGGAGAAATTGTGACGTTCAGCTTCATATCAAGACTATCATATTCAATCCAAACCTGAATTGGCTCGCCACTAAAAAGACTTATGTTCTTAAACCCAGCAACGTCATCAGCATAGTATGAAGCTGGAGCAGCAGCAATGGATTTCAAACCATTCACATCAATCCCAACATGATTGTTGTCAATGTCATTAAATTCTATGTTGAAGATGGTATCAAACTCAACTGCAATGACATGGTTGGACGAGTTTCCATTGTTGCTTTCATTAAAGAGACCAAGATACTGACTGGGCAGAGCTCCGGGGAGACCTCTTGTAGGGGAGATGACCAGAGCAAGGCCATGAGTACTCACGTCTATGTACTGAGAGACAATTGCAAACACAAAAGTCGTTGAAAAAGAGTAAGGATTACCATCTTTATTCTTGAAATGGAGTGGGACTAGGTGGAATGCATGGCCTTGTTGGTTCTTTGTGGTGTTGGTCATCTTCAGAAGACCATCTGGTGAGATCTCTGAGATGCCGTCAAGGTGCAAGTCTGTCTTTCTGAATCCATTATACATGAATTGATCTTCTTCACTGGATGTTGCAAGAGTGACAAGAACAGAAAGCAGTGTGACTATGGAGATTACTTCTCTCATCTTTGGATAGACAAAAGATGCATGCCCACAAAACTCAGGAAGAACAAATATGTTCTTCAGGCATTAGATTCCCAACAGGCAGGTGGGAGGAAAGTGGTTGGTTGAGTTGCTAAATTTTTAAATGGCATCCATGACTTTGGCATTAACAAATTTAAATCAACAGAAATTGGAATGACAGGTCAAACTTGGAAGGACATTACTTCATCCAAGCATTTTGAAGGAAGAGAGAAGATTGTTAATGTTTTGTTAGCATATAATTGAGGATCTTTCCTTTTCGGTGTACTATTTTAAAATTCAGACAGGCCAAGCAATTAATTGTACCGAAAAAGAAATTCACAGTTTCATGTAATCAAATGAACAACTCGTTGCTTTGTTACAACGGTCTTGTTTTTTAGTCTTGCAACATCGTTTATTTGAAGGACTCACTGAGAAAGAGCTTTCATGATGCCAATCTCTCCCCATTGATGTTGATGGTAAGTGTTAAATAAACTATTGACTCCAGCATTCAAGGTGCTGAATTAGCTGACGTCCAATGAACAGTTTGTTAATTGGTATTTATCATTGTTTAAACTAACTTCAACCATTCATTAATTTAAATTCATCAGTATAAACATCTAGAAGTCAGTCAGCATTGTTAGGCCTGATGAGTTCTTGGTCTCATTTGAATGCTTAGGACCTGAATTATACTCATCTTTCTTGTGACCATGTTAATTTCAGTCAAATAATGAGAAGATGGTAAAGCAAACTCCATAATTGCAACTCGTAAACAACTTACAAGACCAGGACATAGAAAACATATTAATTTATCAATATTCATTCTGATATCTTAAACAAAACTATATCGCCAACCATAAAAGATAAAGAGCCGACTTAGAACTTGAACAAGCAGCTCCCATCACCAGTCCTTGCAGTGGGATCAAAGTTGGTGGCAGATGGATCAGTGAAACCTTCTTGAACTGTACCGTGAACTTGCTGTGCTACTCGTCCTAATAGTCAAACAATAACCAAAGAAAAACACAAAAACCAACTATCAGCTTCAATGCTAAAAAAAAAGAAAAGAAAAAAAGAAAAAAGAAATATAAACTCAGTCTTAATTATAACAGAAATGCAGAACACCCACCAAGGAATAAAGTTCTAACTAAAAAATGATCCAGTCTTCATGGCATCCTCATTGGCATCTCCAAGAGCAGCCTCACTCAAGTACTTGTCAGCCAATTGCACCCTCTTCACATTCTCCTGCTCCTTCACAAGCATGTAACCGTACTCCATAAGCTTCTCCAGTGTCATTTTTGGCTGTTCAAATGTGGGAGGTCCCTCCCTAGAGTTCACCAGCCTCTTGCCAACCTTGTCAATCCCCAGGTCTGTAATCCAGTTCCTCACTTCATCATCATAAACCCGGGCTCTCAGTGCTCCAAAAAAGTCTGCCAATCAAGCCACACAATCAGAGTTGTGTTTCAGTCTTCCAACAATTACTATATATGTATAGATATATATATATATATTACCAATGGACTGTCCGGGGAATGTATCAACAAGCTTGACGATGTCCTCCTTGGGCACATTGTCAGTCCTGAAGATACCAGTGCAGACACCAATACGGTCCTCTCTGGTTGGTGCCCAGTAGAACTTCTCCATACGACCGTCACGGATAAGAGGAGCATACAATGTTGAGAAATCATTGCCGGTGACGACGATAGGAACACGTGCATTCTGCTGCTTGTTATACATTCCGGGGAGCTGCACATTGGTTGGGTTATCGGCAATGTTCATCAGAGTCGCATTAACCATCTGGTTGTTAACTGTGTATTGAGTCGTGCCACCCATCCTCCCTGCTCCTGCGTCAAGATCGTTGATGAATAGCGCACACATTTTCCCCTTGGCAATGATGTCTGCGGCCTCACGGTATCTTTGTCTGATTAACTTTGCAGGCTCTCCTGCGTTCCCGCTTTCCAGTTCTCCGGCACTCATCATGATTGGGCTAGAGAGAAAAAGAATTCACAGATGTATGAGTTCAGAGTTCCAGATTCTAGAGAAAGCCGAGCATTGTATACACAGAACTCACTTGATCCCCATCTTGGCAAAGACAAGCTCGCATTGGAAGGATTTCCCTTGTCCTTTGCCTCCCCAGATTCCGAGAATCAGGGGAACCTATAAATATATCCCGTTGTTAGTGATGCAAATTTAAAAAGTGAAAAAAACAGAGCCATTTTTGCTTACCTTTATGTTGGGCAACGTCATGAAGTTCTTGCAGATGTGGACAACCAGCTTATCCATGAAAGCAGGAGCAATGTAAAACCCATCCATGGTGTTGTCAAGGTTGTACCTACGCCAATCATAGACACATGAATTTAATTTTGATTTTAAATGGTAAGGCTAATGAAAAACCCTTATTGCTAAAGCTGGCTTACTGGCGGAGACCCTGGCTGATGTACTCATAAGAGTTCAGGACAGCGACGTGAGTTCCATCTCCCATGGGAGCTTGGAAGAGATTGTCCACCGACCCTTTTCCTCTGGTGATGTCCTGCTGATCATCCGAGGTATCAAAAGCAAGGTGTCCCCATCTATCTTCTTTGGTTTGCTTGGATTCATCAAGGTCAGCAGCCATGACCTTGAAAGTGCCAGTGCTGAGCCTCCCATGGCTTGGGCCAGAGCTCAGCTTCTTCAAGCTACTCCCAAAGAAGGCCGTACTTGGGGCTGGAACTCCAGAGCTGGAGCCATGCAAATTCAACTGCAGACGTACCAAAGGATAACATATACATGTATATATATGATTAGTATAAGCAAAGAACATGCACATGCATTAATAACATAGGGATGGTAAAGAAGTGTACCGGCGCTACGTTGAGAGCTCCAACAGTGGAAGCCATGTTGAAGGGAAGTGGTGAGAGGAGTGGGAAAAGATGGAAGTTGTGGGAATACCGAAGAAGTGAAGTGTCAAGGTTTGATATATAAAGTAGGAGGAGAAAGGAAAGTGTGAGTGTTGGGTGTTGAGTGTGGTGCAGGGAAGCCCTCATCTTTTCTGGTGTGGCTTGGGTGAGAATATGTGGATTCAGCTTGCGAGGTGCCAACGGCCACACACTTGAGATTGGGTTTGAGACACGTGGCACCATCATGAACTACCGTTGGGGAATAACTACGGATAGAGATGGTGATGTATGTTTCACCACCAATGGTTTCAATGCTTGTTTCTCTGCCATGAAAATTCTTGAGGAGCTTATTGGCGGAGGGCTCTTAACAATGACAGTTTATTTTGATACTCAAGCACTCACTGTTAAGTTTCTGTGAAGAAATTCATGTCTTATATATATAGATGAACGATAGATACATTAAAATAAATATCGGGGGAAAATATAAATAACATGATAAAAATATATATACAAAATCACCATTGTAATAAGTGAGCGATAGAGCTTCGAGGAGATAATTGTTATGAGGGAACATTTATTTATGAAAATGCTTAAGATTATATTTGACTATCAATAATTTTCTCTATCTCTATACTTGCTTATTTTTAACAGACTTTCTTATAATTAATGCTCCCTTTGTTTTAATATAAGTTTTTATCTTAATCGTATCATAAAAAGTAAATAAAATGATTGAAATTACAAATTTCATGATCATTTAGCTAATTACCTTTCCCATTTTATGTATTTCTTTTTTTCCTCCATTAAAATTATGCATTTAACGCGATAGTGGTGGAGAGTGATGCATTTAAATAGATTGGCAAGATTAAATTTAAAAATTAGCATTGAAAAAAATGGCATTTAAATTTGGTATGCAGAGGAATAATTTGGGATATAAAATAATTCTAAAATAAACATTTATAATAAAATGGAAGAAGAAATAGGCCGTTTCATGATGAATAAGAATTTGATGAATTTATAATAAATAAATATAAAGTACAATCACATGAGAGATGTGCAGCTCAATTCATAATTATTCCTCTTATTGATGCGGATACCAAAGAAGCTAGTTTTACTTTTGGTTAAATGAGAGTTATATTGTAGCTAGAATAAACCACTTCGAAAAGTAGAGGTACACTGAAATACTAGCCTCCATGAACCATCTAGGATGATTAAAGCCCTTGCAGCCAAAAATCACCGATTTAGTTTCTCAGACACGCTTTACTAGCCTATGACTTTGGGAGAAATTGGATATATTGGGCACCTGCCATCCAGTCCTCCAAACCAAAAGGGCTAATTAATGGAGCACCATACAGGTACATTCAGGCACCTTCTTGGCCTGCGGCAAGGTGACCTTCTATCTCCAATGCTTTTCATCATAGCCCCTGCTAAGATAACATGTCTGCAATTGGCAATGATAACAAACGCAACACCACTCCAATCACTGGAACCAATCCAAGAAGCATCACACTGAATGGGGATGGCGATGTTATAATCAGAGTTGAAAGAAAACTCTTGATGGAAGGATGAGACAAATTTGGATGCATGCAAACTTTGGCAAACAATCTAGGAGAAATACAGGATAAACAAGATGCAAGGGGAAATGACTACCATAGAATAATTAGTACCAACCGGAGAGCTTAAATTATCGTATAAAACGAGGACTGGCATCAAAATGCAGCAGTCTTCATCTAACAGCACAGAATGATAATCTGGTACCTGATTGATTGGAAACAATTATTTTCTTTCTAAGCAAGGATAAAGTAAGAAGAGCAAGAAAGATTCAGACAGGATTGGGAGTTACATTCATGTGAGGGTACAAAATGCAAAAATTTTCTAACCAATACGGTAGTTGTTTGCCATTGTTGAGTTAAATAAGTTTACAAAGTTCAATTAACTTAGCACCTTTATACACAAAATTATCAAACCCCCCACAGTGCTACGGTGGTGATTCTGAGTCTCCATGTAACATCTCGAATTATCAGCTCATGCTCACCTAAAAAGCCTAGTTATCTGTAGAGCTTAAATTGGGGAAACACATCCTGAACCAACAGCAACCCAACAGAGAAATCAGCTACTTAAAAATCAAATTCTCCGGTGGCCTGCAAGGAAAGGTTTTATCCAATAAGCTTCCAAATAATTGTTTAGGATTTAATAAAGACATTCAAGTTTCTTATGCAGGAAACATTTTCAGGGATATGTTAAATATAGAGAAATTAGAATGAGCACAGGAGTGAAAAAGGTTCATAAGCTACAAAATATTAATGAATGTAGTTCATACACTTTTATCAATATATGTATATATAAATATATATATATATTAGCATATGATATCTTCAATCAAGCAACAGCAGCCTGATAGCACCAGTAGGGGAAATGAATAAATGAGGACTGGTGTCAACAATTTGATGGAACTCGTAATTAAGTACCAAGGAAAATTTTCAGGACAAACCCACTACCTAGGAGACATGATACATGGCAAACCAAAGGCATAAAAATAATTTATCTAGTTTTTCTTGTTAAAATGTGCAACTAGCCAAATAATAAAATCATTCAAAAATATATTATTTCATTTCTTTGAAGAACATTAAGAAAAGCAAGAACAGAGATCATAGCAGCATTAACTAAGAATCTGCTGCTGCAAGTTGATCATTGCTAAAGAAAAAATTGTTAGATTCCAACAGCAATCAGTCACATGCAATTGATGATTTTCCTAATTGGCTGATGTCCTTATGTTCATAATCTTCAGACTATATTTGTACAACTACCATTTCTTCATTGTTGAAGCAAATACAAATCATGTCTCTCTTTAATTGTTAAGGCAGATCGCAAACATTATAATGTTGACAGCCACTTGGTGAGCAAACCACTAGCTACATAAAGAGAAAAGGTACGACACCAAGGCAATCACCTAATATTGTTTAGGCCTTCAAAAGGATCATATCATTACAATGTATTTCCCACATAAAAACATAATTAGAAAACATGCATCTCAAGGATCATTGATGAACTGTTGGTAATATTTGCAGAATATAATGAAATCATGTTGTCAATTGGACGGTTGTCTTAAAAAACTTCTTTGCTTTTTTCTTCAAAAAATATGTTTTATAAGCAATTTGGAGAATTTCATCAGAGACTTATAAATGTCTGTGCCTCTGCTACAAAGTAATGCACTTGTACAAAAAACCAATCCCTACATTGGGAAAACAGGCATTTTTCAGTATTGCATACCTTGTTAAAAAGAATATCCCTGCTGTTGATATGCATTATCCCATCTTTAAGAGTGCACTTCCATCTGCTTTTAGTCCTTGATACCTAATGCAAATTAAGACAGAAATAATTGGGCCACCTTATCAACTATCAATTTATTACTCTCATTTATTAAAAAACTAACATAAAATTAAGAATACCCCACATACCTTGTCAAACTGAGCTAGAACTAAATGTTGTGTTGTGGGCTCATCTTCTCCTCGCTCATATTCTTCTTCTTCATCATCATCATCATCTTCATTCAGAGGTGGCTCATCATCATCAGCGGTCTCATTTTTTGCTGGTTTTGGAGTGCCAACAGAGGGTGTCGGAGCCCGTAGTTCAACTGTAGAACAATAAACGTAAAGCCCGGAATGCCAACTCCTTGGAATTGTCCTAAATATTCTATGGAAAGAGAAATTGTGTAATAACATAAAGCAGCCAAGTCAGAATTGTACCATGCTCTGCAGGTGTATTATAATCTTCAGTAGCAACCCCTTGGTAAGGAAACAACTGCAAATAAATCACAATGAATCCAAAAAAAGGTACAAATTTAAAAAGAGAAAGAATCGTCAAGGAAAAAGAAGTAATGAATGGGTCTAACAAATACAAGTAACTACCTCATCATACTCATCATGGATCCCATCCAACTGAGGGACTGCTTCAATTGGTTTGGTCTTTTGAAGGGCCACAGTTTCAGCATTGGCAGTTTTGCTGCCAGGCCTGCCATGATCCTCTTTAGTTTGAGTACCAGTTGTCTGATACAAACCAAACAATTCAGTGGCCATCATCAAAAGGCTAAAGATGAGCAGAAATGAAGCAAAACATGATATGGAAAAACTCATGGAAGAAACAAATCCAACAATGCAACAAACAGATGCTCATCCACAGATCGGAAGATTTGGTCTTATTTATTCAACAAAAAAAAGACTTTTCATTTAATTTATCCAACAATATTATCATTAAGAAGCTGCATGCACTAACTGTTAATTGGGTTAATGAATATGCTTAATCCAAATAATTCTAGACAAAAGTTTTCATTGTGGACAGCAGAGGAAAAAATTTTAGACAACACAACCTAATTAATATGGAAATATGTGTGGTTTGGCATACCGACTATGTCAATAAGCAATTAGCTGAAATGGATCAGAGACCAGGAATGATGACAGTCTTATAACTTCAAAAAACTCTTTGGATGCATTCTTAGAATAAAGAAAGACAGTTGACATTCTTAGAAATGCTATCATTCTATAAATGCAAAGCAGGGTTTCTGTTAAAGAAAAAACATATCAGAAGAAGTACCATTACCACATCAAGAATTTAATTCGACAGACATATGCCAAAAAATGAAGAAGAAGAAGAAGAAGAAGAAGCAATAAACTCATTCTATAAATGCAGGGCAGAATTTCTGTTAAAGAAAAAACATATCAGAAAAAGTGCCTTTACCACATCAATAATTTAATTTGGCAGACATAACAATAAACAATATCACAAAGTTTCTTGGTAAAGGAAAGTAAGTCACCTCTAACAGAACAAATTCCATAGTCACATCTCCACTCCCATCTTGTTGTGGAATGTATCCTCCAGATGCTACATGGGGAGCATAATCATCCCGTTTCCGTTTTCCAGACATTGTGAAAAAATCCTGGTCATTAAAATTTAAAAAACAATAATCGAAATCAATGGCGCATCATCCAATAAAAACCAACTTGTTTTTGGAGTTCAAATAAATATCTGTGGAGATGCTCGCATATGATCCTGAGAAATTATCAACACTTTTCAAATACTGATAATAAAATATGGGCAAGAAAAAAGGAAGAAGGAAGAGGATAAGTTGAAGACTCATAAAAAGAATATTACCTGATGAGAAGCTCCTCTTTCTGCCTCATCACGACTTTCAACATAAGCTACAATAAAAATAATTGCAGGAAACATATTATACTCATTACCATTCTCTAGGGATAATTACCAGTGTACACCAAAAAATTGAGTCAAGAAGCAATATGCTAAAAAAAATTCTCAAACTTACCAACATTGACATCAACTCCCACAGGGGTTCTCTGATTCATCCAAGGAGAAGGCGATTGCTTTATAAACCAAAAGAACATATTAAAATAACGAAAGATTGAACTGCATGCACACACAGGGCAGGAAAAGGCAACAGAAGGAAATCAAATCCTCAAGGATACATCTCTCATTGAGAAAAGATATAATGGTTCCCTTAATGCAAACAGACTTTATAATTAAGACGCCACAAATTAAAACCATGGTAAGATCACATACCATGTAAGGGGTATGTCTTCCACCTTTTGCATCAACACCATTACTAACATCACTAGGTGTACTAAAATCAGAAGGTCCAGTGGGGATATTATACATAGACTGATCAACCATTCCCGGCAATGGTGTCTGGACTGATCCTGGCAGCGGAGTCTGGGCCGTACCTGGCAGTGGAGTCTGGATAGGAGTCTGCAGTGGGGTCTGCAACCCATTGCCGGTAGGAATACACGATCATTGCAGCAAGGAAAACGTTAGATCTGAATGCATGAAAATGGGATATTGGAGAAAATATTGATTCAGATAGCTCACGGGAGGGAAGAGCATTTCAGCGGTGGGGGTCTCATACTCCTCAGGAGGACCCTCATACGGCACATTCAGATCATGGACAGGGGTAATCGGGCCTCCAGGCCTGGGGATGGACTGTCGCTCCGTCATCCCGGATATGGCCCCGCACTGCACCATCTTCATCTCCCATATCTACAAAATTTTCCAAGAAATCAACACCAAATACATCAACGGCGCAACTTTTTCCGTCAACGTCCCAACCCATGGAAGTGATCGAACCCAAGAATTAAATTACAGAAGCAAAAAACCTAAAAAGTTTTGGGAAAACTAAGAAGGCAAGCGTGAAAGGAAAAATTACTGTCTGGAGCTCGCTCAAGACTGTCTCCCCGGCGCCGAAGCTAATGAATTCGTCCCGGATCTTGTTTATAACGTCATCGATGACATGGATATAAACGGTGGAAACGCTGTTCGTCATTTCGGCGATCAAGCACTTAGAAAAGCGAAAAATAAACAGCCAGAACCCCCTCAGCAGGATGAATCGGCGGCAAATTAGCACGGAAACGAAGAGAACAGCAGAGAGAGCTCGAGGGACATGGGAGGCGCCTAGGGTTTCGAGCACGACGACCAGTGAGAGAGAGAGAGAGAGAGAGAGAGAGAGAGGAGGAGGGGGTGGGTTCCGGACGAGAAAGCCGGATTTAAGAGAAGAATATAAATAGGTTTGCATCCGTAAGGAGGCGGTGGGACACGTGTCACGATCTGAGAGCTTGAGTGGGCTTTAAAGACAGGCCAGCCACCCATGACCACCGCCGAAGCTTTTTACGCTACGAGAGATGTTCGTATAATTACGAAAACGCCATTGAGCTTGCCATAAGAGGCTTTTGGGCCTCGTCGGAAGACTAATGGCGGGCTTGTGACTTCGATTGACGGGAAATGCGTTTTTTTTAAACAAATTATAATAGATTAAGCCTGCTTGTATTATTTAATTTTTTTATTTTTTGAAAAAAATGTTAATTCTAATCCAACTAAAATTATTTATTTTTATCTCTCACACATTATTTATTTATTTATGATAAAAATAAGAATAAATAAATATATAGATGTATCAATTACAGTGGTTTAATAACATCTCTAAATAGATCTCCATTTGATACAATTTTAAAGAGGATGAACACTGTTTCTCCCACATGAGACTTATTATACCCACATTGACAACATAGTAGAAATATACCAACGCTCATGTTCCAGGATGGTGCATTGTTTGAATTTCACTCTTGTATTTATTGCGTATGAATGCTTGATTTAAGCTCAACATATTTATTTATTAAATGAGCTTGAATTCTACCTATTTATTTATTGTGTCCGAAATCTTCATTTATATTCAACACATTTATTAATTAAACCAGTTTGACTAAATCAAAACGTGACTTAAACCGAGCTAACTCAATCAACTCATCACATCATGGACAGCTTTGTTGCGGATGATAGATGGTTCCATTTGTAAGCATGCCAAGGACGTCAAATTAATTATCCAGGGATGGGAATTGAACGCCGAGGCACACCTTGACAATCAAATTGAATACACGATTACTTTTCCCTTTTTAAAAAAAATCAATTAAATGTTTTATTTTTTGAAAAATTGGTTAAAATGAAAAAAAAGATATACTCATAGTCCCTTGATTTAAATGGTTAGAGACACTAATATGAATCCCTTATGTGATGTGTGAGGTGATTAGAGTGTGAATCTTCATAAGAGGAAATATCTCACATGTGATGTTGCACCTCCACTTGTATGCACCAACGAGGTGAAAAGTGTATTCGAGACAATAACTCATTAGCGCACGTTTTTTTGACATATACACTCAAGGCAAATAACTCACGTATGATAGAGATATTAACAAATGTTTGTCACTTTTAAAAAAAAAAAAAAAAAAAAAAGGTATATTTGGGACTGACATAGAAAAACTAAATATTTTTGAAAATATAATATGGGGTAGAGATAGTCATTCGGAGATCATCCATGTAGAATGTAACCATGCAGCACCAAAAAATTGCATGGGACTCTAAGCCCGTTTTATTGTAGGGCATCATCAATCTTTGGGATAGACGACAAGAGACATGAGAAAATTAAAACTGCCTTTGAATTAATTAGGAATATATTACTCAATTAGAGCCCACATGAGAAATCGTCCGGAAGATGCCAACAAGACTCACAAATCAGAATAAGGGGCTGTTTGGTTAACTGTAAGTAGCTGTAAGTAGCTGTGATGTAAGTGGTTTTACATGTAAGTGACTGTTTGGTTTGATGTAAAAGTTCTACTTACATGTAAGTGGACTTACATCTCACTCACTTTTACAGCATTTCAACTTACATCAAAATTTGCTGTAAGTTGAAATACAGTAAAGTAAGTGGTATCCACTCACCACCATTTTATCTTAAAATTAATTATAAAAATATTTAATAAATTAAATTATCTTTAAAATTAATTATAAAAATATTTTTAAATAATAAAATTCAAAGAAATATTCAATTTAAAATATTTAATTTTTTTAAAAAATTATTATCATTAAAATACTTTTAATAATTAATTAATTAATTATTATGAAAAGTATTAAATAATTAGAACTAATATTAACATAATTAGTAGTATTAACATGATTACAAAAATAGTTATTTATGTTTTATTTAATATATTATTATATTTTAAAATACCAATTCTTATTTAATTTAAATAGAAAAAAATATTTTTATAGCATATAATTGAATTACATTACATTTTTTAAATTTAATAAACCACCACTAAATTAATCAATTTTTTAAATTAGTATTAATCCTAAATAATGAGAGTTAATATAATTAATAGCTTTTAAGAATAAAATTTAAGCATAGTATATAATTAAAAGATTTTATAAATAATATTAAATAACTAGTATTAATAATATGTAATAGAGGTAATCTTACCATTTTATTTGCATGGTAATCATACTCCTCAACTTACATCAAACCAAACAAAGAAAAAGCAAATACAGCATTTTAAATTACAACAAACCAAACAGCTGTGATGTAAGTTAAAATACAGTATTTTCACTTACACTGTAATTTGACTTACATGTAAAATCATTTACAGACAACCAAACAGCCCCTAAATGGATATTAAATATAAAGTTGACTTATTCTTTGCATTATATAGTTATGCGTTATTTTTATTTACAACATTAAAATAAATCATTAAATTAATTTTACATATTTAAAACTTATTATGAATTTAAAGTAAAATATAGCTTGAGGATATTTAACTAAAGTTATAGATCCTAAAACTAAAATTATTTCAGAATAAAATGTCTTATCTCATATCACCATATATGAATTTCATTATGTTTGCATAGCTTGAGAATATTTAACATGTGTCTTATTGAACTGCTTTTGGCTGTAAGGCAATTCATTTGGATGAATGAACCATCGAATCCATAGATTGGGTGTCCCTATTCCGCACGATACTGCAAACACATCTACCCTGATTAGGCTCAAACCATGTACCTATCCTGTTGGAATAGGGGACATATCTTCAAACCTAGATCCTTTAGATTTGAGCAAGCCTGGTGCATTGAGAAGGGCTTCAATAATTTGATCCAGGCTTGGTGGGAACAGCTCCAAAATGGAAGGTTGTGGAGCTTTCATCGTTGCAAAGAGACTCTTGATCAGAGTCAGGGAGAGACTTCGGTGTTAGGCAAAATTTGACTTTGGTTCCATTAAGCTAAAAAAATTGGTTGTGATGCATGACCTGGATGCCTTAGATATTGCATCACTCAGTGGCCAATGGACGAATGAACAAGAATTATATTCTAGGTGTCCTACAAGACAATGTAGCAGAGTTGTAGAAAAGATTGAAATCAAGAAAGATTTTGGCTCCTATTTCCGTTCTCTATTCAATGGAATCATCTAATTGCCCAAAAACTGTAACGCAGACCTTTCTACATTGGAAATCCTAGGAGAGCAGCCTTCAGACTGAGTGCAAATAAAGCACCCATTCCGGATGGCTTTCCAATCTTCTTCTACTATAAGTTTTGGTCAATCATCAAGGATGATATCACCAAAGCGTGTGAGAATTTTTCCCAAGTAAGGCAAAACTAGAGAGGATGATAAACAGGATAAACATAATCCTTATCCTAAACGTGCATACTCCAGAAAGCCAAGTCGATTTTTTTGATAATTAAGCTTTATCAACTCAACTCGACTCTTAAAATTCTCTCAAAAATTTTGGCATCTCGATTGAGCAAATTGATAGAATTAATTGAGGGATGATAAGCTTGTTCATTCTGTTCTTTTTCTCTATCTAGAATTACAGATGATATCTGGCGTATGTATGGATTCCCTGCCATGAAATATTTTCTAATGAATGCTGCGCGCATGGACGTGGATATTATATTAATCTCCAACCATATGTTCAGTGTCATTTTAGCCAGTAATATTAAGTCAACCCACTGACGTGCCCACTTAATTAGTTTGGTCAGTGTCCTCTGCAAACAAGAAACCCCAAACGACCAATTCAAAGACCAAGCATTCCATTTATATATATTATCGGTGTCGCCGTTTCAAACTCTAGACTAAAAAACACAAAAAAAAAAAAAAACTCCAGATTGTCACAACACAGCTATAATCCACGCGTTTTAATTTCACCTATCGTTTACAAAAGAAAAATCAAAACAATAATGATGGCAAGAACAAAAGAAGAATAAAAAAATCTCCATCTTTCAGGGCCATTCTTGGCGGATGATGATCATTTGAGATTCATTCTGGAAAACAAACTTCCAAAATCAATCTAAAATCAACACCAACTGTAATGATCAAAACAAATGAGCTTCTTCTGCAGGGCAATTCATGTACATGCAAACACAGCTCAACCCAACAAGAACCTCCACAATGGCAGCCTCGGTCTTCTCCTTATCAGAGAAATGCAGAGTCTGAATAAGCAGAGCCTTGGGTTTTGGTTCAAACCATTGCCTCCTGTCCATGTTCCTCTCAGTTTGCCACCTTAACGTGTCATGCGCCATTGGTCCCAACCATCTCAAGATCCTCTCAACTGCATCCTTCCATCCCTCGGCCATGAATCTATCACAAAACCCAGCTTCACGCCGGTACTCCCTGAGCTTTCTCCTCAAGGCTCCATGAAGCCCTTTTGGGAGCATACGATAAAACTCATCCCTGGCCGCTAATTCCCACCTCTGTTCCTTAGCAGTCATTGGCTCGTCACTAGACCTCACATGCAGTAACTTCTCAGCGGACACGATCACATCGGCGTATCTCAAAGCCATGCAAGACCAACCGACCGTGTTCGGAGGAGCTTCCAACATTTCACTCCACTTCCCACTCACATCTGCTTCCTTTGAACTTATAATGGGACACGAGTTCGGTCTGATTGGCAATTCGCTGGGCACGCGTCTCTCTATCGGCCCGGACGACGCTAAACGAGTGCGCGTACGTAATTTGGACACAGGCGCGAACCAAATGGACGAGCTTTTCCCGTGCAATGTCACAACCGGAGGGAGCCCCGGCACGAACGGGCCGAACACCGAGCAAACACGTGCGAAGATGAAGAAGGTGGAGGCCGACATGAGACGAACCACCTTGTCGAACGTTTTATTCCAGAGAGATTCCTCTTTCAGTCGTTGAATCTTTTGTTGCTGTGACTTCATTTCTAGAAGGAGCTCGTTGTTGTAGTTTGGTATGGGTCCGCTGTATCGGTTCCATTGCTTGTTAAGCTTTTGGCTTGAAACATCCATGGCTTCCATCTCCACGCAAAGCTTGGAAGTGGAGACTATGTATTTCTCCATCTTTTTCATCTTCTTCTCCGCTTTTTTCTTGCAGAAAGAGCCGGGGCCGAGTTGTTCTTGATCAGAGTTTCCAGTTTTGAGGTCAGAGTAGACTTGGATGAAGGACTTGGTGGGAGGTGCGCGGCACTTGGTCTCGAGACGGGAGATGGCCTCGGCGGCGTGGTCGAGGTCGGACATGATCTCGGCGCAAGCGAGGCGGAGGAGAAAGGATTGGTCGGTGGAGTTTAGGTACGAGACGCCCTGGGCGCGCATGGTGTCGGAGCGGAGGCGGTGGAGCTCGGTCTCAGACATGGCTTTGTGAAGGGACACAAGGTGTGACATGGTGGCCGCTGCTTCAAAGGAGAGGATTCCAAGGAGTTCTTCATGTTTATTAGCATCATTATTATTACCAACTATGGCTCTCAGATCTGAGAGCCAAGTCTTTGGAACCACCATGGGAACTGTGTGCTCTGCTTGCTCTGTTGTTGCAGAGGTGACAAATGATTTGAAGTGTTATAAAACCACAGACAGAGAGACCAGTTTCGTATGCACCTTCTGGGGACGCGCTTGTGTATAATTTGGGTGAGGAAGAAGGGTGCTGAAGTTAGAAGAAAGTCAGGGAGTCAAATAATCAGAAGAGTTGAATGGCTGTCTCTCATTAATAATTCAACACCAATGAAGCAATTACATATCTTGATTCTTTGACTAAACTATTATGAATGAACACACGCTCAGGTCATAAAAGGAGGATTTAGATATATATATATTTTTTCTTTTTTTTAAAAAAAAAGAAAGACGTGGGGGGTTTTTCAGGGGAGATTCTCAGTGGTTTGATTGGATGCAGGATGCGGCTTTTCTTCTTGCACGTCAATGGGGTCAGTATTTCCACTTTAGCTCTTTCACACAATAAGACATCAGTTTGTTTGAATAATTGGAAGGAATGACGTGAATTGTGTCACATCAATGGCTACTGTTTTTTTTTTTTTTTTTTTTTTTGGGAGCTAAAATCAAACGCTGAGATGAGGCCTGTGTTGGTTGTTTCCCATGTGAAAAAGGATCCTAGACGTACTGAATCTTACGACGCGTCCATACAGACGGAAGACCGGAAAAGATGGCTTTGGCCAGGAAAGAAGTCTTATTTATTTATTTATTTATCTATTTATTTAAGAAAAGTTAGCAACCAAGTTATAGAGGAGATTAGAGATTTTTTTTTAAAAAAAAAAAAAAAGAAAAAAAACCAGCAAAATAATGTAAATATATGATAACTTCCTCAATTTGAGCATCACGCACATTGAATTTTTTTAAGATATAAAAGAGTTTTCCTAATTCTAATGTTTCAAAGTAAGCAAATAATGTATATATTTTTAAAAATGATAGATAATTCACAATAAAAAAGCAAAATTAGAAGTTTTTTTAATAAATTGGATAAGACATAATTTATTACAAAAAACCACATAAAAAAAAACCAAATATATCCATACACAAAGACTCTTACTTAAAGCAAACTAAAAAACTAAAAAACAACAAAAAAGCCAAAACATTCATTAGAAGTGGAAAGAATACATGACAAAAGCACATAGAAAGACCATAGAGGGGGTTTTGACACATAAGGGAAAAATCTGCTCACACGTCCTTGAGAACTTTATCGTCTAGCCATTGATCAAGTCAAAAAAAGATGTATATGCCACTTCTAACAGTTAAGAGCGCTACTAGGGGGAACGTATGTTGGCAGTGTTGATTATCTCTCCATAGGAGCATGATTTCCTAGCAAAGAAGGTGTGGGGTAACAATTCCAGGCATCGAAAGTAATTATAGTTAAAGAAAATATTCACAAGCATCCAACAGTAAGGGCTATATGAGGAATGTTTTTACCACCCATTTACTAAGGAGAGCTTGATTGAATTCTTGCAAATTGAGTATGCTCCAGCTCCTTGCAACTTATATTTTTACGCTTCTATGACACTAGCGGGCATTTTGAGAAGGTGAGATCTTTACCTCTAAAGCCTCTATGTATTTTGTCAATCTCTTTGATACCTCATTTTGGCATCCCAAAGACTAATATCTAATAGGTGGAAAAAGTAGTTATGATTGAGTTAATAAGAGTTAATTGGTTACTAGTAGAAATAAATTAGATCTTCCATAATTTGATCGTCTGTGACAACCACAACCAATCTTGGTAATAAAGGATTTATTGAGATTAGGATACCTGGTAGGTAAATGGTAAAAGATTAACTGACCAATTAAGCTATAAGCACCTAGTGAATCCGGTAAAGTTCTTCGTTTTGTAGAAAATAGGCAGTTTTATATGGAAGTTGATAGCTAATCTAGATAATCTTTCGAAGAGATACAGGATGAATTTGAGTACTCTAAGATCTTCAAGGTCTTCTGCTGTGATGAGAACTTGGTCATTCTCATATTGTGGATAACACATTTTCCCGTGTGTCCCTAGGGGAACACCAAGAAGAACACTTAATGCTAGTGCATGATTGAACATTACATTGAAAGAGTTGGCCACTTGTGCAAAGAATGAGGAGGATGGGAGGGTTCCCTAGCTTGCCTAAGTCCTAATTGGTAATGGATGTATCCTACAGGCGTTCCATTGATTAAGACACTGGTTTTGGAGGATTTGAGAATCGCCATGATCCATGCAATCCAATTTTGCCTAAGCCACGAGTACAAGTAAATCTTGGAGGAAATCCTAATCTACAATGTCGAAAGATTTTGCAAATCCACTTTTAGGACATGTCTTGACCAGTTGTGCTTTTGAATGCTGAAAATAAGCTCCTCGATTAGTAGCAACAATATTTTCAGCAATGCTGCTCCTACCTTTTATAAAAGTTGACGGGCAGGGTCAAATGATTTTTAGGAAGAAGTTAATTAAGCTGATGGTAGAAAGTCTCAGAACTTTTCTGAGGCAAACTTCTTAGGCACTAGGGCTATGTTAGCCCAATTTAAACATTCTAAGTTAGCTTAATGGCTATGGAAATCCAAGCGGAGTTAGGTGTTTGGCTAGAAGGTGCTTTCGGAAAAATAGCAACAAGAATTAATATAGTTCTAGAGCTTTATCTACTCCTTCATTGAATGTAGCCTTCTTTATCTCTTTATGATAAAAGGGAGTTTCAAGAGTGGGAAGATCGACTCTATGATCTTTATGATAAAAATCTATTTGGCCTAGTTGGCCTTGAAACAGAAATTACGTTTACTACCGAATTAGCTGTGGAATAAATTGAAAAAGAAAGCATCCCCTATCCTTGGAGGTTAAGCGGGGGATGTGGTTGCAGCTGCGACTGTAATTGGCTATTTTGGGAAATATTTTATATTAGCGCCTCTTCCTTTAACCAAGTGATTATGCGCTACTATTTATGATAGAGCTCTTCTTGGTAGAGGGATATGCATTCTTATATCATAAAAACAGAATTTAATTAATAGTATTAAAAATAGAATCAAACAAAGTTATTTTTAGAAGTTTCGAGGCTAGAATAGCCAGGTAAAATATGAGGATTTACTCTTTAGTTACCTATGAAAATCAATAGAAACTTTTAATTTTTTTTCCTCAAAAAGTATAAAAAAGGTGCCAATAACATTAAAATTAATTTGGAATGGGAATTAAATAACTACTTTTTTTATGGCAGAAGTGGTACGTTTAAGATATCATAGGAGATGAAGTCCTATTCTTTTTACCATAGATTTAATTTACTATCTTGATTTGTAATTTGTTTTATTAATAAAAGTGGACAAACCACTTAAATACATTAAAAATAAAATAAGGGTAAAAAAATTTCAAAGTTAGATGAAAGAGAGAACATAAGCTGAGCGGATATATAGGCTGCAACCATGCTAACAATTTGGATGGGTAATCACTTGTTTTGTGGGTGATTGTGGCAATAGAGTCCTCTAGCACTCATTTTTGAATCCTAGCTAGTCTACATGTGATCAATCTTAATAATAGTTGAGATAGGAGATGATACAAGTTGGTTAAAGATGCAGTTAATCTTTTCCAACCAAAGGTTTCAGAAAATGGCCCAAATTAATTAGAAGACCCAAATCATTCAATGTAAGGTTTCAAGGTCATTGGAGATTTAAGATGTCCAAATTAAGGAAAAATCATATGTTTCTACCCAAAAAACTCAACTTAATTTCTTCTGAAAACAACACAATACAACACAACACCAATAAACGTGTGTTTCTTTACCAAACAAACACTGAATAACATATTTAATGTAATTAGTCAAGGATAAGTGGTATGATTCAAGATTAAGTTTGATTAAGCAGTGCCAATTATGTCTATGTGGAGAACAAAGGTTTGCTATATGAAGGAAGGAGAACCAAATTCCTGTAAATGCCTTGAAAATACCAATAAAGCAAATACCAGCTACCCAAAAAAAAAAATCTCTCCACCTTCCTTAGATCAAAGGAAAGAAAAAGTGTTAAAAAACACAGAAACCTAGGTATATAACGAGAATCAGTAGTGTTCTCCTGTAATCTAGATGTCCTCTTGAACAAAGATTATGACATTGGAAAATCAACTAAATGCTGGGACAGTGTGAACTCTGAAAATTCTCAATTAAACATGACTGAATTCTTTGAACAGTACTGAGACAGTGAACGCTTTTGGTGTTGTCATGAAAGTAGGATTAGTGTTTTCCAACGCACACACTCATCTATGCAACAAAGAAACTTCTATATTGAAACTTTTGCAGTTGTTTGTCTGCTAATTATACGACTGAAGGAGAAGAGTGAAACATAAACTATATATGAATAAACTAGTGTCAATGTTTAAATTGACCAAATACCGCACTAATCAGTTTTCAAGCATTCACACAACAATCAATCCAGTGGTTGCTTAAGCACTATTTAATCTGGCACATGAACATAGCATCCTGTGTTGTTCCTGGTCATTCATTTGGCAATTCAGTGGAAATTTGATATTAAGAAACTGCATCACCATTGAACATAAAAGAGAACAGAAAATCAGTCTATGATTTCTTGTCCCGTGCACCGACGTTGTTGACAATATAGCGCAAGAATCATGTACACAATATTTTGTTTTTCTTCATCCAGTAAATAGACCACAATTAAATGAGAAGTTAACACACACAGTGCCATAAATTAGAAAGAGACTAAGACACAACAATCACCTGCCAGAAGTGAAATACGGATTAGTAACGGGATATCTAGTTCTACGGTGAATTAGCAATGGCCGGCATGCTCATCAACCTATAAAAAAGCTTGGTGCTGCAATGTGGAGTTCTGATAAGGCAATATTCACTTCTCTCCCATCATTCGTGCCATCGCTATTCTTTCCTTGCATGCATAAGAGGCGAGTTCCGTCTGTGTAGATTGCTAATATTTTATCACTTCCCATCTGCAATCAAATAAGTTTCAATGGGATCAGAGTTAAGTGAAAGCTACCAAGCAACAAGGAACTATATTGCTAAATAAAGTCACATAAGCTTCAGGTGCATAAGATGCAAGCAAGTGGTAATTACGGGCAAAAAGATCATAAACCCTTTTATTTTTGTAAGATGCATGTATTGACATTTTCCAAAACAAAATTTCAAATGGAAATTTTCCTCGTCCACTACATACTGATTGTTCCTGAATTCTATAAAAAGCCTTCGTGGCTCCATGACGAGTAAATCGTAGTGCTCATCTTTTATCAAGACTAATGAATAATAACATTGAAAATTCTTATTAAATAAGGCAAATGAAAAACAAATTGTCACAAATATAGAAATGAGATATCTTTTGAGGTGGTTCCATTGATTAAGTGATGCTCTAAGAGCCAAGACAGTCAACATCGATCTACTTCAGATTCAGCCTTCAATACAGGGTAATATTGTTTAGAACCCAAACCAAGGCACAATATATATATATAGGAAATGAAAATATACTAAGCAGAAAAAGGGATCAATTAATTTTAGTGATAGGAGGATCATCAACTAGGCAAATCAAAGTTTCTACTAGTTTTAAGAAATATTATGCAGTTTTGGTTTCTATGGCTCTCTTTTGGTTATGTCTGTTGTTGTGATCTTTTCTCCCAGTCTGTTGCACTTGCTCTTTCTCAGCTTCCACCACCGGTGGGCTTTATTTAATGGTTATGGTCTATCCACCTTTGTTTTTAAAACAGTATTATGCACCGAAAATCTCGTCCAAGACCAAACTTCATAAAATTAGATGAGGTGAAGGGAAAAATCTCCATCACATTGTATGCTGAACTTCAGAGCTACCAACTTCATATTGATATTTAGAGAGAGCAACTCCACTACTGTTCTCAAATTTCAAATTCCCTTTGTTTATAAAAATCATGCTAGTGTACTCAAAGCTCAATTAAGTAGCCAATTTCCTCAAGGCTCATTGGAAATTTTCAAGCATGGTATTTACAGAACTAGGAGATCAAGACAAGTTTCATAACATTCTATAAACGAAATTGGTTAATGTGATCTTGATTCTAGATTTGGGTAAATAGCCTTTCAGAATTCCTACACTAATGTGTGATGCTACAATCAGGGTACATCTTGAATTTGGAGTACATGATATATCACCCAGAAATTTTCAAGTTGGATAACAAGTATGCCCATTAATACATGATATCCATTCATTGCATCTCTACACGAAAATGCAAGCCAATACATGCAATCTTGATATGAAAAAAGAAAAATCCTAATGATCATGAACTCAATTAGATATCAGCATGGCACTATGGTTACTTTCAACAAAATAAATAAATAAATGAACAAAAAGACTACCAAAGAAAGATGGGAAAATATGGTTGTCTATATGTATCAAGGCCTAGGCCGACGAGACTGATTAAAAATACCAAAGGACAACCTCATATCAACCAAGTCTGAGCTACGTATTTATAACATTGAGGAATACCAGAGAGATGAAACTTAAGCTAGTTACATTAAAGTAATCAGCATATGAAACAGTGCATACATAGAAGTTCATAATTAGCTATGCACATAAAATGAAGAAGAAAACATAGATGACGAATGGGTATCAAGCTGTAGTGATGATTCCTAACAGTGAATTACAACCAACAGTGACTCAGAATAATCATAAGTATTTATAACAGCAAGTCAGAATTTGAGCTACTGTAGAATAAAATATTGGAGGCGGCCTTGGGTATATATATATATATATATACACCCATATATTGCTAATTGGTATCAAGAGAGAGATTCAAAGCCAGCATGAGATACACCATATATGATAATAATAACAGGCGGGGGGGGATATGATACCATCTCTTGTCAGCAAAACAGCTTCCCAATTAGGAAATTTCCAGTGATATGAATGTAAATTCACTTCGTAGGTATCTAATATATATGCTGCTCTCTTTTCCATCATTAAAGATCCCTCAAAAAGGTTCCTTTCAATAGAAAAGCTAGCAGGCTCTACAAGTTCCAAGAACAATAACATCTTCTAGTAAGCATGGTTGGATAAGATAAGGATCCAATGCAGTAATGCACACCAAGGTGGCCGTATATGAATGATTTGATCTCCTGCTTCACAATCACTTGTACATGATGCAAAATGGATGGAAATATCGCTGTGATTGCTACTTGTTTTGCTTATACTGTTTTCCTCCAGTTGTATCAAGTATGGGGTTCTAATTAGATCTGCTTGTAAGCCTACTGTTTGTTGTCACGTTCTCCTGACACTTTCTTTCAAGTTCATATAAATGAAATGGTTCAACTGTGAAGTCATCAAAGCTAAGTCTGAAGCTACATAAAAGAAAAGAAGAAAAAAAAAAAACCTAAAAAAGCTTCTAGTTTGGAAGTAGCTAGTTAGTAACGCATGCTACCAACTCCGTCTCCTATTGGGCGCCTTATTTGAAGGAATTAGATGACCAAATTCCAAAGAACCACCCAAAGTTCCATAGTTCAAAAATACTGCAACACTCTTTAACTCCATTTGCATTTATTAAAACAAGCAGTATGCAGAGCCCAAGAGAGCTGTCACATCCTTGCCCACACTTGTCTCGTCTTCTACAATGAAACTGATGAAACTTTGCCGAACAGGATAACCAATGGCTAGATCCAAACACCGAGTCCATCTATCCTATCTATATCTATCTGAAACCAATACTCTAGATATTATTAATTCACGGTGCATGATAAGGATTAAATGCAATAAGAAAACATGAAATAACAAAAGAAAACATGATATTTCGAAACAGTAATATATAGAGAGAGAGATGGAGAGAGACTTATTATTGGTAGGACGGAGGACGAGGAGCTGAAGGAGCCCAGGCACCGAACATGTCAGGTGGAAGCTGACCATTGGGGATTAGATTTGGGGGGAGGTTCAACATGGGGGCTAATGAAGGATCAGCAGCCAAACCAGCCCCACCACCTGCCGAACCTCCTGGACTCTGTTGTAGCTGCATCCCCTCCGACACCGGTTGTTCACCAGCGGGAACATCATCCTCTAATGGCAGTCGCTCAAAAGTAGCATTAGAGAACGTTGCAGCAATGACCATGACTGGCCCTGAAGCTAGCAGCTCCCCCATGACACTGCCTCCCACCACCTGCCCTTGCCCACCGGCAAGATACACCTTCAGCCCCGTAGCGTCCGGAGGCGACGGCGCTGGGAGAAACGCGCCGGAAAGACTTAAGATCTCAAAGCGGCCGTGTAGCGTGACTACAGCTCCCGGCGGAGCACCGGGCTGGCGGAGAGATACATTAGTGACGACACCACTCGCACTGAGAATACAAACACCGCGCTGTCTCTTGCAAGCGAAGTTGTTCATGGCTTCTATGATGTCAGTACCGTTGGCGATCTCGAGGACGTGGGAACGGAGAGCGTTGGGACTATCTCGAGTGATGATGATGGGTGGCTTCGGCTTGTTCTTGGATCCGGGTGGGCGGCCACGGGGCCGCCGGCCTGGATTGCTCCCGGCCGAGCCACCAGTCTCAGCCATCTCGACAGATCCAGCCCCGCCGGCAGCGGTCTGGTCATCAGCATTGCCACCACTGTCGTCGTCGTCGTTGGGGTTGTTGTTACTGCCGCTGCTTTGGGTGGCAGTGGGGATAGGGTCTTGGTCTCGTCGTAAGGAGCCGAGAGGGCTGAGGTGATGTAGCTGCTGTGGATTCCGGAGGTCATCGCCGGTGGGGTGCCGGAGGTGAAGGGAAGGAGGTGGAGACGAGGAGGAAGCCACTGGATTGATCCCTCCCATGGCTACACTCCCAGCCCACCAACGGTTGGCCATGATATATGCCTTTGAAGAAGATGGATGACAGTAGTGATGGAGCACAAAGACAAAAGACTAGACTTGGATGGAAGAAACAAGAGAAGAGAAGAGAAGAGTAGTAGTAAAAGTAAGAGGAAGGAGATTCCTTTCTTGTGCTAAATTTAATTAAAAGTAGATGCGGATGGAGAGGGAGATGCACTACTGCTGCTCTCTGCTGCAACTTCCAGCTTCTGCAACCCTAGCTAATAACACCTTGGGATCAGGATATATAGCAGCTGACAACACATTCCCAGCTATACAGCTACGGCTCGTTACTCGGATCCGGGCCAGTAAAGCACCCTCCTTCTCACCAGAACCCAACTTGTTTCCCATAAGTTTCCTCCTCCATAAGCTTTTCTTTTATAGCAGGCCAGGAAAACAAATGAGAAGATTATTTAGCTAAACAAGACTGACCTTATAACTAGCAAGACCTGAAGAATTACACACACACACACACACACAGAGATGAGAAGCAGGTATATAGCTGCAAGAGTTCCACGAGACTCACCTGTGTGGTTATGTCTCTTATTTTCTTTCTCTCCTTTCCGACTCCACGGACGAGTACGTAGCATGTACCTCGGTTATCTATCTACTCAGTTTGAATCATATTTGAATGACCACTGTCCTCCTGTGGATTCAGGAATTCCTCTTTCCTTGATCTCCTTCTCCTTCTGCCCAATTTAATGAGCTAGTCGGGTTAAGAAAAGAAGAACCACAGAGACGGAGGAGTGAAAGCGGCTTGTGGGGTAACGTGCGCACGACCAAGTGGGGGAGAAACGGAGTGGGAACGCGTCATTGTCTGCGAGTCCCGACAAGGTATCGAATGCCAAGGTCCGAAACAAAGAGCATCCATGACTCGGCCCATCACCCCAGAGTCCCAGACCAAACCGGACACTCCCAACCCCCTCCCCGGTATAGTAGTAGTAGTAGTATATATATATTATTATTATTATTACTACTGATGCTCTCTTTCTTAAGCATCCTTAATATAATCCCTTCCCTAATTCCATCTAATCTCTTCCGGCCTCGAATATATATATATATATATGTGCAGATGTGCTCTTTTGATAATTGCTTCATTTACGGTGTTATTCTTGGTTGGTTAGCAATGCCTACACTAATTCGACTAGAATTTGTTTTTAATATTTTAAAGAAAAAAACACAAAAAACAAATCACCAAATTGGATTTTACAAACATAATAATATGATTTTGATAACAGAAAGAAAAAAAATTTTGTCAGAGGAAAGGTAGATATATAACATGATTTGACCAGTGCTCTTATTTTGGATGCATTGATAGATCACAAAAGGATCATTCATGCACTCATGCTCATCATCTACAGTTCGAATCGGATAAGCTGCGTGCGCTGTGCTTCCAGCCTGTCGGCTTAATGGATGTTTCCGGTCTCACCTCAAAGTGTGTGCGACTGAGAGAGACCCAACCCCAACCACACAAGCACAATGGCCCAACTCATTTAACACATCATGCAGCAGAAGTGAATCAAGTCCATTAAATTTAGGCTCAGTTTGGTTTGGTTCGCTTTGGTTTTCACATGCCGTACCTTCTCGGAGTCGGCCTTTTTTGGCGAGGCAATTTCAGTGGCTCAAGTACACAGTGCCGAGATTGCACGTCCCATCATCACATGGTCATGGTGTTAGCAATTAATGGCGGTGCAGTATATATATATATATATATACATATATGAGAAATATAAAAAAGGAGAACAAAGGTAAAAATGAAAAAAAAAAAAAAAAGGGGAGTGAAAGTTGCCGCAGCCGTCCGTTTGTCTACAGCGTGTCTCCCAAAGAGCAAGTGGGCTCCGTGAGGTCAAAGTTATGCGCTCTGAAGGCAGAGCGGCTTTATTAATAATTGGTTATGCGCCATCTCTTCTTTCCTGTTGGTATAAGTCCCACCATCCGCTACACTTTGATTGCAACGTTTGGCCGAACATGGATGGATGGATGTTTATTTATTCCACTCGTGAATGGAGTGACTGAATGAGTGAATGATTGTTTTCCAGACTCCCAGTTGCTTGCTCATGTCATAACATTCATTATCAAGCCTGGATTTCATTAGCCCATTCCCCCGCTTAACATATTACTCACCTATTTATTTATAATTAATGTATTGATTTCACTATATCTTATCTTTGCATGAATATATCCCCCCGGGAATGACGAAGTCTTAATTGGATTCAATTTAAATTATTTTGTGGGGTTTTTTTTTTTCTTACTAATGGTGACTACTAGTTAAAAACAGAGTTCAAAATAGGATATTAAAAGACGGAAGAGTCAGAAACCAAATGTTCACCTTTTTTATAATTTGGCCCTTTTGGGCTCATTTATATTAATTATAGTTTTATGGGCCCTCCTTGTTCAACAATGGCTTGAATCTCTTCATCTGGGCTCTTGAAAAAGGCCGTAGACTGTTGTGAGCCAAGACCCTTGTTGGGCATTTTTTTGTGTGTGTGAATTTATATTAATTTTATATATAAATGAGTAATGCTATGCTATGCTACTAGAACATCTCCACTAATGCCCACCACTATGTTTGATCTCTTCAATGCTCTGAAGGCACAACCATCTTATTACCCTCAAACTAGTGTGCTATCTCTGCAGCATTCATAGCATCGGAAAGTCCAACGAAAACGAGTTTTACACCATTGTACTATGACTCTACAGTCACCATTCCAAGACCCAAACTCTTAATTTAGGATCTTTGAAAAAACATATAAAAAAAGCTCTCAAGGGAGCCGAGAGGAGAGAAACACATCTCAAACATTGTACGTAAGTGGATCCGTTGCAAGTTATTTCTCCTCCTCCTCCCTCCCTCTTGTTCTTTGGGACCTTCCCCCTTGTTCCCTAGCATGGCCCCTTTGGGGCCTTCGGGGTTTCCCCTCCGTCCAAGAGCAAAATCTGGGGTGTCTTGGGCAAATGTTGTTAGTGCGAAATCTGCTTTGTGACCCCGTCGGAACCCCCTCTCCACCTTTCCAAAGTCCATTTCGACAAACTAAAGAATTTGTCCCTTTGCTTGGTCTCCATTGGTGATGACCTCTTGTCCCGAGAGATAGCATGCAGTCTTCACTTTATGCAAAGTTTCTAGGTAAAGCGTTGTCTCTAGAGCGAGGCCAAACGGCCCTTGCCAATGTGTGGAGAAGGTTAGGTGCGTTCTCGGTCGGCGACCTTCCTAATGGTTATTATTACATAAGATGTGAGTCAATGGAAATGCAGCAAAAGCTTCTATGGCATGGACCATGGATAGTTCTTTGGTCGTATCCTTCAATTAACCCCCCGGTGAAAGCTTTCAACCGGCCTTTGAGAAACTTTCTTTGGCGGCGGTGCGGATCCAAATCTACCATCTTCGATCGAGTTATGGAGCGGTGACATTCTTGAGTTCGTTGCCTCTCAATTCGGCGGAGTTCTTAAAGTCGATGATCATACGATAGATCGATCCCGAGCCAAGTTTGCACGTGTACGTGTAGAGTTGGACCTTAACCAACCCCTCCAACAAGGAACTTGGGTGAAGTACGGTAACCACTCTGTCTTCATTTTAGTTCTTTACGAAAAATTACCTGTTTTCTAATGCAAATGTGGTAAGGTTTGCCATGGAGAAGCCTACTTGTCTCCTTATTAGCAGTCACACTGCGTGATGGTCAACATGTGCCGTCGGCCCTCAGGCAAACGGGCGCAAGCTGACATGGTTATGCAGGATGATGAGGCTACAAAGGAGCATAAAGGCATCGAAGTGGATCCAACCTCAAACTATCCAGTTTCGGACAATGAAAAAGAATTTGGTCCCTGGTTAAAACCACGGAGACGACAAATGGCTTCTCGTGGAAACTTTCGAGGTCGTGGTGGTTCTCGTTGTAACCCATTTGGGCGACGTTTGAGGACGATGAGCGGGATGCGACATGTGGCCTTGATTTCAATGAGTCGGGTTCATTACCAAGACAAGCCCCAAGTTCCCCGGGCGTTGACGAGTTCCAAAGCTCCCCGACGCCGTTGCTTTAGGCCCCCAAAAAAATCATCAAGCCTCCCATCTCGTCAACTGTGCGGACGCCCCTTCAAACCCTCTACAGTCTGACAGCCCTGACAGCGCCCCTTCCCACTCGCCGTCTCTAGCTCAAACTCCTACTTTACATGTGGGAAAAAACAAAAGCTGCCTGCTAGGGTTACAAACCGGTGAACCTTCGCGTTCTTCCACTCAACCGATTTCGACATCTGGCCCCTTAATCATTTCCTCAGTCGCACTTATGGACTCTCCTCGTGCAAAAGCCCCCGGAAATCAACACTCGCTGACGGTTGACAAGGTCGTGGGAGTCCTCTCATCCCCTGCTCCCAGTGATCGGAGTATGAATGCCTCCTCGACGATGACCTCGGTCTTACAAATGAGATCGATGACGATATCTTGTTACGCCATTTTCGGAGGGATTCAAAAAGCCAAATCTTTGTTAAGAGAGCCCCTTCAAAAAGGGAGAAGAAGCGAGAAGAAAGGGAGACAATCTCTCATATACTAATCCTCTCGCCCTTTTACTTTGATTTCTCACTCTCTCGTTATGAACTTAAAAATTATCTATTGGAATTGTAGGGGGTCTTTCAAACTCTCATACCATGGATCGTATAAAAAATCTAATGAAGCATAAGAAGCCGGACTTCATTTGTCTAGTGGAAACCAAACTTTTGGCTCTTCGTCTCCAAAGCTTTTGTAAAAAGTTTCATCGATCTTTGGGGCCGGGCAGCTATCCCTTCCATGGGGCTATCGGGGGAATCCTCGTCCTTTGGAAAAGAAATGTCGGCCGTGTCACTCCCGTGGCTTCCTCTCATCTCGCTCTTCATCTTGTTATTACATATGATAATCTTTCTTGGATCCTTACAACCATTTACAATTCGTAGGTCCTTTCCCATCAAAAGCTTTTGTGGAGAACCCTCTCGGGGTTTACGGCTTTAACTCTCCCGTGGCGTTAAGCGGCGATTTCAACGCTATTTTACATCAAAATGAACATCGTGGAGGGAGTTTTTCTTACTATGCCCCTAAATGACTTCACTTTTCAAATTTCGTTTTTATTAATAATCTCCATGACCTTGGTTTTTCAGGTTTTTCTTTCACTTGGTGCAATGGGCATTCAGGTCTTGCCTACAGATGGGCAAGGCTGGACCGTTTTCTTGCAAACACTAACTGGATCCTTCATTTAAAAAATCCCTCGATTGCCCATCTCCCTCGAATCAGCTCTGACCACTCCCCCATATTTTTACAGCTTCAAAACCCTATCTCTTTCTCTAAAAAGATCTTTCGTTTTGATAATGTTTGGTTTGATTATGAGGGTTGTCACAATAGTGTCGTTTCTGCTTGGTCGATTGACTCGTCTGCTTCTCCTATGCAGGCTTTCACGCATGCTATTTCTCGCACCAAATATAATATTCTCAAGTGGAAGAAGACTGGCCTCTGCCACATCGATGAGGAGCTTAATAATATTCAACTTGAGATTTCCAAATTTAAAGACTCTGAAGGATCTTCCCGTGACTTTTGGCACGTAATTTGGCTCCGAGCTTTGCGAAATCGCCACAACGCCCTCCTTAGGCAACAATCAATATATACTGGGGGCAGAGAGCAAAATTACTTTGGATGAAAAAGGGTGATCATAATACTCATTACTTCCATAACATCGTCAAAATCCGCCACCAAAAAAATCGGGTGAGATCTATTCAAGATTCCTCTGGTAATATCTTTACTGAGCACTCTGAAATGGAAAATTGTTTTACAAATTTTTATAAAAATCTTTGGTCGTCTTCTTGCTCCAAAAACCTGGATTTCTATTTGAATGCTATTCCAGATGATCTCCCGACTCTTAGCGACTTGGATAGGGAGTCCCTTATTAGACCAATTTCCAAATCCGAGGTCTATAAAACTCTCAAATCCATGCCGCGAGGAAAGAGCCCGGGACCAGATGGGATTAATGTGGAATTTTATATTTTTTACTCGAACCTTATTGGTGATCACTTCTTTAATGCTATTGCTCATTTTTTTTAGCACTGGTCTTCTTCCTAATTCTTGGGGTAGGACCTTTGTCACTATGATTCCCAAAAAGAGCAACCCTTCCTGCGTTTCCGATTTTAGACCAATATCTCTTTGCAACGTGTGTTATAAAGTTATTTCAAAAATTCTAGCCAATCATTTAAAGAATGTTATCACCAGCCTCATAGGTACTGAGCAAAACAGCTTTCTCCCAGGGCGTGGCGCTGCTTATAATATCATCGCAGCCTAGGAGATAGCTCATAGCTTAGAATTAGATTCTTCCATAACCCCGAAGATGATTTGTAAAATCGATATTGAAAAAGCCTTTGATTCTATTGAGTGGAAGGCCATCCTTGCTACCCTCCAGAGAATGAACTTCCTTGTTACCTGGGTTAACTGGATTGATGCTTGTCTTTCTTCCGCTTCCTTCTCCATTATCATTAATGGCCAATGCTTTCTTAGGGGGTCCGACAAGGTGACCCTATTCCCCCTCTGCTTTATCTCTTGGTCTCCCAAAATCTCACTGCCATCTTTACAAAGCTCTGTCCCTTAATTTAATTCCAGGTTTTAACACCAATCTCCCAAAAAATTTTAATCACTTACTTTTTGCAGATGATCTCCTTCTTGTCTCCAATGCCTCTAGAAAGTCTGCGAAAAGTTGTCTTCTCTGTTTGAACATTTTCCATAACATTACTGGCCAAAAACCTAACCACAACAAATCTGCTATCTAAGTCCCCTCTTGGTGTAACAAGCATCGGCCAATTCCCTTTCCGGAATTTTGGGATTTAAACTTGGGAACTTTCCCTTCACCGATCTTGGCTCTCTCATTTCCCCTAAAAAACTTCTTCCCAGACGAGCTTGATTTCATCATAAACAAAGTTAAGTCCAAAATTCATTCCGGAATCACTCTTCTATCTCTTCTCTCTGGCAGAGTCATTCTTCTTAACAACTCTATTTTCTCTATCCCTAATTATTTCCTTTCTGTCATGAATTTACCTCTCTCCATCTTAGACAACATCTCCAAATTAGCTCATTCCTTTCTCTGGGGTAACACTGGCAGCAATCATGGCTTTCACTCCGTTGGTTGGAAAGTTTCCACTCTAGATAAATCTGATGGGGTCTAGGGCTTAGAGATCTAAGGCTGGTGACTCACTCCCTAATGGCCAAGAATATTTTTGATGTTCTTAATTCTGCTAATAAGCTTTGGGTTGACATTTTTAAATTAAAATATCAAGGTTGGCATGTCTGGGATTCAGTTCTCACTTCCAAGACTTCCTGGTTTTATAAATCCATTTGTAATTCTGCAAAATATATTAGACCTAATCTTAGAATCATTTCCTGTAATCCCAATTGTATTGATATCTTTCATGACCCTTGTATCCTTGATCTTCCTATCCTTAAAAAACCAACTTTCTTAAATATGGACTTAGACATTGATGATATTCATTTTCTGGATCTGTGTAACTCCAATGGCCTCTGTAAAGATTCTATTGAAAATGTGCTGGGCCATGTTCAAGATTGGGACTGGATTAATAAAATCACAATGTAATGTGACCTCAATAGTTGGGTTTGGGGTAAACTTTCTCATAAATATTCTATTGCCTCTGCTTGTGTATCATGAGCTTAAGCGTTTCCTCTCTTCACTTATACACTTGGTCCGGATGGTCTGAAATCCGGAAATTTAATGTTTTGCCTCGTATTAAATTTTTTATTTGGAAACTTTTTCATGGCAACCGACTCTTGGGGCTTTTCGTTATAATCTCAACATGGGTCCTTTCATGCTTTGTCCTTTACGTAGGTTTGGAAGAAGAAACAAACTGCTCATATCATGTGAAATTGTGTCAAAATTAGCATTTGTTGGGAAGAGCTTATGTTTCGTCTTGGGCTAAACTCTCGCGCTAGTACTCTTCTTGTTTCGGAGATTGGTTAACAAACGATTTTGGTTCTCGGCCTTCTAATTTAAGGTGCAAAGCTGCTATAGCCACGGTCTCTTGGCTCATTTGGAAACAACGTTGCAATCGATCTTCAATAATACTCCGACCAACTTTAATTCTATCACCCCTAGAGCACGGGCTCTCGTATTCCCATGAGTGTTACGTGGGGGAGGTTTTTATTTCTAAGAATATCTCTCATTCCATCTCTGTTTATACGAGATGCCTCCCGGGTTCCTAGGAGTAATTCATTGGATTAGGGTTTATTATACTTACAAATTCAAACCAAATCCTTCTTGCGGGGTGCAATGGGGTATATCTCAAGCTCTCCAATAATGGTTGAATTAGGTTGCGAGTTAATCTAGCGCTTCAACGGTGTAGTGCACATAATCATTGGCTTCCTTCTCGAATCTATGTGACCGCGGGGGCATTGCATGCTTAGTAGGGAGGAATTTAACCCTTGTACGGCATGGCACTTCAACAAGGAGTACGAGAACTGAAGAAAAACTTGAAATCTTTTCCCAACATTTACATTGAGACCATCTCCAGGAGAAGATAACATTGTTGTTGATTCTCTCGAAGACAATTATCGCTCTTTTTGATGGATTGGACCGCCCAAGTTGGTGTTGGAAGAGTCTGTGCTCCACTAGAAGATTTCATTTCTAGCTTCGTTTTTTCTGTTTTTTTTAGCTTAATTGCTCTTTGTTATAAAAATTTAGGATCTTTGATATGGTTCAGTTATTTAAAAAGATCTTCTTGAAATCTTTCACCATTAATACCAAATTCACCATTAATACCAAATAGATATGGAGCTCAACATCAAGAACACAAGAAAATAATATCTCAAGAAGTAGAACAAACTCACAAACAATTTTGTGGATGACATGGCATCCACTAGAAAAGGAAAAAAAAGGGTGGATGACGTGGATGACATGCCATGTAAAAAGAACCATTCACGAAATTTGTTATTACTAGATGTAAATAACATTTCAATTTAGCTCTCAAGGCTTGTTTACCCACAAATGCTCATAACTATGTTTTTGATTGTTCAACACTCTGCAGTTTAGATAAGAAACCAATGATTCTGTCTTATTCTCGGAGGTCCTTACAATGTGAAGTGAACTAAAACAGGGAGAAATTCTTATAATTTCAAATAAGAAACCAATCATTATACATGGAATACAACAAACTATGTTCCCACCCAAAGGAATAATTAAATCATCATGAGTAACATCAGACATGAAATTCATTCAGTCAAAAACAATTCCGGTGCTTTCCAACTGCCATTGTTTTTATCAGAAGAGATCATCGTCTCAATGTTTTGTGTATGAAAATAACAGAGTTCAAGATAATGCAATATCACTAAAAAGAAAAACATAACATAATGCCTCGTAATGAACTGTACATTCTCATAAAATCTATTTTCTTTAACGTGGGTTGAGTATAACAAAAACTCACCATCCTTTTCATTGTTCTCTTTATTTTCTTTCTTATTCCTTTTTCTTTGTGAATATTCACAAACATATCTAGAGAGCAGGGTGGGTTATCATTTACGGTGGAGATGTTACCTCACCGGGGTAACAATGCCTGATCCCAACATCAATAATCTTCTCATTGGACACTTTTGTGCGAGCTTCACAACAATGCCTTCTTGGTGCCTGTGTTTCATAACGCCAAAAAAAAAAAAAAAACTTTCACATTTCAGTTTTAAATTCCCTTATCATCATGATGTAAATTTCCAAATATTCACCCAATCCATGAGGGGAAAGAAAAAAATCAGCTTGACTACTATCACACGGGTGGATATGGACAATCAAATACCAACCTCTTAAATAATTATCTCAAAAGTTAAAAATATCAAAATATCAAAATATCAAAATATCAAAATCAGTTGAGTTGATAGATGATAAGGATATAATATGGAAGATTAAATGCTGGAGAAGTGACCGCCTACCTAATCTATGTGCCACAAAGAAATTAGAGGTTGGAGATTTAATATTTTTTCTTTTTAATAACATAGACTTACAGCAGTAAATTAAATAGATTAAATATGTATTTTACTTATGTCTCAATCATGTATGGAAAGTTCACTTTGTCAAACGAGACGAGAGTGAAATTTTTTGGCCTTTTCATTATTAAAAACAAAATTCAAACAGACATAGGAAAAAACTATAAAATAAAATACTGAAAAAGCTAAATCAACCGTTTAAACAAATCAAATCCTTTAGTGGATTAAACCCATTCCAATTGGAAAACCGAATTTTAAGAAATTAAAAGATTTGGAAATTAAACTATCCTAAATTGAACCAATTAAATAAGCTTTTTGTTTTAAAGTTCACTCCTGTATAAGTCCAATGCCGGACCATATAATATGTCAGTGGCCTAGAGAGAGAAAATATTTAGCAAACAGTACCTTTTGCCACTCGTAGGGGTCCATCTTGGGCGCCACGACCCGAATGGACCGCACCTGCGACGCGGATGCAAAGCCAGCCCGGTCACAGCCTTTGTTGCTGCTAGTCTCGTGCCTGGTGTACTCCGTAACAGTGACTTTTTGAGCTTTGCTTCTCTCGCTGACACGGTCCAAAAAGAACAACATCGGTTCGCAGTTATTGAGCACCGTGAAAGGCCGTGTATTGAAAACGAATGGCCCGTTCTGGGAGGTTCTCCATGTGTGAAACGTCTGGAGAGGAACTTCCAGGTCGTGAGGAGGGACGACCCAGTGATACAATTGAACCGTGTAACCCCATGAGACTGAGACGGACCAGTTGTGGCCTCGCTCTCGGTTGTAGCAAAAGGTTTGCTGGAGCGTTCGGGCTGGGTCGTGACGAGATGCGTCCATCAGAGTCCGGATCGCATCCATTTGGGTTGATCGGCTCGGTGTCACGGTCTGGACGTCGTCTAAATGGTGAAGTGATACTAATGGGGCTATTGGGTGCGCGGCCAGCATGCCATAAGCGTCTCCGCGCAGGTCCACCTAAATTAACACATCATTGCAATTAGATAGAATCTGATTGCCAGATTGAGATTGGCAACTTATTCATTTAGCAGGGGAACACCACTGAACATGATGGTATTCCCATTTTGATGCACTAAGCGATTAAATCAAATCACTAGTGGGGGCATTTGGCAAGCTGGCCTCATGAATAAGCTAAAGCAGTACAGGAGTAATTGCGAGGTTGAAATTCATCGTCTGAGTGTTCAATGAACTTGATATTACTATTTTTGACCTATTATATTATAAAACCTCCTTTGGTATAAATCACTATTGATCAATCAACTGAACAACAATATCTTTGTCTCTCCAGATAAAATTCCAAGTTATTACTATTACTGTCTATCACCGGTTAAAAACATTCAACACTTTGAAATCATCATGCATGGGGGATAAACAAGTAATTAGCTCCCACAATAAGAAGAAAGAAAAAACAAAAAGCCAATGGAGGATGAGAAGAGGGCAAGGAAGGGGCCCCATGAATGAATGCAGCTGTTCCCAATAGCAGAAACATCTTGTCTGAAATGTAAAGAATCCTAGCCATAATATACAGCCCACTCAAACAACCTTCACACAAGATATAACAGTAATAAATGAAGGTTTGGTTACCTGATGGAATCCCGGTTCTCTGGTGAGTGGCACACCGAGCTCACTGAGGCAAGCCTGAATCCTCTCATCACTGCCATACAAGTGTATATACCTTTCCAAGCACCCATCTATGACTTTAGCGAGCTCCGCCGCCGCCGGGTAACTAATGGCGAAGCCACCACCGCCGAACGCCGTCCCATACGAGTGCATCAGGTTTTGTTCCACACTCTCGGAAGGTGCCCCGATGTACCACATTTGGTGATGGTCGTACTTGCCCAGAACGGCCACCAAATTCTCCACGAAGAACACCGTGTCATCATCACCCATCACGAACCACCGCACGTTCTCCATCCCAAGCCCGAAGGATTCCGCCACGATCCGCGCTATCCGGGACGCCGAAGCCCGCGCGCCGTACCCCGAGGCGTCTGCCGAAACACGGTACGGCGGGCACGTGGCCGGCCATGACCCACTCTTCGGCTCCTCGTCGAGCCAGACATGTCCCCGCATCTCACCTGGCCGCCACCAAAGCTCGCTGTAACCGCGCCGTTGGTGCCAGGTGTGCGATGAGGCACCGATCCCGAACACGATGTGGGAGATGGTGGTCGGTTCGGGAGAAGCGGTTGGGCCTGGAATAGAGGCCGGGAATGGGTCCGGGTCCGGGTATTGGTCGCAATGGGGGCATGACCATTGGTAATGGCTGGAGCTGACGGCCGAGTAGGAGATGAATACGACGGAGAAGACCAAAACGATGGAGATGGTTGCCTTGATTGAACGCCAGAGGGTGTCCCGGTGGTAATCCGCCGAGAAAACCCAGCTTTTCAAGGAAAGGAACATCTCTTTTCCGTCTTTCAGACCGGATTGGAAAGAAAACCAGCCCAGAATAAACGATGGAAAAAAAATATATATATATGGGAATATTCAGCTGTTATTTTTCAGTTTTTCCTTACAATTCGTAGTTATAAATAATAAATTCCTAGAAATCAAGATGTGATTTATATGTCGGTTTAACTAGACCGGAATCCATCGTAGGGACCTGATCAATATTGGGCTAATATCACGCGTCCTGTTCTCCGAGGAAAGACGCCATGGATGATGCTAGAAACGTAGGACGTGGCATTGTGGCAAGCAAAGTCTCGCGGCGTTGATTACAACGTTATGCGGTGATTGTGAAATCGGGGAGAAAACTTGAGCGAATTTATTTTGTTTGACTTCAAAATTTAAACTGGGTTGTTGGCTTTCATGGTTTCACTTTCACCCCATTGGGCTTCCGGGTTATCTTAAACACTCGAAGACTTTGTGGGAGGATCATATTTGTGCCCTCTAGGCTCACTGTGGTGAACTCATTTTTTCCCCCCACAATTTCGTCTTACCGAATGTTAATATTTAAGCTGCTCCAGTGAACCATATAGGAAATCAACCGCATTAGACAAGGCCTCCAGTGGTCAAGACCGGATATTAACCACCTTGGATGCCTCCAATGCTCGAAACTAAGGAGATTAGGATATGCTAAATATGGAAATTTTCAACCTGTGCTACTCTGAAAATGGTGGTGGAAAATCTCTGCAAAGAGTCCATGGTTGTGGTACAAGGGCTATAAATTTTAACTATTATCTGAGAATTCCACTCGGAACTTGTTCCTTAGATACCATAGAAGGAAGTTTTTTTTTTTTTTTAAAGAATGGTATGCTCAATTGCTTACCTGCTTCTAGGGCATGTGTTCCTCCAATGTTTATAGTAGGGAAACTCCTATGTTCTAGGCCAATAGATGGCTTAACTGATGTGCACCAATAACTTTTGGCTTGACACCTTCCAGGTTTCTCAACACCAAGGGCCACTGTTGAGGACATAAAACATGAGATGCTCGGGCCCCTAGCTATCTTGCAAGTAGAGGTTGGGGATAATAACCTCATATCTAGGATCATATCCGAGAGCTATATTGGGAACTACTCCAAGTAGTGGAGTCTCGCCTCTAATGGTATTTCTTTGTCAAGTCTTTCTATGGATTTTTTGAGTGACGGGGCACACACTTGTTATGTGACTCAAACCGTTTGGAAAGGAGCTTGCTCGTACAAAAATCTATCCCTTCAACTAGTTAGCGTGGAATAACGGAATCCCGACTCTAAAATATTTGATGAAAAGAAAATGTAATAATTGTCAATTGCGATAGTATAGTTTGTCACACTTAAAAATTTTAGATCAGTTTTTCCTTCATTGCCCTCTAGCTGGATGGATTTGAGAAAATATTTAGCCAATAATTCAACTTCCAGTGTGTTTCAACCTCGCTTAGGGAGCTGTGGAACTCTTGGAGATTGACCCTTAAAGGCCTTAGGAGGTAAGTTGGAGATCTCTTAGAATATTTAGCTAGAGCGAAATAAACACATCTTCAATCAGACATTTTTGGTTGTTTTCATCGATTATTTAGAAGATTGACTATATGTTATTATTCTAGTGGTCCATAGTTCTAGAGTTGAAGTGAGTGAGATTATATTAGAGGACTCTATAGCAGTTATCAGGCATAGTTTACAATTTATGGGTCCCACTCCTGAGGCATGCGAGTATGGCAAGATGGCATCCACCCAAGATTTTTTTTTTTTTTTTTTTGTCAAGAAGAACGAAACCCCTAATGGGACCGCTAAACTAAGACAGGGCGTGCGCATGCCTCGATCGGCTTTGTGGGGCCGCGCACACATGGGCGCGATACCACCCACGGTTCGTGCTCACAATTCTCGAGACATGCACCTCACCCGAGGATTCGAACTCTCGCCACTTGCGGAAGCGTCTTCACGGGGGGACCAAATGCCAATTGACCCAAAGGCCATTGACCATCCACCCAAGATTTTGACTAGGCCCACTTGGTGAGATGTTTGCCTTGGGGCTCTTCCCCAGGGGTGGCTTCGTTAGTCCAGTCTTTTGGTCTCTCTTGTTTCTATCAGCTATTTGATACTTTCCTAGTGAGCTTCTCTTCTGTGTGTGTGTGTGTGTGCCATGTGCTTATTTTGTTATTTCCTATTTATTTTTTGTTTTTTGTTGTCTCCGATTAACATGTCTCCGGTTATTAGTGCTGACTATCAATCCAAATCCCATATCACCAAGAGAGAGAGCATGTGTCGGATAATCAATTCTGAATCAATATGTACACCACTAATTGCATTTGTCATATTTGTGTAAAAAAAAATGCAAATATATCACATATCCCAATTTATATGCCGAGGAGGATAAAAATTCCTCCAAGTCTTGCATTTTGAATAAGCAAATCAAACTGTTCCATACTAGATGAAAATTTAACAAAACTGACGGAAATAAAGAGGTAAAATTGATGTTACCGATATGTGCAATAGGTTCCATTTAATGGGTTTCCAGACATGCGACAAATGGACAATGCATCATACAAATTGTTCGCCAAAGTAGACAGTTGGAACTGGTGCATGATGTTAATTTCAATATACGGTGCTTTATTTCCAACAACAAAAAAGGAGGAAGTAGTTTGACATGGAAAAATGCAATCAGAGGCTTTGGTTGGGTTACCTACAACCAAGCTTACGGTGATGCTACAAAGTCAGTTACACACGGCTCAATGAAGGAGACAAAAGTCAGAAAAAGCATGAAAATAAGAAGGAAAGAAAGAAAACAGAAAGAACTATCTCCTATAAATCTAATTCAATTAGGTGCTGCTTGTTTTTGCAGGATTTGAGACTCTTTAGCCTTCTTACAAATAAATACGAGGGTCCCTCGCTGGAGCCAACTACTGTACCTTGCTCTTGGAAAGATGACAGCCGACTTATCCTCCTCGTCCCTTGTCCCTGTTCTTCATATAATAGTGGTAGTCCTCTCATCTTTGCCAATAAAATAAAATAAAAACATCTAATGGCAAGAGATTTGGTAAAACTAAGAGATACTGTGACAATTTGTCTCTTTGTATTTGTCATTGATTGATACATCAAACAAGTGATAAAAATTAAGGCAGGTAAGTGGAAATAGGCAAGAATCTGTTAGTTTGAGGATTTAGGCATGGGTATTGAATTGAAGTGAGATTCAAAGAGGTCTTGTTGTAAAAAGATTGGGATTAGAAAAGAATAGAACGTGGACGAATGTTATGAAAATGAATAGAATGTGGTCTCTAAAAAAGTTGGACGAATAGCTTGAGAAAGGTTTTTACATTCAAGACTTGATCTTCAAATGTTACAAGTTAAGGGATATTTATAGTAGACGCACATGATTTTTGAATCTTCTAATATTTTACAAAGTAATTTAGCTATAGATTTCATTATACATTTTTTCGCAAAAATATCTCGACATCCTTATCCAATTAAGTCTCTAGTTCTTCAAGATCTCATCTTAAGTTGTCTTCAATATTATCAAAGGACATTAATTTTAACAGAATTTAATACTTTTGATTCAAGATCATCATCATGCACTGTTTGCCAGTGATGATCAAGTCTTAAATGTTGTTGACATTGATCCTAGTCCTGAGAACACTGTCCTTGATAACTTGCATTTGTGTAATAACATCTCTGATATGATCCATCCTCTCTTTTGCAGATTCTTCAGAGCATGAGATTGCAATATTAACTATAGCTGCCAAGCATTCATGCAGCTTTGCGCCTGCATTTGAGCTTTGAGGTAGGTTTTCATCAGCTTCATATGACAGCAAAACGGGATCAATTATATCCACCACTCTGTGTTTGAATGGCTGGCTTGGAATACTATAACTAGTATTGAACTCTAAAGTGAAGAGAGCATAGGAGAACAGAGTAATGGCAAGCTTTTTTAAACTTCAACCACACTGCTTCATTCATAAAACAAAAGAGTACATATATAACCAAAACATAGACTTAACATGATAATAACGTGAACAGTACTCTACTAGTACAGTAATAAGTTAAGCTAAACCTTGTCTTCAGATACTGATCCATCATAGCGTTAAGGGTTACTGTGTACGTGCTTGTTTCAGTGACCCTCCTTATCATGCCAGCACATCATCACACCCTTGCCACCTTGCCTTCAAGCCTCAATCATCATCATTCCAACACTCTGTCTGGGAAGACATTCTCAGCTAGTTGATGCAGTGTCATATTATCTTTGAAATTTTCATCAGTTGCTCTCTTTCCAGTGAACATCTCCAGTAAAAGAATTCCATAACTGTAAACATCACCAGCTCTGGAAGCAGTTCCTCCCATCCCATATTCTGCAATGACAAGCTAATATGACTATCAAAATATAACACAAATGGAATGCAAGCATTGATTGAAATGAATAGCATGTACCTGGAGGGAGGTATATATCCCAGTGATCCTTTGACTTGATGAGATGAGTTTTGATCATATTGAGAGACTTCAACTGGGATTTCTGCAAGAAACCTGGCAAGCCCAAAATCTCCAACATGGTCAATCATGTCATCACCCAGGAGAGCATTTGTGGGGTTAAGGTCACAGTGAACATTAGTTGTATGACAATGGAAGTGAAGATGCAACATCTATGGCTATGTTCAACTTTCTGACAAGGTTCAGGTATCCAAATCCTGCAACTCACCATCTCTCATCACCACTGGAGGGAACCACTGGTCTAAATTTCCATTTGGCATGTACTCATAAACCAGGGCCATGAACTCATTTCCTTGAAAATTGACATGACAGCTAATGTCTGCAAGGCCACACGAACGTTCGATGAAAGCTCTATCTTCATACTCCATATAGAATATAAACAAATAAAGTTTTTTTTATTCATTTATAAAAGACGAAGTTTTTTTTATTCATTTATAAAATCATGAAAGTTCATGAAAGTTTTTGAGTAGGAAAAAAAAATTTAATAGCTAGAAGATGCAACATGCTCCTTACTCTACTTACATATTCTGCCACGTAGCCACTGAATCTATAGACCACTTTATCTTATGGGGTCCAATTGCTTCATGCATATGGGGACTTTAATAGCCACTTATCTTGGATATTTAATCCCCCGATCGACCATCCTTGATGACGTCTAGAGCCTTTAGAGAGATAACACTCATGGGTTTGCAGAAGGATATTTGGGAATTCTTAGCTCATGCTATTATTTGGACCATTTAAATTGTGTGAAATGAACATACTTTTTAAATCGAAAATAGCATTACTTTTTTATGATGTTGCGGAAAACTAATCAGAAGTTTATTATTGGGTGTTTGTAACTCCAAATAAAAGTAAATAAACAAATCAGAAGGCCTGACCAGCATGATAAAACACAATTTAGACACCTTGGGATCCAGTAAGAGAGAGATGAGTAGTGATCCTAGTGAAATTGCACTTTCCCAAGGACTTGGTTGATCCATCATCAATATATTCAGCTCTTCCTTTGGAGAAGACTATATCGATCTCATCTTCTTTCAAATGCCCATGTTTTTTTTTTTTTTTTTTTTAAATTTTGTTTGTCTTTTGAAACTATGTGCATCTAGTCCTAGTGGAGTTATGCTGTAATATTCTATGTTGTATCCTGTAATTTCTTTGTAATTGTTATTTTTAATATAAATGATTTATTATAAATTTTGCAAAATAACTCGTTCATATATATATATAAGCACCTCTTGAGTTGAATTACCGCAAGAAATACATGAGTATATTTTTAAATAATTAAATATTGCGTAAAGATGTTAACAAGGTAATTGCGGGGGTTTGGTGGAGTTATGAAATAATTTCATAAGTAAAATACCACTAATATATGGCATGTATTTCAAAAATATATTAACCGTATATTGTTTTTGTAAGGTTTTTGGGTGTGCATATGAAAGATTTTTATTGTCTTATGATTAAGTTAATAAGTCCAAAGGAAATTCATAAACTATTGTAATTAGAACATTTTTCGTATATATTTGTCCTTTGATAAACCCTTGAGTGAAAGCATTTGTTATATATATATATATATATATATATATATATATATATATAATTTTTATATGAGGGGTAAAAATATTTTTTTAAAACAATCAATAATTTAAGAAGATAATTTATGATTAGCCTAAAAATGACAAATGTAGTACTATATAAAAATGAAGTGGGAAATTTTATATAAATATGGGTGCAATGTCGGATTTTTAAGAGCAAAGCATTCACGTAATTCTTCTTTTTTGTGAATTTGATACAATTGAACAAGGTTCCTTTCTTAGAAATGTGTTTTTGAAAGAAATAAATGGTTTTTGTCTAAAATTATTTTTAGTAAAATTACAAAAAATATATATATTTTATAATTTCTATAAGAAATCATTTCAAGAGCTAAACTTTTAGTTTTTTTTTAATTTGGAAATTATCATCTTTCACGAAAATAAAACGGGAGATGGAAAGAAATGTGCGGATGCAAAGTCAAAATAATTTTTTTTAAATAAATGTGGATAAACCACAGTTTTATTGAAAATAAGAAATAACAAAAGACAGGAGAGTCCTCTCACTAGAAGTGAGGAAAAAGAAAAAGTACAATAAGGGAAAAACATGCGAGAAGAAAAAACTGAGAAGGCGGAAGACACCGTCTGGCACCTCAGGCCTACCCAGAGCAACAGAATGAGCACCTACTCCTGAGCAATGTTGATATCAGAATCACCGGTTTGATTTGGGACTCTTGCGATTAGAAAATTAAGAGAGCGCTTAATTTTCTGGGAAGCTTCATTAAGATGTTGCCGTTGACTATCGGTGGCTGTTAAAAACCAAGAGAATCATGTTAGCAGTTTTAAATATTATTTCAATTGAAAAATGCGAGAATTTCGTTCGATCCAGCTATTCCACAAGATTGCTTCGAAGGTGAGATCCTAAAGAATTCGGTGTTGGGAAAGAAGAGAAGGTAACCAAGAAGTCCAGAGAGAGGAAATTGACTCTTGAAAGGTGTTTGAATCTAAGACTTGAGAGAAATATGTCCAGATTCGTTTTGAGAAATCACAATCAAGAAAAAGATGGTTCAGCTTTTCAGAGGCGTTGTGACAGAGGACATAGGTATCAGTGGAGAATAGAGAGTTGCACCCTTTCTTAAAGAGATTTGTAAGGGTGAGAATTTTTTCCTCTCCAGCGAGCTAGCAAAAAAGAGTTATTTTGCTATGATAGCAGATTTTTTAATAATAAGAATAATAAGAGCTACGCATTCCACCATCAATGAGAAATTTGTAGAAGGATTTGATTTGTGAAATTTCCGCTTTTTTCCATAGCCCGGGTGTAGAGATCTTCCTAGTTACTACTATTTAATTTTTATGATAATTAAAAATTCTTATATATACAGTCTCCATTGTGTCAAATATTTATTTGATATGTAGTATATCATATGAATAAAATCTATCAAGGTTGCAAATTTATTTTATAGTATTCTTCCTGGCATATTTACACAATAAGATCTTAAAAGATATGAAGTACATTTCGATTATTTTTTAAATTACTTTAGATAAAGTAAATAAATTACGAATCAATTAGAAATCCCAAAATAGAACAAAGAATTGAAGAGTAAAAAAAAAAAGAAAATCAACAAAAAAAAATAATAAAAAAAATATGTAGTATATAGAATTGGATCATTAGAGGTAGTGACAATAGAGAAGATGAACATTGAGATTTGTAACATTCAGAATTTTTTATATATTTATTTAAAATTCTATAAGAACTTTCTGTTGACAAAGAGCAACATGTTTCATGCTTGGTAATGAGTTTGTTCCAACTCCTCGTTCTTTAAACTTACGTAAAAACCTCTTTTTTATGTTGAGTTACATTACTTTTAGGAGTCGTTTGGGTCCAGGATTGGGAATGAAAAGGAGTGAGGGAGTAATGGAAATAAAGGGAGTGGAGGAGAATTGAGAATGAAAGATGTGTTTGGTTGGTAAGGTATGAGAAGGTAGTTCCTTGGGAATGGGAAAAGTAAAAGAAAAAAATGAAGTAACTTGACTTTTATACCCTTGAAACAAGTAAATAATATTTTATATAAAATAAAATATTAAGTTAAATAACGACTATTTTTAATTATAAAATATTTTGAATATCATTATTTTTAATTTTATAATTAAATATTTGAATTAAATATTTTCACTTTTAATTATTATTTATTATTAAAAATATCTATTTAATTATTATTTGATTTATATTATTATTTATTATTATTTGAATAAAATTATTATTTTAATTGTCGGTTGTTATTATTTTACTTTAATTATTATTTATTATTAAAATTATCAATTTAATTATTATTTGATTTATATTATTATTTTAATTATTAATTATTATTATTTGAATAAAATTATTATTTTAATTGTTAGTTATTATTATTTTATTTTAATTATTATTTATTATTAAAAATTATTATTTTAATTGTTAGTTGTTATTATTTTACTTTAATTATTATTTATTATTAAAATTATCGATTTAATTATTATTTGATTTATATTATTATTTTAATTATTAATGATTAATATTTGAATAAAATTGTTATTTTAATTGTTAGTTATTATTATCTATTTAATTATTATTTAGTATTAAAATTATATATTTAATTATTATGTTAATTAATTATAGTTTACTTATTAAATAAGGGGCAAATTTGTAATTCACCCTCGAGGAGTGGAGGAGGAATGAGCAATCCTCCCAAAATTGGGAGGATTGCCACTCCCCACTCAATCCCCCTCATCCCCCTCCCAAACCTCTCTCACTCCCATTGATGACTATCCAAACAAAGGAGTGGAATGGGAGAGTAATGACTCCCATTCCACTCCTTACAAACAAACACCCCCTTATTTTGTTTATTGTACGAATTTCCTTAGTGAGTGACATCTCTATTGGGTATATATTTTTTTAATGGTTTTCTATATTTTTTGTTCTCATTTATTTCTTTTTGTGAGTTATTAATTAATTTATGATTTACCCATTTCATTAAAAAAATTATTTAATTTGGAATTTCAACGATCGATAAGCCTAGGATTATGGAAAATGAGAAATTCCAGAAAAATATTTAAGGACTTATTAGTAATTTTAGTTCAAGATTCTCTCTCTCTCTCTCTCCTTCTTCCTAGCCTTATCTTTTTGTTGGACAGCTGTGAGATTGAGATTTTCTCTCTCTCTCTCTCTCTCATGCCTTCATCCTAGCCTAATCTTTTTATTGGACGGCTTTGAGATCAAGGCATTGTTGGAGTGGATCACCGAAGTTAGGACCGTAAGGGTTGCATCCAAGGTATGTAAAGAGAAGTGCTTTGATTAATGTTTTGTTTGCACTTTGCAAACATGCATATGTGTTATATGGTTGGAGTTTATTGTGAGTTTAAGCGAAATAGTTTTGGTTGTGTTATTGGGAAGGTTTTGTAGGCTTATTTGTATGTTCATGGGAAAGGGATGATGCTCAAGGTAGTGGAGAAGTTGATGAGGTAATGATGGGAATAATGGAGTGATGAGTCTTGTGAGGAAGAAAGCTTCTTGGTGAGCATGTAGTTGCATGCAAGCTTGTTGGAAAGAAGAGGTGTAGATGTTGGTGTTGTGAAGAGGAGATGAAGATGAAGATGAAGATAGGCGGTGGTGGTGTGAATGATTAGGAGGATAATGATGAGTTAGTAAGGTTTTAAGGAAGGTTAATGATGGTTATGAAGGTGGTGAAGCATGTTTATATATGGCTTGGGTTTAAACTTGATTAGATTTTTTACTCTTGACCTAATTGGACCTTAATTGATTTGATTGAGTTCAACTGCACTTAACCTTTGTTTAGTAAATCCCTTATCTTAGCCCTAGAAGTAATTAGTCCATGTTTGAACATTGCGCGAAGCACATCAACATCCAGCACAACAAGGAATGGGGAAGGGGGAGCCCCTTATCTTAGCCCTAGCTGATATCGAACTTAACTATTTGAAAACCATTGAAGAGATAGAGGCTTTAGATGTACACAATAAATTTTTTATTCACCCTCTCCAATGCAGGACAAATTCTGTTGCTTCCAATAGTTTTAGTAGAAAATCCCATTCAACCGAATTAAAAGCTTTAACGTTATCCATAATGAATGTACTTTTGATAAAAGCTGGATCTGCCAATTACAAGCTGATAGATAAGTAGATAACCCTTGCTAGTCAGTTGCTAAGATTTTTTAGATGATCTTCGGAGGAGATTTAATCAAACTTATCAAAAATAGTGTTTCATTTAAAAAATTTACATCACCAGTTTAGCTGAGGTCATTGTAAAATCATTGCAAAATGATACCATATCATGAGCCACCACATCCTAATGAAGTACACAAGTAATCTATTTAGTCCACCAACTTTTCTGTTCCCAGCCCAAAAGTCGTTGTAAAAGGGACGGAGACACATCAATATTTAAATACAGATCAATTATATTTTTATGTTTTTAATAAAATGGTTAAACATGAAATTTATTAAAAAATTATTATAAGAACACTGAAAGTGCCATCTAGAATATATATATATATATATGATGATTTCTTCCCACTTGTTAAATGATACACTGATAAATGCATTTATGACGATTTCTTCCCAGCTGTCATTTGCTATTCGGTCGTACACGAGTCTTAGTTAGATGATAAAAAAAAAAAAAACTAAATATCTCGAGCATGATGATAAACATTGATTAGCTTTACTATATATGTGCGTGGAGGAATCCAACGTCTAACATCTGGGGCAGCCACAGAGAACAAAAAGAGATGGAAGATAAAATTGGTAAATGGTCTCTGAAGGGGATGACAGCACTTGTCACTGGAGGAACCAAAGGAATAGGGTTAGTTTTCTTCTTCTTCTTTGAAGCTTTTCTTTATATATCTCGATCAACCTCTTTGATGCATGCATGCATGCATGCATTCATCCAGGAAGGCAGTGGTCGAGGAATTGGCAACGTTGGGAGCAGCAGTGCACACTTGCTCACGGAATGAAGCAGAGCTGAATGCAAGCTTGCAACTCTGGGCTGGCAAAGGTCTCCAAGTCACCGGCTCCGTCTGTGACGTTTCTTCACACGCCCAGCGCCAGCAGCTCATTGCCCAAGTCTCTTCCATTTTTGGAGGAAAGCTTCACATCCTGGTACAGAGAACTTTTCAGAACAATGTGCTATAATCAATTACCTAAATAGTATCTTAATTGGCATGCATCTTTGTTATGGGTGGTATATATATATATATATATATATATATATATATATATATATATAACTAACACTAGTGTTCATCATATCATCGATCAGGTAAATAATGCTGGGACAACCATAGTAAAACCAACAGTGGAGTTTACTGAGGAGGAGACATCTTTGTTGTGGGCCACAAACTTTGAGTCTGCTTTCCATTTCTGCCAACTCTCTCACCCTCTCCTTAAAGCTTCTGGGTCTGCAAGCATAGTGTTCATCTCCTCTATTGCCGGAGTCGTCGCCGTTCCTGTTGGGTCCCCTTATGGATCAACAAAAGGAGCAATGAATCAGTTGACAAAGAACTTAGCCTGCGAATGGGGAAAGGACGGCATCCGGGCAAATAGTGTCGCTCCTGGGATTACTGTAACTCCTCTCGCTGAAAGGGTAAGGGATATATAATATTATTTTATTTTGTCAGTCGTTATTGTTTTCTAATTAATTTATCATGTTTTTTGTTCTTAATTTCAGGTGTTTGATTTAGATAATCCTGAACTGAAGAAGAAGATTGGTGAACGGGCACCAATTGGGCGTGTTGCAGAGCCTTCTGAGGTGTCCCCTCTGGTTGCCTTCTTATGTCTCCCTGCAGCTTCCTACATCACTGGCCAAACTATCTCTGTCGATGGTGGATTAACAGCTAATGGCTTCTTCGACTGACCCTAAATGAGTACAGGAGCGAGCAAGCCCCTCTCCTAGGCGCACGGGGTGCCTTTTCATGTTTTTTAGGGGTTAGGATTTCTATCTTATGTTTCAGTGTTTTTTCAGTTGTTTTTTTTCTTTCTTTCTACTGTACTATGTTGTTTTGTTATCCTCTATTTCCACTTTCAGTAGATTTTTGTATACTGTTCTTTTCAATAATAATATAATTAATCTACTTTTTAAAAAAAATTAATATTCATTTAATTGATAGAAACTCAGCTAGCTCTTCAATATCTCGTTTTTACTGTTTTGATTCCAATGTTCCAAAAAGTTTTTTTAATCTAGTTTTCTAATATGTGATGAATAATTGATTTGCTCGTCTCTTGGTTAATTTCTTAAAGACGAAACTATGTTTATTAAAAATATTTCAATATTTTTTTTAAAAAATATGGTAAATTGTTAAAAGTAAGTTTTTTTATTTAGTTTTTTAATCCAAATATGTATAATATGCTAAAAGTAATTTTTGCAAACTAGTATATATCTAACATCAAAGTTCCTCGTGAAAAATGCATATTCAATTCTAACTTCTAATTATGTACAAATTATTCATATCCTCATTAAAAATATTACTTAGTATATATTGAGTGAGGGTGCTACGCTTACAATAGTAGACCATGGTATTTTATCTCCTTTCCCTCCCCACTCAAGAGTTAGGAGCTCAAGTTCTATGATTTAACTATATATATACAATAACTATGTGTACAAGATTGTTGCTTTATTGTGTGGGGAGTGGAAGTGTCTTCGTGTGTGGACGTAGAGGGCAAAAATAGAACGCAACTCAAAAGAAATAATTAATGGCAAAGCGATACGCAATTATTAACATTAAACACCCAAGTTTATTTTAACATTAAATATGACATCTCTGTTTCTATGGTCTTTATTTGGACTAGCAGGTAAAATAGGATCAAATAATATATTGGCTAAATAACCTTAACAAATTAAAGCGTTCCATTTTTTTCTGCTACAGTGGCATATATATATATGGACCTCCACATATGGACCAGCCTCCACATCTGGTGGACCCTGTGTTTGTGATTGTAATTTTTTTAATAAATTTATGATTTATTCACTATACCTCCACATCCGATGGACACCGTGTTTGTGATTGTAATTTTTTTTAGTAAATTTATGATTTATTTACTATGCCTCCACATCCGGTGGACGGTGGACCCCGTGTTTGTGATTGTAATTTTTTTTAATAAATTTATAATTTATTCACTATATATATATATATATATATATATATATATATATAGTTATAGTTATAGTTATAGTTATTTATGAAAGCTCATCCGTTCTCCACAGGGAGGGGAGAGAATTCCACTAGCAATAATAGAGATGCACAGAAAGTCTAGAAGTGCATTTGATTATGGTGGCATTTTCCTCCAAATTAAGTTTCAGAAATAAATAAATAAAAGGAAGGTACAACCATATTCCACTATAAGTGAAAACCAAAAATAAAACAAAATGAATACAATGATTGGACCCTAACTCCCAGGGCTACGATCTACACTGTCAAGACAATCTACATCGCTGGGCCATCTTTATATGTCTTTATTTGGTTGAAGCAGCTGGTCCTTTCAATCTTTGCATTTTTTATTTTTAGAGTTGTAATTATTTATGACAAAAGCATATGAATAATTTTAATAATAAGTGAAAAATATGTTAGGTATGACTTATATTTTAGATAAAAAAACAGATGCTGGAATCCAGCGGAGTGAGCGAGCGGAGCGCAGCGTAGGCACATTGCTGCTCACCACTCCCGAGAACGTAGGCACATTGCCGAACCTCGTTAAATCTTTGTCTTTTTTTTCCTTGTGATTATTATCGTAATTTCTCAACAATTGGTATCAAAGCCAGATTAAGATGGCTATGTCAGGTGCAAAATTTGAAGTGGTGAAGTTTGATGGAACTGGCAATTTCGGATTGTGGCAAACAAGGGTAAAGGATCTGTTGGCGCAGTAAGGGATTCTAAAGGCTTTGCGGCCGAAGAAACCAGATACAATGGAGGCTGAAGATTAGGAAGAATTGCGGCGGCGGCGGGAACCATACGATTATGCTTGGCGAGATGAGATCATGAATCATGTAATGAATCGAAATCTCCCGGGCGAAGTATGGACGAAGTTGGAAACTCGGTTTATGTCCAAATCCCTAACGAATAAGCGTATCCGAAGCAAAGGCTATATGTTCAAATAATCACATATTTAGCTCAACTTGATGTGAGTATTGAGGACGAAGATAGAGCGATGATTCTGTTGTGTTCATTACCTTTCTCTTATGAACACCCGGTGACTACTCTTACATATGGGAAAGAAACAATCAAAGTTGAAGAGATTCTGCAGCCTTGTTGGCTCATAACCAGCGGAAGCAAAGTGCAGTGCAAAGCTCTCATGGTGACAGTTTATATGTTAAGGGTAATCAGGATCGTGGAAGGAAGTTAGAGAAGGAGAGTTCTGGAAAATAAAATTTTAGATCAAAGTCTAAAGGCAGAAAGACGATTCATTGCTTCAAGTGCAAGGAGCCGGGACATATGAAGAGAGATTGTCCAAAGTTGAAAAAATAGACTGATGAAAAACATGATAAATCATCCAAGTCTGCGAATGTTGTGCAGAGTGACAATTCAGATTGCAGTGATGGTGATATGCTTTCAGTTTCAACAAATCAATTCATGGATGCATGGATTCTGGATTCCGGATGCTCTTATCATATAACGCCTAACAGGGAGTGGTTCACGTCATACAGGTCAACTTATTCGGATTCTGTCTATTTATGTGATGATAGATGTTGCAATATTATTGGTATTGATGAAGTCAGAATTAAGATGTATGATAGTACTGTTAGAACATTATGTGATGTTAGGCATATACCATATTTGAAAAAGAATCTAATTTCATTGGGCGTTTTGCATAAGAATGGTTCCATTCCTAAAGCAGATGAGGATAGGGAAACCACTAGAATTGTTAAGGGTGCATTGACTGTGATGAAAGGAAAGATAACAACAGGGAATATCTATAAACTGTTAGGGAGTACAGTTGTAGGTGGAGTTCATTTTGTTGAGTCATATGATGATAGTACATGGCACATGCTTCTTGGTCATCTTGGTGAACGTGGGATGACTGAATTGCATAAAAGAAATTTGTTGCATGGTGTTAAAAGCTCCAAACTCGATTTTTGTAGTTTTGTGTTCTTGGAAAGCAGACTAGAGTTAGTTTCTCTACTGGAAAACACAAAACTGAAGAGATTCTAGATTATGTGCATTCTGATGTGTGGGGGCCTACGAGAGAATTGTCATTGGGAGGATCTCAATATTATGTTACTTTTATTGACGATTTTTCTAGAAAAGTTTGGGTGTATTTCTTGAAACAGAAATCTGAAGTTTTCTCCAAATTCAAGCTATGGAAAGCTGAGGTGGAGAACCAAACTGGTAAAAAGATCAAGTACTTGAGGTCTGATAATGGCACAGAGTACACAGACTTACAGTTTCAGAAATTTTGTGAGGAGCATGGGACTTAGAGGCATTTTTCAGTGCGCAAGACACCGCAACAGAATGGTGTTGTAGAAAGGATGAACAGGTAATGGAATTGATTTTCTTAAAAGCTTCTGGGTAGAGACTGTGAGTATGGCGTGCTATCTCATTAATAAATCACCACGGGCATCTTTGGGTGGCAAGGTTGCAGAAAAGGTATGGACAGGTAATGGAATTGATTTTGATCACTTACGGATTTTTGGTTGTCCTTCTTATGTGCATGTGCCTGCTAATGAAAGATCAAAACGTGATCCAAAATACAAGAAGTACTTCTTTCTGGGCTACAAGAAAGGTGTCAAAGGATACAAATTTTGGGATCCGATTGTAAAGAAAGTGGTGATCAGTAGAGATGCAGTTTTTGATGAGCAGTTCATGTTGCAGCAGCATCAAGACAAAGTGCCAGAAAATAATTCCAGTTTAGATACATTGCAGATAGATTTAGAACCTCATCCAGTAGCAGCTGCGAGAGTTGAAAGTTTAAATCCAACATCTGGTGGTTCTGATACAGATGATCTGCAAAATTATAATCTAGCTAGAGATAGATAGAGACGCACCAATGTAAGGCCTCCAAGCAGATTAGGTTATGAAGACATGGTCTCTTTTGCACTTCTCATTACTAGCGATGATCTAGCTGCCTTCCAAGAAGCTATCACTAGCCAGGAGAAAAAGGAATGGATAGGAGCAATGGTTGAGGAGATGGAGTCTTTGCAGAAAAATTATACATGGGAGCTAGTTCAGCTTCCTGAGGAAAAGAAGGCTATTGGGTGCAAGTGGGTGTACAAAAAGAAACCAACAGTATCAGAAGAAAGAAGGGGAAAAGTTCAAGGCTCGATTGGTAGCAAAGGGACTGTCACAGTAGAAGAGGATAGATTATGACGAAATTTTTTCTCCTGTGGTTAGGCATACTTCAATTAGAGCAGTACTTGCATTAGTAGCTTGTTGGGATTTGCATTTAGAGCAGATGGATGTTAAAACAGCTTTTTTGCACGGTGATATAGAGGAGCAGATTTACATGGTGCAGCCAAATGGGTTCACTCAACCTGGACATGAGCAGTTGGTTTGCAGGTTAAAGAAATCGTTGTATGGGTTGAAACAGTCTTCAAGACAATGGTACAAACGGTTTGACTCCTACATGATTCAGATTGGCTACAGGCGATGTGAGTATGATTGTTGTGTTTATGTTAAGCGCCTTGATGATGGTTCTTTTATTTTTCTGTTACTATATGTTGATGATATGTTGATTGCTGCAAAGAACATGCATGATGTTCTTGGTTTGAAAGCTTTGTTGAGTCAGGAATTTGACATGAAAGACTTAGGTGCTGCCAAGAAAATTCTTGGAATGGAGATTCACAGAGACAAAAGCTCAAGAAAATTGTGGTTATCTCAACAAGGCTATGTTGAGAAAGTGTTAGACAGGTTTGAGATGAGCAAAGCAAAGCCTCGTGAGCACTCCGTTGGCAAATCATTTTAAGCTTTCTTCATAACAAGTGTCCTAAGACAAGATAAGGAAATTGAAGACATGGTAAAGGTTCCATATGCCGGTGCAGTTGGTTGCTTGATGTATGCTATGGTATGTACTCGCCTTGACTTGGCTCAAGCTGTTAATCAAGTTTGTAAGTACATGTCTAAACCAAGCAGGCGACATTGGGAAGCAGTCAAGTGGATTTTCAGGTATCTGAAGGGTACTGTAGGGCATGGAATTGTTTTTGGCAGTCAGCAAGATGATCCTTTAATTGTAGGGTATGTGGATTCAGACTATGCTGGTGATTTGGATGATAGAAGGTCTACAACTGAGTATGTTTTTACTCTTGGTGGAGGGCTTATATGTTGAAAATCATCGGTTCGATCTATTGTGGCATTATCTACAAGCGAAGCCGAGTACATGGCAAGTAGTTGAAGCTGTTAAAAAAGCCTTATGGCTTCTTGGGCTAGTGAAGGAACTGGGTGTTGAGCAAGGTGGAGTTCATTTGAATTGTGATAGTCAAAGTGCCATTTATTTGGCTAAGAACCGAGTGTATCATGCTAGAACTAAGCATATTGATATGAGGTATCACAAGATTAGAAAGGTGGGATTCTATTGCAGAAGGTTCACACTAGTGAGAATGCAGCTGATATGTTGTCCAAGCCGGTTACTATGAACAAGTTCATGCATGCTTGGACTTGTTGAATGTTGATCATTGCTAGACAAGCAAGGTATCCCAACTCATTTTGGTGTGTGTGAAACTTCATGGTTTAATCTCCTAAGGAGCTTGATATTCGCCAAGGTGGAGATTTGTTAGGTATGGCTCATATACTCGATAAAGGGACTGATGCTTGGTGGGGGGGGGGTTATATATATATGCATTATATTTGTAACCCTAATTAATTTCTGGATTAATAAGAAAGTCGCCGCTCACCGCTCCCGAGGACGTAGGCACATTGCCGAACCTCGTTAAATCTTTGTCTCTTTCTTTTCTATTGTGATTATTAGCGTTATTTCTCAACAGAACATGAAGAGCATGTGTTACAAAAAATATGAACATTTCTTTTTAACCAAATATTCTATATTTTGACCCTAACAATGAGATCCTCCAACATCCCTTGTTACCACAGGAAGCTGGGTTCTCCATTGGTCCCATAATAGATGGAGCGATTGCAGGGGCAATGGCAAATTGAATGTTTTGAGTAAAGAAATGGCAAATTCATCCTGCCATAGAACACAATTTTAGCAGGTGATTTGTTTTTATCATGACACAACACACAAATAGTAATCGGAAGGCTATTGCATCTTCTAGCAGCCAGATTGTGCAAGGTGATAATGCTATTGTTCCAAATTAGTCAATTAAAGAGATTGATTTTTTTGGAGCACAAACTTTTCCTGATCAAACTAATAGTCGAGCAAAGAAAACCACCATATTTAAGAAACTTATAGAAGAATTTGATTGTGAAGAAATCATTCGCAGAAAAAAAAAAGCAAATGTCTTTGTCTTGTTGTTGTGTGCTTGTCTGATACTTTTGTAAGTGTTTTTTTAATCATTGTGGTTCATCCACTTTATCAAAAAAAAAAATTTTTTTTGCTTTCAAGCACCATGTGATGCACCTTGATTGTATTTTTACTTTGAAGCACCATGTGCAAAATTTTCGTTTTGACTTTTCTTTATTAAATAAGATTGATTTAGACCATGGAACCAATGTGATCATTTTCCTTTGATACATTAATGAAATTTAAGCAAATGTGAGTAAGATATATTAATCTATTACTAGATGAAGCAAACGCGTGGAGTACTAAATTCCTAACAGTATTAAACAATTTAAATGATGGGATGGCACCTAACGACGCTTGGCCTACTCTGTTTTTTGAGTGATAGAACTCTTACCTCCCTAATGTTTAATGATCTCCATGTGCAAGTCTCCATAATGTTCAATGAGGGGACGGACCTCAAGCCTTGGCGATGGGACAAAAATGGATCTTTTTCAGTAAGTCATGCACCTTTTTAAATGATGATCAGCTCCAAAGCCCTCTCTACAAATCCTTGTGTAAAAGGACCTGCCCACTTAAAATTAAGATCTTCAATTGGTTTTTTTGGGAAAACAAAATTCCACCTTCTATTAATAAATTATGATTTATCTACCTTCTATCATGTGTATATATATAAATGAAAAAAAAATTAATAATTAAAAAGAGGCCAGTAAACGATATCATTAGAAATAAATTTATATGGAGAAGGAAATAAAAATAAATGGATGGAAGTATTCAATTGAGCGCATGACTCAGATGTAATTATTATATTGAATTTAGTAATTGCCCACAAGATTCAGCATTGCCCATGCTTACCTTAAATAATCCAACTAGAAAACTTACTACCAACTTTGCTTACCATATAAAAATAGTCTTCCTTTCTCTCAATATATATATATATATATATATAAGTTTAATAAGCACGTTTAGCCAACAAAGTTGGTGAGTTAGTTTTCTAGTCAGCCTTTCATTATTCGAGGGAGGAGACTCAGGTGTATCACATGAACCTCATACAATTGGCCGGGTAATAATTTGATTAAAAAACATTAGAAAATCTGAAAACTAATAAATTTTCCAAATATTTTAATTATAAGACCGAGTAGTACTGGCACATCTATAAATATGGTAGGGAAGCGTGTAACCTCTATATTCACAAATAGTACCCCCACACCTGTACATATACAAGAGACCATTTACACAGACACAGTGAGATTGAGAGAAAGATGGAAGCTGGCGCACATAATCACAGATGGTCTCTAAAGGGAATGACTGCTCTAGTGACCGGAGGGACCAAAGGGATAGGGTTCGTTTTCTTTTTTGATCTCCATATATATATATAACACAATTAACAATGGAGATTATTTGGATGACATGCTTGCAGGAAGTCAGTGGTGGAGGAGTTGGCTGGGTTTGGAGCAGCAGTGCATACGTGCTCACGCAATGAAGAAGATCTGAAGGCGAGCTTGAAACTCTGGGCTGACAAAGGCTTCAGTGTCACAGGTTCCATATGTGACGTTACTTCACGAGCCCAACGCGAGAAGCTCATCGCTGATGTCTCCGCAATCTTCAAAGGAAAGCTCAACATCCTTGTAAGTCTTTCTTGATTTTCATTATATACTACCTGTAAATTTAAGATTGAGTACTGTGTGAAGATTAATTAATCACATTGATTAATTAATATTGATTAGATGGAGAGTGTGACTTCTACAGGTAAATAACTCAGGGACCGGGAATCCGAAAGCAACGGTTGATATCACAGAGGAGGACTTGTCGCTGGTCTGGTCCACCAACTTTGAGTCTGCTTTCCATATTTGCCAGCTTTCACATCGATTGTTGAAAACTTCAGGTCGTGCAAGTGTGGTGTTTGTCTCCTCTGTGTCTGGTGTCGTTGCCTGTCCCAGCGGCATCCCATATGCCACAACCAAAGGTAGGTGATCACAAATGAGAGTTTATATATATATATATATATATATATATATCAGTTAATATATATTGGTGGCTTTTCAGGAGCAATAAATCAGTTAACAAAGAACTTAGCCTGCGAGTGGGCTAAGGACAACATTCGCACAAACAGTGTGGCTCCTTGGTTCGTCAAAACATCTCTCACTGAGCAAGTAAAACATTAAGTCTAGTTTCTTTCGTACTTATATATATAAAGTCGTCACCAATGCATGAATATATATGCATCCTGAATGAACATTTTTAATCTTTGTTTCTTTATAGATAATCAAGGATGAGGCTTTGATGGTGAAGATACGGGAACGAACACCGCTCCAGCGAGTTGCAGAGCCTGAGGAGGTGTCATCGCTGATTGCGTTCTTGTGCCTCCCGGCGGCTTCATACATCACCGGCCAGGTCATAGCCGTTGATGGTGGGCTAACCATTAATGCTTTCTATAATATGCTTGACTAAGTCAACTATATATATATATATATATATTAGCCACTGGCTATTTCTCATTTTCATCTCATGAATGCTATTTTCCATCATCTTCGTTAATATCATATGGATGTTCTCTTTTCTTGTAATAAAATTTGAATCCAATGTTTGATGAAAATTATCTTGTGCTAATACTCGATGCTCTTTCCAAAATCGCAAACTAGCTAAATTAAGCTATATATGTACCCAATTTCACCATTATAGGACAAAGAGACACTATCTGATTCGATGCCTGTTGAAATAATTATAACAAAGAAAAGAAACACAAAAAAAAAAGAATTTTAAAAAATATTTTTCTAATAAATTAAAACTGGTATGACATGGGAAGTACGCCCTTGTCAAAATGCTGATTGCTGTTGTGATTTTTGTCAATGGTTCGGTTGTGATTGCTGATTGCCTTTGACAATGGTTCGGTTGTGATTTTTGTCGCTTAATTTGGCATCTTTTCTCCTCATAAATGAAAGCTATTTATTTCTCAATCAGAGCCCTGCTATGAATAATTTACTTAGAAGTTGGAAGAGAGATCCAGTCTCATGACCTCCGCTCATAGACACTGTTTTTCAATTCGGTTTGACCAGACCCAGCCGGCGATTTTGACTTGGCTGATGTGACTCACATCAGTTTTTCATAGCATTGTATGCACCAATTCCACTGCATCACGCTTGTTTTTGTGCTTGCAAAGGAGCCCATCTTCCCTGGTTCTCAACTTGCCTGGTACTCAAAACCAGGGAAGATGGGCTCCTCACAAAGGGGCTTCCAATCTATTTATTGGAGATAGCCCCAAGTGTGGGTCCCACAATAAGCTTCTTCAAGGCCCCTCCCTACCTCCCGGTTTCCCACTATCATATCCTTCATTCTTCCTGGTTTTATTGTGGCGAACTTGGCCAAACGTAAGAATGGAGTTGATTGGACGCACCAAGGAAAATAATGATCATAATAATAATGACAATTGACAAATGGTCCCATCTCACCAATTCTCTTAATGAAGTGATTGGGAACCCATGGATTGATAAATGTCTTCCTTGATTATTTCCTAAATTATGAGGTCAATAATCATTTAACTCACCCCTTCTTTTTACCAAAATACTCCTGTCTTTGAATATATTACACCAATATTCTATTTAAAATATATCATAAATTCAAACGAATTCATTATATATATAAAAGGCCAGGTAGGTGAATAAATTATACTAGACCTCATAGAATACGTTTGGCTTGCATACTGACATTCCAAGATACTCAAATGATCCAAGGCTCAGAATCGAGCAGACACTTGAGAGAAGAGTGCCTTGAAATCTTTCGTTGGTGTACCCACGCCCTCTGGCTTGGATGCCAAATCAAAGGCCTTGAACTTTGCCTCCTCAAACTGCAACGCCTGGATTGACACAAGAACATCCATGCATCACTCATCACCATCAACAATCTTCCAGCTAACATATGACTCGCATTCGATGATTATAACACGCACTCAAAAAATTATCAAAATGCATGACAAAAACATGCCATGTAGCAAGCGCTCCATAATTCAAAGGAACTGCATGACCATCATTTCAACTTCATACCTGAATGCAAACTTCTGCAACATCAGCCCTGGGGATTAATTTATAATCCGTCTGTAGAAGTTCATCATCTTTGCCCACAAGTAGTTCCCGTAATCCCCCATCTTTATCTTGTAACCCTCCAGGCCTTCTCCACAGACAAGTGTCACACAAAACTAGATCAAAATTAAGTTTCTAACAGAGTTTGATTTTGATGAATAGAAGCAAAAGTTCATTTATTTCCTCTGCTAAAACCATACTAGAACATGAATATACTGGAACATGAACATGAATAGAAGCAAAAGTTCATTTTTTAAATTCCCATAGGTTTTTCAGTGTACGCAAGCACAAAGTATATATGTTCAGAGGAATATCATGCAATACATTAATGTAGGACTAACCACTGAAAACTAATGAATCGTGATCGGTTTCAAATGCAACTACCACAGATTTGGTAATGGAAAATTTGCAGGTCATTCCTTTTTCCAAGAATATAACAAAATCTTTTAACCTTTGTGGAAAATATAATTAGACTTCCTGGTAACTTGCAGAAATTATGCCTTAAATTGAAAATATACATATTGTCAGTACACCCATCATCTCGACGCTTATCAATTTACAACAACTCACAGGACAAGGAAAAAAGTTACCTGCATGATACTGATATCCAAATAATGAAAAGAATAGATTGGCATCAAATTGCAACAATTTCCGTCATGAAAACCCGTGGAAAGCATGGATGCAACGTAAACAAACATTTTCAAAATACTTGTGTTTGCATTTCCCTCAGATACTCCCAAAACAGAGCTTTGTAATCCAAATGTCATTCATTGCATCCCATCTAACAGCAAAATCAACAAAGAAATACCTTATAATAGTGTATGGAATTCCAGAATCAGCCAGATACTGCTCAGCCTTCCGCTTCCACACCTGGAAACAAGCATAAGCATTGGACAATCTAACCATCAGTTCACCTCATATATATTATGAATGCAAAGTGACATCTTTTATGAAGGAAGGGGAGTAACTTACCAAGATATTGCCATTGCCAAAGCTGTTCAGCGGATGATTAGGGTTAGTCCCTCCCATGGACCCAACCAATACAATGTGCTTGACACCCACTGCTTTGGCTGCTCAGAGATGAAGAGCATTTAAACAATCACAGTGCAAGCATACTTCATATGAGAGAAAACTTGAATAGAAACTCCATCTCACCAGCATCAATCTGATTCTTCTGGCCAATCCAATCCACCTAAAACACCCAAATTCCAACATTCAGCAATTACGTCATGAAACATGCGCATTTTCCCAACCAAAAAGAAAGGCAACCGGAGATACCTGCTCCGGAAACATTCCATCTTCGAAATAGAACTCGGGGCGCCCACCCTTAGTCGGATCGAAACCCGGTTTCATCTTTGGGACGGCGCTGGTGAGTATTATGAGCGCATCCACGCCTTGCAAAGCAGGGGCGATACTCTCAATATTTCTGATGTCGCCCACAAAGACATCATCAGCTCCTCCAAGCTTCTCCTTGCTCTCTGGTCTTCTGACAAAGCCTCTACCGACGAACTGATTTTCCCTCTGCTTCAGCTTCTCGTAAGCAAGTTGCCCTGGAGGAATGACGCGTTAGAGAAATAGTTCCAGAGCGAGATAATCGAAGGAGAGGGTGGAGAGAGTGCTCGAAACCTGTCCTTCCGCCAGCGCCGGTGACGAGCACGGTGGTGAGAGGAGATTCCGCCATGGCCGAAAGGAAGGGCCTTCTCGAGCTCCAGCCCTAAGCAATGGAGAACGAGTCTCTAGTCCACGGATTGCAGGAGAACTTAGCAGATCACGACACGTGTCATTTGCATTCGTGTAATATATCTAGAATGTTCCCGTATTTCTTAGCCCACTAATAAGATCCAGCCCAAGTTCTGGGCCTACAAAAAGCTATCCAGCCGTGTTTAAGCATAAAATGAGGAATTTAATAAATTTAAAATAATAAAAAAAATATACCTTTTGCGTTTTGGGAGTCTTGAATTTGAAATTAATAGACACATCAAGAATGAAGCATGAGTTAATATCATTATTTACTATATATTCAGATTTATAATAGGTACAGGCTATTGGTATTTTCTAAATCTGTTGTATTTTTTGAAAACTTTACAGTAAAATTCAAAAGTGATTAAATTAGTTAAATCAATTAACATTACATGATTTTTTTTTTATATTGGATAACTATTTTGATTATTTTTGGTGAATCATATAATCTAATGAACAATTCAATAATATGATATCTTACTAACATTATTTAAATGTTTCTTGTTTTAGTGGTGAACCAATCGAAAAAAAGATATATTTGGAAGGAATCCATGTTAGAAATCTTAAGTTCAGAGTACGGTATACAACATCTAAACATCCAAATCTATCGTATACTAAAACCAGAGTACAACATCTAATATGTTGTATTAATCATATAATTGTGTTCTTTAGTACCAAGAGAATGTTACAAGAACAAGAAGAAAGAAGCCGCACGAAGAGAATTAGGAGGAAACGGTTCATTCCGGTGAAAAATTCATGAAAAAAATCCAATTACAATGGATCCAGGTTCTTATATCAGAAGTCAATTGTCCAGATTATTTCATAACCATGGGGCCCTCACAATTTATTTCAATCAATAGCTGAGATTAATAAGTTCCAATCATAGAGATGTCCACGTTGGATAAGTCATCCATCCATTGCTCTCCACCTGGCGCCTCGCTGGATAAGTCTTCCATTCACTGCTCTCCACTTGGCACCCGCGAACTCAAGCTGTTTAACTGTCATTCAAACACCACCTCGGTATTCTTAGCTTACGGCCTCCCGACCTTCCGATATAACTACAACTTCTTCTATTACATATCACTCGCTTGAGAGAATTATGATTCAAATATAAAAACATATCAATTACTAAATTATTATAAAATTAAGTTTTTTATAGCTCATATAAGAAAGGGCTACATATAGAAATGTCAGTTTACCCTGACCACAATGGAGAGTTCTCCGTTCTGACAAATCTAGAGACGAGGATAGTTTTTGATGGTATGGGTCCGAAACTATGGTTTCATTCCTCATTGAGGTCAAGGACGGGGAATACCCTCCCCGCCCATATATAATTATCAAATTATTAATAATTAAAGAAATATTACTACATACTAGAAAATAAAACCCTACAGTTTAGACACATACTATATATATATATATATATATATATATATATATAAACTTTTAAACAAATTAAACAAATTATTTTAGATTATTAGTATAGTAGAAATATTTGTTAGCAAAGATAAAACTTGAGTGAGGAGGAATTGCAATATTAAAAGAGATTAAAGAGTGAATCGTGGAGATTTAGATTAAAAAAAAAATCTATATCTATCTACTTTTTTAATTAGAATTTTATTTTAAATAAAAATATATTATTAAATGATAACATATTGATATCTTTATATTAAGTATGATTGGGATTTGATTGATGTTAAATTGATTGTGTTAATTTGATTGAGATTGCAATTTACCTCTTGATCATGATTTGTTTGATATTAATGTATATGATAGATAATAGTATGAGTGTAATTTGATTGTGATTTGTTTGATGTTAATTTGAATGCCAATTTGATGTTGAATTTTTTAAAAATGAGCATTTTTTAATGTATTTTGAGTTTTTAGTAATTTAGATTTTGGGTCAGGAATCCTTTTAACCAAGATAATTCCTGAGGGAACGTGAATGGGGAAAACAATTTCCATATTCGGGTTCAGGGCCAGATCGGGGATGTCCTTAATTTTGGAGGACGAGACAGGGGCCGGGGAGTATACCCTTGTGAATCCCTGCCCAATTGGCATCCCTAGCTACAAGAGTGGAAAAAGAAAATATTTGATAGCGAAGGCTTTAGTCTAGAATATTCGACTGGAGCAAAACGTTTTCAGTGGAAAATATTCATCGCATATATTAATCATCTTCAAAATCATTCATATGTTTTTTTTTTTGGATTGATGCAACTCCAAATTCCAAGAAGGTAAAGTTGGCGGACTTATCTGCTATAGTTAAACACAGTATGGAGTTTCTAGAGACCCATTTCAATTCAGGAGATATTTCCAAAGAGACGATCTAGACAAGAGCTGTCGCAATCATCTCGTTGTTCTTTTCTAAAAGTGGCGGCTTGCCAAAAGAACCTTGTAATTCGAATTGGTTAGCAGAAATCCTACTCCTCCAATTGAATGCTCCCTGGAAAACAAAGCGAGAAGAGAATAAGAAGGGGCTATCAACGGATGAGAAGTTAGTTATAATTAGATTATTCCCACTTTGTGGTTGAGAAGCGACACCATATTTATGTGCTAGGGCCACAACCTTCTAAGCAATATTGTTGAGGTCTGGACAACATGTCTTGAAGATTGCATTGCATCGAGCTTTCCATATAAGCCAAGCAGCAGTAGAGATAGTAGCTCTAATAATGTTAGAGTACTTTATATATTTATCAAGCAGATTCCCCAAGGAGAATTCCGGTTTGTTGTAGTTGGTGTCGTTATAGTCATAAGTTGTTCTCTTTCCCATTGTGGCTATAGTCGCTGTTGTTTTTTTCTCTTATTGGTCCATGATCGATCTCTAGTGGATTGATATGATAGGTTGTCTTGTTGTTAATAATCTATTTTCTATTGTTTTATTGTTTGTTTCTGTAGTGTCAAATTATTCTTTTTTTTTGTCTATATTATATTATGATTTATCTATTTTAAAAAAATATTTAAAAAAAACTAAAAATCAATTGAAAAACTATAGTGATATTGTAAAATATACTAAAAATACATCTTCAAGTATATATATATTTTCAAAAATAATATAATATAAAAAATTATGAAAATATAATATAAGAGAAAGAAGATACTTGGCAACACCCTTTCTATGTATTTCGGTTTTTTTTTTATTTCTTCTTTTTCTTCTTCAATATTTTAAAATTATAACAATGAGGGGTATTTATAGTTATTTATAAATAAATATATAATTAAGATTAATTGATTCAAAAGTTCAAAATACACTAATAGGTAAGGCATCTATTGCCATGGTCTCCAATTGTTTGTACTAAAGTAACAAAATAATGACCGCTTCAATAAACATCCACTTATTATTTCCATATTTTATAACAAGTAACAATTGAATCCATATTAAAAATGACTGAAAATAACGAAAGAAATTAATCCACATATACATCACTCGCGCACCTGAACGATTGATGTTGTTTGGACGTATTAATTGTTGATTTTTTTTCATAATTCATATCTGTTTGAGAATGAGGCTTAGATGGCGAAGCCAGGAAGAGTAGTCGTCTACGGTTGGGTTTCTTTGCTCCCGGCGGGCTGGAAACATACCCTGCCAGATCATCTCTCAGTTGATGGTGGAATATATATTGAGTGCCTATCAATGGCTTCTATAATTGATATGCTCCATTGATGAAAGATGGGTCTGTGATCTTTAATTTTCATCTCGTTTTTTTTTTCCAAATTGGCATTGCTTCTCCTTTACATCATGTCCCATGTATTTTTATTTAATAAACTTAATTAGTTTTTTTATTTGTCTGACATTTCAAACAAGCCTTGGTGGCCAGTCAATACTTATTTTTTAGAAGGCTTTTTTTTTTTTTTTTTTAATAACATTTTAACTTGATGATATTTCCATGTGTTTGTCTTTCTTTCGTATTGAATAATATGTTATTCTGTTCACTTTTCTCATAATAAATCTGAATCACAGGTTTCATCAAAAGTCACTTTGTGTTAGTACAGGTGTTTTGTTGGTCACCAATGCAGCAACCAAACTATATTAGAAGCTGTGCCTCACATGACTCTTTTTAGTCATTAAAAATGATTATTATTTCTTTATCGTGTAAAAAATATCAATACCATCATCATTGGAAAGGAATTATCAGAACACTCAATTCAGGTAATGACACCAATATATATAAGACAGCGGGAAAAAAGAACAGCAAAAGGTAACACATTGGATTGTTCATAAATTAAGTAGATTAATTGCCATCTCTTTATGTGAAATTTTCATGCTTCTTGGAAATTTGGCAAAGCGAACTTGGGCAAAACTGTCATGATATTTTTAGTGCCATGAATTAAACTATGGGAATTAAAGTGATTTATATTTATATTTTATAAAAAATAGAAGTGAGGACTTTATAAATTACGTTCAAAAGAAAAACAAAGTTGGTGAGGGGAGGGTAAAAATTTCCAAAAGAACAGCAGGATTCTATTTTTTCACATTTTCAAAACCAACTTGAACTAATCCTTATCCATCTCTCCACGTTCTCAAATCATAAAATGCCGTCTTCCTCGTTTGCGCACCAACCGTACAAAATTCATAAAAAACGAACATTATTATAAAATTACAAAAACTTTAAACACGAGGATAACAGATGTCCATCATAAAGCTAATCTTTTGAACACAAAATAACAATCTCCTTTTTTATTTCAAAAAAAAATAATAATAAAGAAAAGCCAAAATAGAAACCCAACAAGTCCGGGTCTTGTGTTAGAAAGCAACCAACCGGGTCCGTTCGTCGTCCACCCTTCCATCGCTGGTCCCCTAACCAACATGATTAACATGACCTACCCGCCCCCACACCCTCTGCTACGTGGTCGCATCACAGAGGGCCAAACTTGGGAACACAACACTTGCACAGCCGCCTCGCACGTATCAATCAACATGCACGCTAATGCTGCCACATGTCACACATCCACAGCTAACTAAATTAAATATATGTATATTAAAAAAATCTTCGGAAATACGTCAGATATCACGTAAGTGAAAAGAATCTCTTCCTATGTTACCACCATTTGTTCACATCAGAGCCGTTGATCAGAGCGAAGCATTTTTTCCAAAAAAGGTGTTTAAGAGTGATCGCACGTGGCACAGACGCGTGTACGTAGTCTTCGTCCAAAAGAGGACCACGTGGCAAAGCCTTGGGGAGATCACCAAAGATGAACGGTTTAGATGAATCGGTTCGGAGACAAGGGTGGCCCGGACGGTGAGGGGCCTCGTCGTCCTCGTCGTTAGTTAAAAGGAGGAAGAGTTGTGAGGGATTTTCGCCAGTTTTTCTTCTTCTTCTTCTTCTTCTTCTTCTTCTCTTTTCTGAAGCGAGAGCCCATTGCTTTGATTGAGGTTTTGTGAGCTTGTCTCATGGCGGAGGTATGCTGCGAGGTGGTGAGTCCGAGGGAGGCGGGGACAGAGTCGTGTGAGCCGAGTACAAGGGCAGCGAGGAAGAGAAGGATGCAGCTAAGGCGGGTGAAGTTTGTCTCTGGCGTCGGTGCTGTTGTTGCCACCACGGAGCCGATGAGGAAAAGACAGCGCGTGGAGTTGATTGAAGATGTTGTGCGGAGTGGCGGGGAGCATCCGTCAGGATCAGGGAGCGGGCCGAGCTCCAGCTCGAGTTTCAGAGTGGACCGGAGCGTGGTTTCAGCCGAGTCGACCGGCTCATATGCTCGTCGTGCTAGGTATGGCGTGACCGCGGTGTGTGGACGGAGGAGAGAGATGGAGGACGTTGTCTCGATCCAGCCGGAGTTCCTCCGGGGAAGTCTAAGCCACGAGACGTACCATTTCTATGGGGTTTTTGACGGGCATGGGTGCTCGCATGCGGCGGTGTCGTGTCAGGATCGGATGCATGAGTTAGTGGCGGAGGAGATAGGGAGGGTATCGAGTGGATCCATGGCGATAAGGAACTGGGAAGAGGTAATGAAGAGGAGCTTCTTGAGAATGGACGCAGAGGTCGAAGACTGGCGCGGCACCATTCGGACGGGCACCTGCCGGTGTGAGCTGCGAACGCCTAACTGTGACCACGTGGGATCAACAGCCGTGGTGGCAGTGGTCACACCGGACCACATCATCGTCAGCAACTGCGGTGATTCTCGTGCAGTACTATGTAAAGGAGGCGCCGGCATCCCCTTGTCCACTGATCACAAGGTGATTAACAAATTAAGATTTAGTTAGCTAGCTAGTTGGCTAGCTAGTTGCCATCATCTGACTTTCTAGAAAACAATGTGTTAATGATCTCTTTATGTTTGTTTGTAGCCTGATCGACCGGATGAGATGGAACGGATTGAAGAGGCTGGTGGTCGGGTCATTTATTGGGATGGGCCTCGAGTTCTCGGGGTGCTTGCCATGTCTAGAGCCATAGGTGAGTTTTATATATATATATATATATATATATATATATATATATATTGTTGAATAGTTTGGTCTGTAGAACTTGGAAATATATCAATAAGTGGGGATTTTGGTTGGAATGGAACAGGGGATGGATACCTGAAACCATACGTGATATCGGAGCCGGAGGTGACGGTGACGAAGAGGACGGGGGAGGAGGAGTGTTTGATACTGGCAAGTGATGGGTTGTGGGACGTTGTGAGCAATGAGACGGCATGTGACATCGCGAGGATGTGCTTGCGGGCCAATGGAGGAGATGGGGACGAAAGTGCAGTAGAGTCTGAAACAGATGGCCATGCGAGGAGAGGTTCGGATAAAGCTTGCTCTGATGCGTCTATGTTGCTCACCAAATTGGCGCTCGCCAGACACAGTGCTGATAACGTCAGTGTTGTTGTTATTGATCTCAAACGGAGATCATAAATCACATAAGCAAAATTATATATGTATACACAAGTCTGTATAATAATACATGCCTGTTTTTCTTTATTTTCTTTTTTATCAGATATATTTAAATGTAAGCATGGAAGATCTAAGTTTTCTTGTAAACACTTTTAAACTGCCTCATCTCGGCAATTTCATAGTTGCCGAAAGTATGTGCTCAGTTCTATTTTGGTAAAATGCAATACTCCAAAAAAAAAAAAAACAAATAATAATAAATAAAACATATGTTTACATTAATTTGAAAGAAACACCTGTTACAAGGAGAAACAAGCGTTGCTTGTTTGTGTCACAATCAAAACAGCTGTGTACAGCTTAGTGTTCCAGTGACATATGCCGAATAGATGATGCACCAGCTGCCTCGCTTCTCTTTGATTATCACTATCTTGATTTTTATATGAAATATTTTCGTAATGATTGTTATGGTTCGCAGGATTAAGCTAGACTTCAAAACGCCTAATTCGGCGTATCTGAATGAACACATCTAATTTAGTATTTTTTTTTTCAGTTAAAATTAAATGTTTTACTTGAGAAAGAAAGTAGCCAGGTTGTTCCAAGAATACCGAGGAAAAAAGACATCCACCACTGCAGATGGTGATTTTCAAAGTTATATTTGGTGTCCAACTCTTAAGCTTGTCGTTGGTCCCAATAATTTGACAAAACGAAAGACTGCTGAATCACCACTTAAGTTAGCCTAGGGTGTCAAGGTGACAAGAAAAATAAATTCATGCTCCACTGATTAGGATCAAGAGTACGGAGAAGGATTATTATCTGGGTGATCTGGCGTTATCTGATAGTCATAGTTCGTTGTCTGACTAAATCATTGCCAGCTAATAATTCATGCCTGCCATTTCAAAATAATTATTGCCAGTATCTTATCTTTCTCAGATATTACACCGTATGAATCTCCATTGAGATCCCGGTTAATGATTAAAATACCTTCTACCACCTTTTCCCTAGAACACACTCATTTAGGATATGATTTGGGCAGGGGCCGCGCGTGCGCGTACCCCCTCTACCACAAATTTTGACGTCCACTCTACCACTTTGGGTAGATGGTAAGCAAGCGCACCCCCGAAGTGCAATGGGGGCCACGTGCCTAGGCCACGGACCTTCTTGGTCATCCGTAGACCCCGTCCAGGTAAGTATGGGTAACGGTTGCTCAACCATTGCATTTTATGCTACACAAAGCTTCATCCAACTCTCTCACGAAGCGATGTGGGATTAATCTACATTCATAGCTGATGGGAGATTCAAAGATAAATCTATCCTGGGCCTGGACACCGTGGGCTGTTAGACTAATAATCTTGTCGGACTTTGCTCGAGCAGAGACGATGTACCAAATTGAGCCACGGGGATGCCGGTCACTCGCATAAAAAAATCATGAAATTAGAGATTCAATAAGGTTAATTTTGAAGTACAGTTTAGTTTCAAGTCATAATCAGAATTCAACCCTTAGCTACAATTAAGTTTCCAGAATTTTTTATAATAACAGACATATATGTTTTTATCTAATAATATAAAGTAACTTTGATTGAAAACTTGTGATACATAAAATTTATATTTATCCTTTTGCATAAATAATTTCTAAAACAATTTTCGTAAATAAGAGTTACATCCATGCTAGACGTGGACATTTTGAATAGTAACCGTAGAACTGAATCGGAACCGAACCAGAACCGAACCGTCAAAAACATAATCGGAACAGGCAAAACCATAACCGTAAAAAAACCGAAACCTGAACCTTCATACAAGGTTTGATTCTGGTTTCAGAATTTGAAAACCGTGGAACCGCCGATTGAAACCGCATGTTCCAACCTGCAGTTCAACTAAAAATTCAAAACAGAGGTTCAAACCGCCGGTTCCAGTTAAATCAATATATATATATATATATATATATATATATATATATATATATATATTGTCATGAATGATTAGGTTTTTATTTTGTTAATATCATTGATAAAACAATTTAATTAATGAGTAGTACTTAAAAGTTAAGAAAGCTTTAATAGATATCAATCTCAATTTTTAATACTAATTGAATTGATTGTTTACATTGTATTTGAAATAGTACTAACTGTACGATCAAGAGCATTTATAACTTATAAGAAACCAAACTCTCGACTTTGAAGCTTGAGTTATAACTTATAGAACCGTTTATAACTTTATAGCATATTAGAAATAAACAATTATACATTATGAAAATATAATAAATATGTATAATAAAAATAAAAAAACTACATGAGCTTTGATTCCTCCAGGAGGATATGTAGACAACTTGAAATAATTAAATTCAAGCCATTAATTTTTTTTTAATTTTCCCCCTATTATATTATTAATACTTTTATTTTTTAATAAAATATTATATTAAATTAATTTTTATATTTTATGTTTATTTAATTTAAAATATTAAATTATTTAATTTAACAAAAAAATTGAATTATTTGATCCCTCACTCACAAACCTTTCAATTCTGGTTTAAAATTTTTGTCACAACAGTTTCTGAACCATGACCATACCGAACCCAAAGGTGGGATGCCCTCACTCACTTTTAAAAAGCTTGTCTCCTCATATTAGTAGGGGCCGCGCGTACGCGTACCCCCGCTAGCACAAATTATGACGTCCACTCTGCCTCTTGGGCAGATGGTAAGCCAGCGCACCCCCACAGTGCAATGGGGCCATTGGCTTATGCCACGAGCCTTCTTGATCACCCGTTGACACCGTCCAGGTAAGTATGCATCTCATCGTGCCCAACCGTTTTCTTTTAGGCATTACAAGACCGTGCGCATGTTGTTAACAGCCGATGTGGGACTAAGTTATTAGTAGTGAAAAACTATAAAGGCGTTAAGTTATTGATGGGCCGGAAGTTGATGGGTTGGGCTTTAATTATTGGGCTTATTGTTTCCCATTGGTTGCCTCGCAAGTTGGAACCTTTTCAGTACGATGGCCGAGAGAAGGGGGAAAGAGGAGACTGAGAGCCAGTGATACCAAGGAACGAGACGAGAGTATTCAATCTTCTTCGATTTCTTCGATCCCGATCCCTATCCCGATTGGCGGAAATTTAATCCAGTCCCAAGTATACGCCATGGACGAAGGCTACAACAGTCTTCCTTCCACCCACCTCCTCGGCTCTGTCCCTGTACGCTCTTTCTCTTTTCATCTTCTTTCATTGCGTAGTCTGCCGTGGTGTTTGGTTTTCTATGTCCGCGGATTTTCGTGTATCTGAACATTAATTTGTTAACATTGATGCTGAATCCGTGTTTAATTGATCAGTGAATCATCGAAATGTTTTGTATTTGTGATTTGGTAGGCCGTGATCGCTGATGACAAAAGACTGGCAGAGGATGAAGCTCAGACAGGTGTTTTAGTTCTAAAAATTCCGGTTTGCAAGTATAAGGTTATTCTTTTATGGTGCGGATGTGACTCTTCTATGTGTTTCTTTTGCTGTGTGTTTGTTGCCATTCTTTGCAGGCTCACATTCGAATTTGCATGTATTTCCACCAGCTAATGGAGGCTACCAAGCTCCTGGGACTCCCTATGGTATGTCTGGTGAAGCTCAACTAAATTATGTTTAATTTGTATTTTGACTTCTTGGTTTGTTCGAGTATGGTTTCTTACATTGTGGAGACAAGATGCAGTTCCCTACTTCCATTGGTTATGCAAACTTTCAACATGATGCTTGATAAATAACGCTTTTAGCATCCAAAGAGATGGTCCTGATCTAACTAAAGTAAACACAGATGCTTGTTGTAAATTTTCTTCTAAACTCAGCATTATATTTCAACTAAATGACAACAAAATTAGTGTTCATTGTTTAGTTCAGCTTGAAACTTTGTAAGGAACTCCAATGGTGTATTCAGTAAGACTATACTAAGATACACCTGTGTTCTGCACATGAGGATAACCTAGAACGTGATGGCTTGAAATTGGTAACCCATGCAGAACATTCACAAGTAGATCTTCTCTTCTGCTGCTAATAGTTATACTTCCCTTCTATATACATTATGTTTCTTTATTGCTCTGTATATTTTATTTCTTGTATCACCTAACTTTCTCCGTTTTCACTAGGCCAACTGATCTTGTAACTTCCATTATATTCTCTATCAAGGCACTTGCATTTTACTTTTACTTTTAATCTTACTCTGGAAAATAGTAATAGAAGATTACATGGTTAATGAATCATGTCCGTGTGTCTTGTATCTGGTTTCTGGGTGATAGCTTTCAACTGTTTTTCATATATAGAGAGGTGGTGATGAGCAAGTCACAACCAATTGGAAGGGAATATTTAACATTCTCAATCCATGTTTCAATGTTTATACTAATAACACGGTTGATTGGATCCTAAGTTCTTGAACCCGTCCATATTTTTTATCAGAAGTTGGAGCTTCTTGTTATGTCTAAAATAGTAATAAAAGATTCTATGGTGAACAAATCCGCTGCATCTGATATTTGGCTTCTGCTGATAAGCTTTTAATTGATTTTCCTATAGAGACAGGTGGTAATGAACAAGCTATAACCAATTGGAAGGGAGTATTTAGCATTTCGTCCTACAGCCCATATTTCAATATTGACACCGATAACGTGGTTGATAGGATCCTCAGTTCAATGAATCCCATCCAGGGAGATTTTCGCAGAAAGATAGATAGCTGTCCTGATCTGTAAGTTGTTCCATGTATGGCTTGATTAGCTTATACAACATAAGAAAGCTGTCTTTTCTTTTGCTAATGCATTTAATTCTGCTGGAAAATTATGCATCTGTATTTTACAAGTATTTTACAAGTTATACAATCAAGTTTAACATTTGATGATTGACTGCTTCCAGTCATACTACCACCGCGGTAGATATTAAGGTTCAAGTTTTAGAATATTTTAATTTTTGATGTAATCCCATTTGAATATGGTTCCTCTAGGAATTTGGTAGCATTATGCTTCTATCCTAGTGTGCCAATTTGCAAGATCAGGCTAGCTATATATATCTGTATACTGTTCTCCAAATTAATACCTTTTTTTTTTTTGGGGCATAATATAGTTCTGGCTGCATATACCATATTATTTCTTCATGATGGAGCTCACAATGCCATTCATTTGTTATTGTTAGATATGGCCCCGTTTGGATCTCCACTACATTGGTGTTCATGCTAGCTGCGCTTGGGAACTGTGGCACTTATCTCATGAACAGAAAAAGTGTGCCAGATACAGCATGGGTCTTTGATGTTAACTATGTAAACTGGGCAGCAAGCGTGGTTTATGGTTATGCACTTCTTGTGCCAGCAGCATTTTATTTCTTGCTTCAGTATTTCGGATGTACTGCAAGTCTCACACGCTTCTGGTGTTTGTGGGGATATTCCTTGTTCATCTTTATTCCCTGTTCAGTAAGTATCAACTCATGTCGTGTAATTTGTTTCATTATGCCTATACAAATTTTCGCCCTAGTTATCTTTTCTGTACTTCAAGGGAAAAATTGGCACTGTTAATCCTTGTCTGGTGATAACATCCTTATTATTGATTACTTGTCTACTAGTAATGGACGGAGACTGCAAATTATATGAAGACGTATTATTCATCAAACAGCAATGTTATGCATATAACAGAATTTAGTAGTTAATGGAATGCATTTGTCCATGTTGTCTAATCATTGTTGTTATGTGAATTTTGCAGTTGCTGTTGGTTTTTCCTGATGAATTTTTACGATGGCTCATCATATTAGTTGCTGGGGCTGCATCCTCTATGTTCATCGGGATCAACCTGAAATCATACACCGAGGGGAGTGACATGATGGTGATGTGTGTGAGTGCAATAGTGCTGCAGTTTGTTCTAGCTCTGTTCATCAAATTTTTCTTCTATGCTTGAGGGCTTGTGGTGTGAAAAACAATGGTGAGCACACAGTAACGGGATTTTAGAAGTCATAGGGAAGCTTGTGGTCACACTTGATGTGTACTAATATGTATCGTCTCCCTCTAAACAGGGCTTTTTCCTTAACTGAGAGGTTGCTTTTCAGTTCGTGTTTCAAATGATTTCTTTTGCGTTTTGATGAGAAATTGATGCTCGATTTTGAATAAACAAAGGCTAGAGAACCCTGAGCGTTTGGGTAGCAGATGATTTTGATGTGCATGAAAGTCAGATTTTATCTTGCCTTTTCATGAATCCCGAGTCACTTCTTTCTGGTTTTTCTCAGTTTCTCTTACAATATTGGAACACAAGCGAACACATGGAACAGAAGCAAAATGAACTAGTACAGCCCAAAAATATAAAATAAAGTAAAATCCAGACTTGTTTAAGGTAGCGTTTGGTTAGACGTAATTGTAAATGCAGAGGATTTTCAATTATAATGTAATTGAAAGTACATGAATTTAAAAATACAGTAATTACAAAATCTGGTGTTTGGTTATATGTAACTGGAATTCTTGTCTTGCGAGAATTTGGTGTTTGGTTTGATGTATTTAAGAAATGTGATCACTTAGGGTGAGATTGCCCCAAACATCTTTATAAATACCCATTTTTTTGGTTTTTACTTCTTTTTTTTTTTTGGAATAGAGATTATTTTTTAATTTAATTATTATATTAATCAATTGAAATAATAAACTCTTTATTATTGTTATATTATTATCATTTTTAATTGTTAGTTATATTGATGTAATTGTTATTAAATTTTAATTGGTTAAAAAGTTTTGTTAATAAATCTATTTTTAATGATGATTTTTTCTAATAATGTTTTATTAATTTGTGTGCATGAAAATAACCCTAAAAAACAAAACTATTTTCATTACATAGCTTACTTAATATTTTCAAATAATATTAAAATTTTTGTTAAATACATTGTATTATATAAATTTATTAATATTAAATTGCCTTATTTAAAATTTTCATCGATTTGCTACGGTGAAGTAGTTGGTTTTACGTCCAAATCGGGCGTAAAACCAATTACATCCAAATTCTCACTATGAGTAAACTCAATTACATCAAACATTTGCAAATACACTCAAACAAACACCAAATTTGCTATAGTGAAGTAATTACAATTACAGGTAAAAGCAAATACATCCAAACAAACACACCCTAAGAGGAACCACAAATCAAGACCTGCGAGTCTACACTCCAGATGAAGTATTGTTAGGCCATCAAATGTTCCAACCGATTATGAATCATGCAGACAAATGAGCAACAGAAAAATTGCACCACTGAAGCCAGTGGCCACACAACTTGAACTGGTAACACATGCAGTTGTAAAACTACCCAGACAAAAACAGCTTTGTATACAAGCTAGAGAAGAAAAAAAACCAACATTCCACAGAATCATAGATCACATAATAATTTAGCATAAAGATGGCAAATATATGTAGCAAGCAAAAACATCTTCTGCATCATTGAAACACCTGAATATCTGACGAAAATTTTATAGAAAAAAGATGGTTGAGAAAAGCAGCAGGGTCTGAACTCAAAAATAGAGAGCAACTCAATTTGGCCTTGGTGTAGCCCACTCAACACGCAGAATAAGGTTATCGTAACCATAACCATTAAGCTTGTTGATGGCTCTCTCAGCATCTTCCTTGCTTACAAAGTTAACAAAGCCAAATCCACGGCTCATACCAGTCTTCTGATCCACAGCAACATAGACACGGGTAACAGGGCCAAAAGCACGGAAAAGCTCAAGGAGGTCAGGTTCACGGGTGTCTTCTGATAGATTTGTAACACGGACTGAGTTCTCATCATTCCGACGTCTCATTTCAGTTCCAGATCGCTCAGCACCTGCTCTCATACTGGGAGGCACATATGCACCACCTGCACCCTTGCCGGCACCTGATGTAGCTGAGGTTTCTGTTGGAGGCTTGTCAACAAAGCCATCAACCTGTGGAGCCAGATCTTTGTATGGGCATTTCGATGTCCAGTGATCACCCTTCTTGCCACATGTCCGGCATACCATAAGGACAGCTCCTGCTTTTCCCATAGCAGCCAATGGATCACCCGCAACCTTTACTTCCTCTGCTTGGCTACCTGCAGTCATTTAAATCCAATCATGGAACTCTGCCCTACTGGGTTCACATTTGAGTTCTAAACTACAGTGTGTAGCACGCATGACTTTCTGAAATGAAATGAGTGAACAACAAGGGCAGCAGAAGTAAATCTAGCTGCCCACCATCATGGAAATAAAAGATATATGTACTACAACAAATAAATCAGTAATATCCCAATTCACTTGTATAAAGACTCCCACAAACAGCAGCAGTGAGAAAGATAACCATATATTCATGAGATCAAAACAACTTATTTTTGTTCAGCACATTTTTCTCAGTTATTGACCACACAAATATCAATCAATTTGATCATGCCAGTATTATTTATTGAACATAAAAACCAAGAACGAGAATAGCCTGGCACAGGGAATCTAGTAAATTGAAATTAGCTTTCTTATGATGCAAAAATTCCTACACTACAATAATGAAGCATATTATATAGACTATAGGGTCTTGTACAAACAGATAAAATATAATGGACAGGTTACCAAAAAATCAGCAAACATATTAACTGTTACCCACTAGTAAAATTGAGTTAAGAGAGAATCAAAAAGCCTGCCCCAAGAACTAAGTAAATTAATTTTCATATTTGGCCAAGGTAAAACAAGAATATGGTAATAAATATTTAACAATAAGCAAAATACATATGGCAAAACATAATTCCAAAGGCTCACTTTCCATCTTACAGTGAGCTTAAAAAAAAACTCGCCAATTGCGTAGACTCAATTGTCTATTCAGTATCCTTCACTCATACTACATCCGAGTTTAACTAGATAATTCAAGGTTTAATGTACAGAAAATATCATCCACAATGCATCAAATTCGGAATTATTGAGTTCAATCAACGTGAGGATAATCAAATCAAAGCATAAGAATTCCAATTACTAAAATTTAGGGGCTAGCAATGAAAATCAACGGCAAACAAACATAAATTTATCATATTCAAAATTATTGATCCAAACGATGTATAGGAAACAAATCAAATACTACGATTTCCAAGCACTTAAATCAGAGAATGACAACCAAACCATTGGCAAACGGCCATGAAGTATGGGAAGCTAAAAATATAAAATAAAAATAAAAAGACAAAAAAATGAGAAAGAGACCTGGAGCCCTAGGTCGCTCAAGCAGGATCTCCTCGGTAGAAACCATAGTGAGGCGGCTTCCAGCGTCTTCATGGGCCGCATCCCCGAACTTCGCCCACGACCTCCGCTCCATCGCGCGCTTGCTGAGGCGGGCACGGGCAAGCTTGCGGACACGGGTGGTGGTGATGACCTTGACCTTGTTTCCGTCCTCGTTGAATCGGTACTCGATGACTCTCTTCACTCCATTCTCGTCAGGGCCTTCGACAATCTTCGGCGGCAACAAAAAAGTCGAGATCCTCACCATCGTCCTCATCAAGCTCCCACCATCGAGGCTTGCTCCGTGGTGCTCGCAACGAGTCCATCGCCATATCCGGAGAAAACCCTAGACCTAGATCCACAACGAAACTGAAACCCTAGCTTTTGCTCTTTGGCGATATGCCGACGGGGTGGCGGGCGTAAAATACCAAAATTTATATTGCGGATTTTTCCAATTTAATGGGTTCGAAGTAAAACCGATCACCCGATAACCCGTTAACCCGTTAACCCGACAATAATAAGGATTTTTGTTTGCGACCATTGAAAACACAAGTTTTATCTTGTCTGATATATTTTTTCAAAATGCATGTAATGAGTTATTATAAATAAAATTTATTTAGAATATTAATGATATGATATCAATTTTAGAACATGTTGAATTTTCATAGGAAACAAAATCATATAATTCCTTTTTATTAAAAGAAATATGCATAAAATAATCCAATTTTTAGAGCCACACAAAAAAAAAAAAAAAAAAACAATTTGTGCTTAGGGTTGGTGATGGAGTGCTTAGCAGCAAAAAAAGACACAACTCCCAAGCCCAACCCGTTTCAATTTGACAAACCCAAACCTGTTTAAAATTTCTATTTAAATTTCCAAATCAATCCGGTCTCAAACTTGTTTGTCCCAAATTCCATTGAATTTTTAAATACTAAGAAAAAATAAATACTATATTTTTAGAAACTTGACACATTACTTAGAATAATAGTAATTTTACTAAATATTTTTTGTTTTAAGAAATCAAATAGAGATATTTCGAATAAATCAATGAAAATATAGAAAATAAAACCCAAACCTATGGAGGTGAAATAAAAATCAAGCCATAGAGGCTTGGGGTATATTAAATGAAATTAACGTTACAAAGAATCAAGTAATATTGTGGAAATTTAAAAAAAAAAAATTAAATTTGACAACAAACAAGCATGGCTATCAAATAATAATATTATATATTTTCCAATACCAATGGATCAAACCTCAAACACTTTGCACTCTTTGGTGTTTTAATTTTAGATTTCAAACCATAATATAAAACGTATCTATGAGTTTTACAAATAAATTTCATTGGCATTTGGGTAAAGTGAATACTCGGCAAACTTATAAAAACTATAATCCATAGTTGAGATAGATTATTTTTTTGTCTACTAATAAATTTATGAAGTAACTAGTTTAATATTAGTGTTTGTATTTTTCTAAAAATCTTTTATCCCAATAAATTCAATATTTTATTGGTCACGGGTTGATTGATATTGATAAAAAATAATTTGAGATACCATGCTATTGATATATCGACTGAGCAGTAAGACATTTGACTCTTATACAAAATATCTAAGATTTGACTCCCTCTCAATGTATAATTAATGTCTAATGATAAAAAAATGTGTTTAGGATGACTTATCCACATTATTAAAATTAAAAATTTCATACTATATATTTATTCTGTTTTTTGTTTTTTTGTGTGTGTTTTTTTTCTCATATAAATAAGCTATGCTTAAGTTCACTTACAACTTTTAGATCCATACCCTTTCATAGTCTCTGTAATTAAACAATTCATATTTTTTCCCTTCACTGCCACTAGATTTCATTTTTTTTAAATATGATTTTTTATTTAATAAATATATAAATTACATGTCTCGATAAACATTGTTAGAAAAAATTGATTCTTTAACCTCATTTTATTTTACTACAGAAATAACTACTATTTTTGTAACAAGTATACAACATGTATTTCTATTTAAGAAAAATGAAAAGTGTGCGTATAGATAAATTAATACATCATATATTTATACTCTCAGCATATGGAATTGATCTTCGTCAAATGTAAAAGGATTTCACAAGATTTAAATTATTGATTGACCTAAAAATCGTTGGTAAATAGTTATCATATTTACATCAGCGTGGCAGACACATTTTTTTTGGGTTACATATAAAATGATAAGCTCGGAAAGAAAATGTCAATCATGCATTGCATGATCCAAAATTGGAGGGCCATGAGGAACCTTGGCAGTTATGGTAACATACAAACATTGTAGTATATGGCCAACATGCCACGGTGGCACTTAGATATTACTGCCATGCCTTTGTCACAGAATCTAACATATATAGAATCCAAAGATAAAAAAAAAAAAAAAAAGGTAGGTCCCAGTGACTTAACATAATAGACGTTCAATCAAGCTCTCTCTAATTCTTGTAAGTGTGATTATAGAGGCATTTTGTGAGTATCCACACAATCAGCTTGTAAGCTTGTTCCTTGGAAATAGATGTTATTCAGAGATCCAATTGACAATAAATAAATAAATACATCGTATATGCCATTGATTATAGTTTGAATCATATTAATAATATTACAGGTAGGATATTAATAATTGATGTCGGTTCTTATAATGGACAACTGAGTGTGTTGTTTAAACATAAAAATGAAGGATCTGTGATGTTTGTTTTATTTTATTTTATTTTTTTTGTATTTTAAAAATTCTTAATCAATTACACCCTTGGTTTTGTTTCATTCCATGGGATCCTTAGCAAAATAATATTTTTGTATGAGTTGTATTAGCTATTATCACATAAAAAATCTACGCATTTAAGCGCTTCTTTCAATCATAACTGGGTTTTTTTTTCATAGGAATGCATAAATGCGATTTAATACTCCAACTAATCAAAATAATTTTAAAAAAAAAAAAATTGAATGGGGAAAAAATAATGATAGGCTTCCAAATTATGCAATATTTTCTATCCATGATAAGAACAAAGACATCCAAATTTTTAATTGCTTTCAGTGTTTAACATGACGATCTCAACCTCATTAACCCTATTTTTAAACTTGAGGCATTGAACATGATCAAGGAAAACAAGACATTGCTTGACTAGAAATCAGGAATGGAGGTCTCTTTGCATTTAGAACTTGGAAAAACACTATATTAAGAGGAACACAACGGAAGCAAAGTTCTTGTCTTACTTGGTTTAGGAAGGGTGACTTGCAACTGAGTTTTCTCACCATTTCCTCAACCAACTTGGTGCCAAGTATGAGTTCTATTTCCAAATAAATGATCCAAACCTTTTGCTTTAAAGGACTATATATATTTTGATTTATCTACACTTGAAGCCCCTTTAATGATTATAGTAGTCATGCAAGTCACACTCATCGCTAAGACTTATTTTAGATGTGAGGCTTTTGACTGCCGGCGTGTTAGCCTCATTAACTCTCCTTTTAAAATCATTTCTAAAATCCTAGTCTCTAAGTTGAGTAAAGTGATGAATGACCTTATAGACCCTTCCCAATCAGTATTTATTATAGTCTCTAAGTTGAGTAAAGTGATGAATGACCTTATAGACCCTTCCCAATCAGTATTTATTAAAAGCAGATGCATCTCGAGCAATATTGTCTTTGTCAAGGAATTTATCTTTAGTTTTCAAAAGTACAATATTTTGGGGTGCATCTTCAAAGTAGATTTCATTAAAACGTTTGACATGATAAATTAGGGGTTTCTGTAAGACATTCTTATAGCTTGAAAATTATCGTTCTTCCTTTCTCGATTGGTTGCATAAAGCAAATTTTATATTCCTCTAAAAGCGAATATTGTCATTAGTGACCGTGCTTATGTTAGCTTCCATAGAGGTCTTAAACGTCATGATTTTTTTCGTCAAGGCGCTTTGGGTCAATTGACACTTGGGTCCCCGTGAGAATGCCTTGGTTCCAAGCACCCACATATGCCCGGGCCTCACGGGCCACAATTGAGGTGTGGGCACCCCCTTTTTTTAGTCTAATGAGCACAACCGATGTCATCTACGGTATGCGAATGACTTTCGCATCCTATTAACTAGCATTATTTTTTTGTCAAGAAGAACGAAACCCCTAATGGGCCCGCTAAACTAAGACGGGGCGCGCGCATGCCTCGACCGGCGGCTGTGGGGCCGCGCACACATGGGCGCCGGTACCACCCACATCCCGTGCTCATAATTCTCGGACATGCACCCTCACCCCGAGGATTCGAACTCTCGCCACTTGCGAAGTGTCCTCACGGGGGACCCAAATGCCAATTGACCCAAAGGCCGTTAACCTATTAACTAGCATTATTGAGTAGCAGGGTAGATTCATCAAGTTAATTCTACACTTGTTTGAAGAAATTTTGGGTCTCACATTCACTTTTAGAAGAGCTATATCTTTTTATCTAAATTTGGCTATCTTCTTGAGATCCTTTTAGTATTGACTTTTAACTACTCTAGAGGCACACTTCTCTTGACCTATGTTGGAGTCCCTATCTTTGAAAGTTATTTTCAATGATTTTACTCGATGAAACTCATCCTTTTAATTCACACTTGCTTTTTTATGTGGGGGAAAAAATATTCTCAGTAAGCTCACTCTTGTTAAGCTAGTCATCTCCTTGATCCTAACATATAGGATGTTGGTCTTCAAACTACCTAATATCCAAGCCACTGATAAGATTTGTAGGGATTTCCTCTGATGCGAGCCTAGTCTTGGCCCAATGTGGATCCCTCTCAGTGGTTTGGAGTCATTTATGTAAATCCTACAATCAGGGTAATGGAGGCATCCTTAACCTTCATTGTTTCAACATGGTCTTTTTTAGCAAATGGTGTAGAAAATTTGCTCAAGTTAATTATAATGTTGACTGAGGGTAATGCCATTCAACAGTTATCAAAAAAGGTTTATTTGAAACCTCCATTATCTGCTTCTATGAATTGAATAGCTTTTTTGAGCCAAACCTCTGGATACCTTACTTGTCTTTCAAGCATGAATTCTTCGTGTTTTTCAAGGTAGAAATTCCACCTCCTTAGCAAATGAAGTGTGGTACATTGGGAGCGTTTAAATGGAACTTTGACTCCCAAAGAATGGTAATAGGACTCCTTACACAACTCTTATCCTATGTGTTGTTTGAGTGGAATAAATAGGGCCAAGTAATGATAAGTCCAATAGTAGAGGAGTCCCATTGATATCAAATTTAGAGGTAATATGATTCATGTGGGGTAAAATTACCTTTTTGCCCATCTATGGTTACTTATACAATAATTATTTATGGTTATTTATTAATTCATTATATATACAATAATTATTAAAGTTAATTGTTTCTTTAACTTAATAGTTATACTAATTTAAATAAATAATGATAATTATTTAAAATTATTTAAAATTCAATTTGATAAATTATAACGAATAATAATTATTCTTGTTTTAATTATACTTATAAAATAATTATCTTATACAATAATTATTAAAGTTAACTTTATAATTTAACTTAATAGTTATCATAATTTAAATTAATAATTATTATTATTTAAAATTTTTTCTAATTCAATTATTTAAATTATAACGAATTAATAATTATTCATATTTTTAATTAAGCTTATACGATATTTATTTGTAGTTTCTTATTAATTTATTATTTTATACAATACTTACAACCATTAATTAACTAAAAAGCATATAAGTAATTTATACAGTTTCTCTCTCATACTTTCCCCATTCCCAATACATATTCCTTCAAACCAAACATTGTTTTCTCATTTCCTCATTCTTATTCACCCTACTTTCATTCCCTTCATTTCCATTCCCCCATTCCCATTCCGTAATCCAAACGCCCCTGGATATTTTACTTATCTTTCTAAATTCTTCATGTTCTTAAAGGTAGAAATTCCACCTCCTTTGGGAATGAAGTGTGGTACAATGGTAGGGCCTCTTGCAATATTTGGCCAAGCCTCTTTCTTGAAGCATCACAACCTCTTGTCTCTACCTGTGGCTCTATCTAAATATTGGCCTTGATATTGTAGAGATTTATGTTATTGTTTCAACCCTTTTTCTAGGCTCAAACAATTTCATAATTTGGAGTCTTGAGAGTAGGGATAACTTTTTTGTTAGATCACTGTACCACTCCCTTAAAGATGATGAATAAGATACCCTTTTGGTTATACTTTTTTGAAAGGGGACTTGCCCTAAAAAAAACATGGCACTTTTCAATTAAGTAGTTTGAGATGACAAGATTTGAATTTTAAACAATCTTGCAAAGTGGAGTTGTAATCCTTTTCCCCAAGTGTGTTGTGCAATGCGGATATTAAAATGATAGACCATCTATTATTGCATTGCACATTTGTAGCTCGTATTTAAAATCATTCAAGTCAGTTATTCACCATACTAATTATCCTTCTTCAACTAGAGAGTCTAGTCGAATTGAGAGTTAGTCTTCTCTTTCATTAATGGTTATATGTGAGTTTGTTGTCTATGCAATGTTTGGGAATGTCTCACAAGAGTGGAATAATCACTTTTTTAAATACTATTTCATTTCATCTTAGTCGGCTATTATCAATGATTCAATATTAACTTTATGATAATTCTCTAGTTTTTCACAGTTTTTGGCCCAATTAAACATCAATTGGAAGTTTCTGGCTCATGATCAAGTGGAATCTTTACTTTGTTAACTCTTTCTGTGATGTGGACTATAACCAAGACAATATTACAATATTGACTGATAACGTTTAAAAACTCACTCTTAAGTTGCTACAAATAATATTTTTGTTTGTATCATCCACATTCCTTCCCATATTATAAAATTGTTCAATTCTATTTATGAAGTTGAATATTATTTTATTCTCATTTTACCTCAGTTTGCGTTTGTTCAATTCTTTTTTTTTTTTACCCAACTTTCCCATATTATAATTTTTTCCCTCTTTTTTAACCGAAATTGTGATTTATTTATTTATCTTATTAAAAAAAATCAATGAGCCATATTTTTCAGAGGCCCATGTTGGCCAATGAATAATAGAGACAATGTTGACCACGTAGGACAGAACCGGCAACGTGGTTGGTCAGCAACTCGTCACGATCATGACATTTACCACTGCAATAAGAAATAAATAAATAAATTCCGAAAAAAATAAGAAATAAATAAATAAAAAGGAAATTCCAATTAATTAAAAGAATATATATATATATAATTCGAAGGTTAATCCAGCGCGGTTCTTTCATCGTTGCAAAGCGTGTATATAAAAGAGTGCAGGATCCTTGATCTCTCCGCGCCGGCCTTCGTCCTCTCTCTCTCTCATCTCACCTCGCCGGAGACGAAGAATTCATTTATATTTCCGGTGAGGTCTCTTGTGCTCTCATTTCCTGCGCTTTCCCCAATCTTTGTTTTGTTGGATCTAGTGCTGATTTTGGTTCTTTTGATTTTCTTCCTCATTTTGGTTCTTCTTTCTTTTGTTCTTAAATTGTTGTTTTCCCCAGCTGGATCTCGGAGAATCATCTCTGGATGTGATTATAGAGCCTTCATAGTTTATGTAGGTCAAATGCCCTCGTTTCCTAGTTTTTATGTGAAGATATTCGATAAAGTTTGTTGTTTTCTTAATTGAGTTAGAGCTGTGGATGTCAATAATATTCTGAATTCTGAGGTTATCAACATGAAGATGAAATGTAGCTATCTTTGTCTTAATTCCACTCTGATTGAGCTTTGAATGGTCTCAGCTTCTGCTATCACTGATTCAAGTTTATTGCTTTGCTGGAATCTATGGATCAATTTACCAAGCAGATGCACATGGAACATAGGGATAAATCTCCTTAAAATGACCAGAAATTTTCGAAAAACACCTTCTTTGATCTGCTTTGTTTTTTATGGAAGAAGTCCACCTCTGCATTTAAGCTTCATAATTTGGTTTTGTTCATTTGTGAGATTTACTGCACTTCCTGTCTCTTTCATTAGTCAGAACTTGGGTGAAAACCTGCTTGGTTTAGTTGGCTGCATGTATAGATACCCAAGCAGTGATCTTCTTTTCACCTAGTAGGATGTCCATAAAAGCATGATGCTGTGACTTCTCTGATACTGAGTTCTGTTTTTGCTTGATAGGACAAAGAGGCATTGGTTGTTGATCCACCATGAAGGCACTAATTCTTGTTGGAGGTTTTGGAACCCGCCTGCGGCCTTTGACCCTCAGTGTCCCCAAGCCTCTTGTTGATTTCGCGAATAAGCCCATGATCTTGCATCAGGTAAGTTATCCTCTACTCATGCCAGGAAATTAAGCAGAGCGGAGAAGTCGATCTGTTCATTGTAACATTGCCCGTATTTATCCGCTTATAATTCCCCTATTTTACACTTATTGGATCTGACAACTATGAAGCTTCTTACAAATATTCATAAACATGTTGTTTGTCAAGTGTCTTTTACGTTCGAGACATCTCAGAGGTTCATTAGCTGATGAGCAAGACAATTGAGTTGAATTATCACCTCTAACTAGTGAGTTTTTTCCCCTCAATCCTGACCAGATTGAAGCTTTGAAAGAAGTTGGTGTTACTGAAGTCGTTTTAGCCATTAATTACCAACCAGAGGTAAAAGCAAGCAATTTGCAAATATCAATTTTACAGCTGCACCTCTGCCTGCTCAGACAAGCCTCTTTTTATGTTCTGCAGGTCATGCTCAACTTTCTCAAGGAGTTCGAGACCAAGCTTGGTATCAAAATCACGTGTTCTCAAGAGACTGAGCCATTGGGCACAGCTGGTCCCTTGGCCTTGGCCAGAGACCAGCTAGTAGATGGTTCAGGTGATCCCTTCTTTGTTCTCAACAGCGATGTTATCAGTGAATACCCTTTCAAAGAACTGATCCAGTTCCATAAATCGCATGGCGGAGAGGCCACAATTATGGTGACAAAGGTTTGATCTAGTTACTATATATTATTCAATGTCTTTCTAACAGCTGCTCACTTGGTTTACAAACTAATCCAACCACCTTTGTCACTCTGGAATAGGTAGATGAGCCATCCAAGTATGGTGTTGTGGTCATGGACGAGGAAACTGGCAAAGTGGAAAGGTTTGTGGAGAAACCAAAAATGTTCGTCGGAAACAAGATCAATGCTGGAATTTATCTTCTGAGCCCTTCTGTTCTCGACCGCATCCAACTGAGGCCTACTTCAATTGAAAAAGAGGTCTTCCCCCAGATTGCTGCAGACCAAAGGCTATATGCCATGGTCCTGCCAGGATTTTGGATGGACATTGGCCAACCAAGAGACTACATTACCGGCCTAAGACTTTACCTGACTTCTCTAAGGAAAAAGTCACCTTCCAAACTATCTACCGGCTCTCACATTGTAGGAAATGTGTTGGTGCATGAGAGTGCTGTCATTGGAGAGGGATGTCTGATTGGCCCAGATGTTGCTGTCGGACCTGGTTGTGTGGTTGAATGCGGAGTGAGGCTGTCAAGGTGTACTGTGATGCGAGGAGTCCGCATCAAGAAGCATGCCTGCATATCCAGCAGCATCATTGGGTGGCATTCTACTGTCGGACAGTGGGCACGCGTTGAGAACATGACAATCCTTGGGGAGGATGTTCATGTACGTGACGAGATATACAGCAATGGCGGTGTAGTTCTGCCTCACAAGGAGATCAAGTCAAGCATTCTTAAGCCTGAGATTGTTATGTGAAAAAGTATCAGTGGTTCTTTGCCAATATATCATCTCCACCAGTTGCAAGTATATATATCATCATTGTTCGTATCCTTTGGTTACCATGCCATGGCAGAATTTCGAGAGTTTGGAGTGTGTAGATACAAGTATGCCATCTGCTGGGCCCTTCTGTTCATGTTCTATTATTGTTGTCATTTCCTGATCTGTTTCTTTTGGATCATGTGTAATAACTTCAAATGCTTGATCTGTGAATAGTATTGTGTAGCTTGTTTTGGATGTGATGCTGATTTTAGAACTCTGTTCACTCCCACATTAATTTGGGCATGTATCTTTTCTTCCCAGATCTGGTTGCAATCGCTCCTTTATCAGGAGCTAGAATTATTAAAGAACTGGCCCTGTTCTGTTGGAGAAAATCTAGGGGGCTGTTGAATTATTGGGAATGAAGATTGGAGAGACAGTAAAGCAACAAAGCCATATGCAAAGGCTGGACCTACCATGTGAAATACTGGAAATCTCTTGGATCTCATTGCACTGGAAAGCATGTGAACAGTTTGCAGGGAACTCTCTTGTTTGATGGAATTTAATGAGACATAGATGCATAGCTTTCTTTGCTGGCTTGCTATCTCCAGCCAAAATGAACACAGGGTATTATGTCTAATGAATTATGACTTGTCAATTTGCTGAACTTTCTCTTTTCCTGATTTTATTTAGGCGCCTGCTGCAGTAACCTGGTAATAAGAATTTTGAGCAGTAATCTTATTCTCTCATCTCCACCTCAACATACATCCACTATAGAGCTGATTGGTAAGGTATTTAACTCCTATAAAAAAAAAAGCAAAAGCCCGACTTTTTTCACTATAAATTTGCGACATAAATAGAATGGATGTGTGTGATAACTATCCACAATAATAATAATTAAAAAAACGACTGACTCAAAAAGTTCATAACAATTTAAATAAGAAAACCATGGCAAGCCAAGTGTAAGTCTTCAACTGCATACCAGTTTTTCTATACATCAAAAAACCATATAATGGTATGGAACAAGAGGTAGCTTCTCCACAAACAAATACATGACCTCACAATTAGTGTGTTAACACCAGAAAGCTAAATAATGTCTTTTTTATTAAATCAAAGCTGAATAAGATGCATTGGCAAGGTCTTGAGGATAGAAGCTGTTGTGACCAATAAATAATGTGGGAGGCAATGTCAACAACATCATTGTGATGAGCTGAGATGAAAAACTTGGCAGCTAGGTTTGTAAGACCTCTTGTTGGCAGCTTGCTCAAACTTCTTCGCAGCAGCTTCATTCTCTTCTAAGCTAGTCTGAACAAAATATCTTATCCACCATGATGAGCTCCGAAGTTTAGCCTGCAGTGAAACACAAGATAATATAGGTGTTTTTGCTTGAAGCTGGACTATACTAAGTACAGTTCTGAGCCCAATAACAACAAAATGTATTCTACGGAGGCTAAAGATGAAATTCTCATGGTAACATGGTTAAAAGATGCAGAAACGGATCCAAATTTGGAACACCATAAATGATCTTACTAATGTATATGTACAAAGAAAACAAGAATAGTAAGGAATTTAATTGGCTGAAGAAACATACAGGCTTTCCAAACTTTGATAGCTCGGAAGCTTTAGCTCTCTGTTGACCTGGATAACCTATCAGGAAATTGAAAGAAGTAATAATTGAGAAAATCTTATCCATATAAAGACAAAACAGGGGAAGAAGAATTCAACTGCAGATACATCTAAATCTTGTTTTTGGAAAGCAATTGCCTTCCCTTCAGAAGATCAAGAACACACCATGACATTGTGACTTCAACTGCTAGGGAACAACTCTGATCATCAGATATGTCCAGATTTTTCTCTAAATCACTTCAGAGATATTATAATGATTAGTGTGAAGTGTGAACTTGGTGAATTAAAAACAGATTAATGTGCATACTACATGTTGAATACAACAAGAGAATAATACTACACAAGGTTTATACTGATAACATTGTAAAACAAAGCCTTAACAGTCCCAAAACAATAAAGAGAAATCAGCAAGCTAAAGTACCTGCAAAAATAACAAGGCCATCTGATGATACTCTTGCCAAGTCTGGAAGGGTCCTATTCAGGTACTTCGGAGACAGGTAATCCAATGCATCAGAGACTAAAACAAGAGAAAATGATTTTGGTCGGTAAGGTAAAGGAAATTTGATATCAGCAACACGCACGATGCCCTTGCGGACAAGGCTCTTGCAACTACTATCTGGGTCCTCTAGATCATAAGGCTCAATACCCCAAGCTTCAATTTCCTCTTCTTTCAACAATTTAGAGACCACCGAACAAGTTTCAGGACCCACATGTAGAACTTTTTGCATGCTGTCACCATATGCTTTCTTTAGAAATGGTATCGCTTGCATAACTTCTGATGTGCATGAGACATCTACAAATTGCAAACTCTAGATCCTTTAAATTTTGAAAGTGAGGAGAAAACAACCCATCAGGAAACACCCTTAAATTTATAACATATGCTCTCAAAATATAAACTGGGAGCAACAAACATTTTTTTTTTCTCAGAATATAAAATGGCAGTAACACAAAGGCATCAAAATTTTGCCATGCAGTACAAATAAGATCAACTACATTCGCATACTTTAAAAATAATAACTTCTTCATTGATCCTTACTGTATGTTAGAAGCTAGTGATCAAAATAATTATAAGCATTGAAGTTACGTTGACCAAATATAAATTCATTGAAACACAATAGCTACAGTATGTTGGGATCAGCTCAACGAATCCTTATGTTTGGAGGAAAAAACGTAGAATGTCAGATATTCAAGAATAGCAAGAGTCCATTGATAGCTTGAAAGGTGTTGAAGGTGAGTAAGCCATAAATAATGAGGAGATATTGTGATAGAATAGGTGGAAGGTACTTGTGGCATGGACAGTTGATGCTTTTGTTATAGCAATGAAAAGGTATCCGCCGCAAGCATACATACAGGCAACTGGTTTCTTGACTTGATATGACAAGGAACCCAAACTGCAAGCATATTCTATTCATTCAAGATACTAACAAGCATTCAAAAGCAAATAAGCTCTTCAAGAAGAGTGAATCAAGTTCGTTACTATCAGCAAAAGGCAAATATGTGGGACACACAGGAACTCATGAACCCTTGATCAGGAAATATGTCTAGCTCATTTAGCATAAAACCAGAAGATGCCCTCAAGATCTGACTTTCAATATAATACAGACTGACAGGATGGTGATCCTCGTACAAGCTATGAAATAACGCTTACAGCTACTAAATTTATGGCACCATTCTACTGAAAAACACATATACTAGGAGATAGAAACATGCATAAGCACACTACATTAGTTGATTTAATAAATCACACAAGAGCCCACCTTCACCAACACGGGAAACATCTCTAGCGCCACCAAATCCACCTGAACATGTTTAAAAAAAAAAAAGGAATTTGAGTAGGAATGCAGCATCAACCAACAAAAGAAGCATCAAAAGTTTAGCTGTCTCAAAAACAAAAGAAGTCAACAATTTGTATTGAATCATCTGGATATCTAACCTAGGCCACCATAAGAATAAGCAATCAGAAGAAAGGCACCCTGGAAAAGATTAAAAAAAACAACCAAATCAATTAACAGGATTCCAAGACACCAATTAAAGGAGCAGCTCAAGATCTCGAAATGCATAAAAAAAGCAATACCAAAACTACAAGTCCAATGGGCAACAATGGCGTAGTTCGTGACTTCTGATGCAATGCCCCAAGAAAAAGGAAGGCTTCCGCTGTCGGCAAGCCTCCGAGAGGGATTCACTGCTCTCCTCGACATGGCTTTTCAACTTTCAGACAATATGCTCACAATTCCTACCAAAATAAAATGACACAAACATTAAATTAAGCGCACAAAAAAGTCACAAAAACAAATTCCAAGCAAGGATCGAGGAGCAAAACCTGAAATTTTTCAGAGCTGGAGGATTAGAACGTTGGATCTGGAGAAACAAGTGAAGCAACTAGATCTGGAGCCTCTCTCTGGCTCTCTCGCTTTTAGCTGGCGTCCAGTGTGGAACAAAGAAGAATAACACGAGAGACTGGAGAGCGATGTTACCTTGTGAGATGCCCCCTCTCAATGTCCAGAACCCACACCAGTGAAGACGGATGGTCAAGATGCTCGCTGTTGGCTAGTGATTGTTCGCAGAGCCGTTGGATCTTAACAGAGGGGTGAAAAATCCCTTTAACTGAATTAATTAATTTATTAATTAATTTGATGAACAATAATGATCCACACATTAGTGTGATAAGTTAATTTATTAGGTCACGTATTTAGTTTTAATTATAGGAAATTAAATTAAAAATGAAAACTAAATAAGGGGATGAAGTGGTAATATTTACGATGACTGCCATCGATCACCGAAGGCGAAGGCGATGCCTCTTTGAATGAACTCGGAAGCCCTTTTGCGTCAACGAAATCAAACGAGGGTTCCGAAAGACGAACGGAATCCATGGCGGAAAGCTCATCGTCCCCGCAAAAAGGACTGCAAGGTCCGGCCGCCGGGGATCCAGTCCAGTCATCGAATAGCCAAAACCCTAACCTTTCGTCCCCGCAGATCCACCCTTCTCCGTCCATGGATATGCCGCAGATGTCCTCGCCGCAGTTGCCGTCATCTCAACCGCAGATGAGCCCGTCGCCGTCCATGGATTATGTCCAGAAGCAAGCATTGCCGGCTGGGGCGCAGCAGAACGGGATGTCTGCGACTGCGAGTTTTGGGGTTCAGGCTGGGCTTCAGAGGACTGGGTCGATGCCGAGGATCAGCCAGTTGCAGCAGCAGTTTGGGCCAGCAGCGGCAGCCAGCGCGATGCGGCAGCATTCTGGTATGTATGCCGGGCAGATGAGCTTTGCTAGCCCCCAAATCCAGCAGCAGCAACAGCAACAGCAACAGCAGCAGCAGCAGCAGCAAATGGGCGGGGCGATGTCAAGGTCGGGAATGATCAGCCAGGGAGGGCAGCTACAAATGGTTTCCGGCCAGTCGCCGGGGCATTTCAATCTACAGTCGCAGATGCTTAACCAGGTATTCAGCCACTTCTCATTGTTTCTGCTTTTCATGTGGAAAGATTAGTTGGGTGTCTTTCTTTTTTTTTTTTTTTTTTTGGTGGGATGACTCACTCCCTTCGTTGTAGCCGAGGCAGAAGATGAGTTTAGCCCAAGGTTCGCAATTCCTTCAAGGGAATACATCGGGGCAGGCATTGCAGGGCATGCAGACGATGGGGATGATGAACCCGCTTGCCATGAGCTCACAGCTTAGAGCCAATGCGCCTCTTTCGTATGGGCAACAACGTTTTACTCCCGGGCAGATGAGACAGCAGCAGCAGCAGCTATCACAACAAATGCCTCTCGCATCTCCTCATGTATGTTCAAGCAAACGTTAGATCAAAACCCTTTTTTTCTTCCTTTTTTGAAAATATCATTTCTTTTGATCTCGGGCAATCTATGTTTTATATTAAAGCCATTATCTTCTAAACTTCACTTAGTTAAGCGTATGAGATTTAGATACCTTGCTTTATTAGTCCGTTAGGATTCCGGCAACAATTCATCCCATAGAGTGAATCCATTATTCATTTTAGCAAAAGCTATCACCATTTTTCTGTTTTTATTATGCAATCCCATGAGAGTGCTGGTGCACGAGAAGAGTTCTCGGAACTTGTTCTGTGTTTTTTCTCCGGATGGATTCTTTAACTTTTATTTTTATTGGACATGTTGAGTACATTTAATGGCCGCATAGAATTTCCTGGACATTTTGTATGGAACCACATGACCTTTATGTGTCATTTATCTTGCTCGTTCCTCTCTAGAAACTTCCAGGCTGTTTGTCCACTCCCGAATACATTGATGCCAAATAATGAAAAATTCCTGTCATGCCATGTCCATATGGTGTCGTTCTTTTCCTAGGGTAAGTCATATCCTTTTTTGTTTCATTGACTTCATTGATTGTGAGGTATAGGATATGGCATATTTAGTACCTTTGCTAAATAAGGTCGTATAGGTTTGATTTGCTGGAATATGCAGAACCTACTTTTCTCATTTTTTGTGAATTAATGTTTTCAAATGATTGTTTGGTTCAATGCGTATTACTTCAGTTAAACATTTAATTTATAGATGTTTTCCAGAGAATTCTCATCTCTATCCATTTATAATCATTAATCTATCGCACAGAAGTTGTCTAGTCAGACCTTACCAAGGGCATCATCTCTAGCAGCAATGAATCCCCAGTTATCTGGATTAGTTCAAAATGGACAGGGAATAGCGCAGAATAGTCTCTCACAGCAGCAGTGGCTGAAGCAAATGCAGCCGGCAATGTCTGTATCTGCATCTGCTTCATATCCTCTTCAACAACAGCAGCAGCAGCCGCCGCCGCAGCAGCAGCAGCAGCAGAGGCAGCAACAAGGATTCTTGCCACAACAACTATCTTCGTCTCAGCTGCATCAAAAACCACTGAATCTCAGCCAACAGCAACTTGCCCAACTGGTGCAGCAGCAGCAGCAGCTGGGTACTCAGCAGCAACAGCAGCAGCAGCAGCAACAACATCTGCTTCAACAACACCACCAACAACAACTGCAACAACTACAGCAGTTCCAGCAGCAGCAGCAGCAGCAACAGCAACAGCAACAGCAACAACAGCAGCAACAACCACCTCAACAATCTCCAAGGATGCCTGGACCTTCGCTCCAGAATTCATTGACTTTGACAGGAGCTCCAGACATGACTACTTCTGGCACAACAACACCTGGTGGAAGTTCAAGCCATGGAACAGACACAAATAGTCAACTACTTGGAAAGAGAAAGATACAAGATTTGGTTTCACAGGTTGTCAAATTTGTTTCCAGAAATCATATTTTTTTCGCATGACATATACCTGACATGTTTTTAATTTTCTTTGCGAAGGCAGAGTAGCTTTTGCAATCAGTTATTGGTATTGTTGGAGTCTAAACTACGGAATTTCTGTAGGTGGATGCCTTGGGTAAGGTGGACCCTGAAGTTGAAGACCTCCTTCTGGAAATAGCTGATCAGTTCATTGAGTCAGTAAGTACATAAACAATTGTTATTCTCAGTCAACATAATACAATGCAATTTTTTTAGTTACATTGTAGTTTTGGATTCTGTATCTCATTTATATCATTACTTTTTTTTGGCTACATAAAGTTGGCAGTATCAGGCTTTGAATTTTCACGTCAGATTTGTTTGTATTCTTTAATTTGCACATCAACCATTAAGAGTCAACATTTTAAAAATTGTTAAATTGCCTCAACTTTTTTGACATTTTTTTTTTCATTTTATCTGCATGTCTCATATCAGAAAATGTTGTTCTTGTCTGCATGCCATGCTAATAGAAAACATCATAAGGTTTCCCTATATCATGCTATGGTTCCAGAAATTGATTTTGTTTGCCACTTTGAAATCCTTTCCAGATTGTATGGTTTGTCTCTTTTTCATAATTTGTACTAATGTTCTGCGAATTACTTCTTTTTGACAAAACCTTTTTTCCAGGTTACCACATTTGCCTGCACTCTGGCAAAGCATCGGAAATCTTCAACTCTGGAGTTGAAGGATCTATTGCTGCATCTTGGTGTGCAACTTACCTATTTGACATGTTGCCACATTTCCATGTTTGTTAATTTAATTTGTTAAGAAGGATTTAATCAGTGATATATAACTTCAGTCTGGTAACTGACATGCTACTTGTTTTTTCCCACTGATATAAATTTCAATTATTGATCCATTGGCCTTTATTTTAATCTGTGTTTTATCTTTTTTTTAAATACAAAGGGTACATTGCAGCCTTTAATTTTGACTTTTCATGGTTTTCTGGATTGAAACAAAATTACGTAAGAACATCAGACCTCTTTTTTGCCTTCTGAGCCTAATTGGATGACAACTTTGTGCAGAGAGAAATTGGGACTTGAAAATTCCAGGTTTTACAAGGAATGAACAGCAGCAACACGCAAGAACCGTAAGGAGTTTCTTTAATTTTCAGTTTTTTTGTCAAAAAATATTGAATAAAAAATATATTCTAATTTTCTTGTAGAACCAATAAAAAATATCTTCTAATTGTCTTGAGTCTTTCAAGAATGTTGAGGGGGTGCTCTCTAGGGAAGTACATGTAGTATTATGTTATTTATGAAACAAACTGCTTACCGATACCATCTTAGATCAAAAAAGTATCAATCAGGTTCAAGAAGGGCCTTTTTACACATGGAAGTTGCATGCAATGATGCTGGCTATTGAGCTAGGTCCTGCAGACAAATAAACCAAATTTATGCACATTTTGTATTATGGTTGATATGATCTTGGATAGTTTAATTAATAGTTCAGTTCAGTCTGATTTTGGATTATGGTGGATATGATTCCGCAGACATTTAATTCCACCTAGTTCTTCAAACATTTTTAACTTGTTGCAAAAATTATACAGAGTGTTCCTCTTATAATGAAGATGAAAACATGCTAACTTTTCTTTCTTAACATGTGCAGTTGGCAAATGACATCCACGAGAAACGATTGGAAATGGTACAAGCTCTGATGGAGTCTCAAAATCCCAAGAATGGTCTTGCCACTAAAGTTACTGCTGGAAACCAGTTTGCTAGTGAATCAACAATTAATCGTCCAATGAAACCTTCACCTAGTTCAGAACAGTTGGTTCTGCCTGCATTGGCTTCTCAAATGTTGCACAAAATGCAACGGTTTTAGCTTTCTGGCAACCTGACCACCATAGCTTGTAATTAATCTGCACCATCTCATTTTCTTGGTTACAATTAAAAATATTGTGATCTGGTGTTAAGTTTCAGTTTTTCCCATGTGTTTTTCTCTCCAGTGTACAGGCAAACCCCCATGGCTCGGAACTAGTTTTCAACTAAGCTGGTCGCTTCATCCAACACCCTTTTCTAATATTGATTAATTTGTGTTTGTTATCTTCTTGATGTACGTGGTACTTTCATGATTATAGAATAGCAAAATATTGCCCATAAATATAAAGAATAGCAAATTATTTGTAACATTGTCATAATAGAGCAGCTGGCTGGTTCTGAAAAGAAAGCAAGGTAGTGCACGAGTGTATGGAAAGTCGTCTTTTTTATTATTCTTATTATTTTTATGTTTGACATATACAAGCAATTGTTGAAATAATTTTCTGTGATGATTCGCTGAGTTGAAAAGCAGTTTGGGATTTTGTTGTCAATTTATGCATTTTGGGCAATAAAGCCCCCATGAAAACATGAGATGAACATTGAGACGAGGATCTTTCATTGCTGCATTTGAATTTGGAAGTAAATAAAAGAAAATTAGATATCTGAAAGACCATCTTGATAGTCTAATTAATGTTGGTGTCAGCTTACAACAAAACACTCTTCTAGTACTGCCACCTGAATTAAAAACCTCTGGTGGCCGAGAAAATAACTTCGTTAAGTAGTTGACCGTTTTCCAATCCACAGAATAAGGAGTCATGTTTGTAATCCATGCATCCAAATAAAACGGCATGGCAAAACAATGTTCAGGTTAAAGTGGGCGATTCGGCAAGAACCGAAGTGTGCCACCAGCCACAGGAGATATTGGTTGCACAGCAGGTCTCCCATCCGAACCATAGCGGGTATATTCCGGTCGATTGCATCACCCAAGCCAAGCTGTATATTCACAATGAGGACCAAGTTTTTTAATCCAATGCAATCATCATCTATCAAATAAGCATTATTGCATACCTGACCATACTTGTTCCAACCCCAGCAGAACACCTCCCCATCCTCTAATAAAAATCACACAGCAAGAGCAACCTGTCAGCATCTTTCCTTATAGTAACACTGAACATACTAACGGCTCTTCTGGTACTCAGAAACCTTACCAGTAATAATGGCACTATGCCGAGCACCACAAGAGACTATCTTGGCTTTCTTGTTCTCCAAACATGGAGGGTTCACAAGTTTAGGCAAAGTCTGCAACTGCGAATAGAAAACAATGGTGAAAAACTTCACACGGTTTTAACTGACAATAACAGCTGAGATAGGTGGTACTCACCTCAGCTTGATCAGAACCTGTTCCCAGCTGCCCAAACTGGTTCCCACCAAATGCATAGATGGCACCATCAGCAGCGATGCAAATGGTATGCCACAAGCCAGCAGCAACTCCTTTTATTCTAACAGTGAGAAGAGATGGGACACATTTTGGACTCAACTCATCATCAGTACCACCTTGCCCGCACTAGACCAGAAAGGCATGGAAGCATTGTGAGTGAATGAATTTCATCATTAAAAACTTGTGAATGGAATCTACAAAGCAGTGTGAAACTAAAGATATTATCTCAAATTTATAGACTAGTGCAGCTTCAATATTGTGAAATTCAGAATAGCCTAAGGAAACTTTGGGAGATAAGCATGGTATGGTGAGATTCAAGGATTACCACCCAGGTTCTAAAAATACAGTTGCATCAAAATGTTTCAGTTGAAACTATTTGGTGTCAGCCAGCAGCAGGGTATTTCTCCTAAAACAACCAATAAAATTTGACAATCGATGTAAGAAAACTAAGAATATGAAGCATCTATGGAAAAGCACCATCAGATGGAGGATATGAAGCAATTAGTTGCTTGAACTTCAAATTATTAGTAAAAGATCAGGTGAGAAAATTATTTTATTTTATTTTTATTTTTTTGCACAAATGCATGCCTTTAACTCAGCTTCCCCATTCACAGAATCTGCACACAGCTACAAACATTCATAGCTGCAAAAGGGAGAGTATGAAAACTAACCTGTCCATGAAGCCCCCAACCAAAAGTTAGTAATGCACCAGTATCTGAAAAAAAATGAATAAACAAATGAGTATAATTTGTTTAAGGGCCGGCAGAGTCGAAGTACTGAACTAGAGATCAGGAATACCAACAACATGAAGAGAAGTTACACTGCTAGTGGCTCAGGTCTCTTTAAAAATTTAAAATCTAAAAATAACGCAGGTTATAAATCTAGCTGACAGGAAATTATTAGTCTTGAGACCACAAAAAGGCTCAGAGTTGGAAATGACAAAAAGAATAATCATGTTCTAACAAATGATTGCAGGCATGTTTACATAAAACAAAATAGCTCAAGAAGAGGGGGCTAAAATGCTGAAGGTAATCATGATACGAGGAGACTACACCCATATGAAAGAGAGATTTAACTATAACACAATGATCGCAACATAATAGCTGAACAAGCCAGAGAGAAATTAACAACAGTTCTTCCAATGATGCTTACGTAAATATTAAAATTTGAACTACTGTGCAAGGGAAAACTTGGCACAGAAAAGTTGAGCAAACAAACTACAATACTGATATTCTGCGACATATCCGGCATAGGAAAACACGAAGCAAGAAGAGAAGTGAAAGAATCAAACTAACCAGTGACAACAATGCTGTGACGCCCCCCACATGCAATGGTCTTCACGTAGCTACCAATGACCTTATAAACCTGCTCATCTGAACCTATGTTCCTTCTCAAAGCTGCTGGTCGGTCAGTCCCATAAGAACCCATTTCCAATGCAAGGAACTGGATGAGGGAGATGACACCAAGCGAATCACGAGAACCTAAACCGAGCTGCCCTTCCCCACCATAGCCCCAACCCCAAACCTGGCCAATGTCTGAAACATAGGAAAAACATATCAGCAAGTCTTGTGATGAAAGTTTTCAATCAAACTAAGAAGAAGCTATAACATGCAAGCTCAAATGCAATCGAAGAGATGCAACACCTGACAATGCCAATGTATGACGGCCACCAGAAGCTACCGCTGTAATCCTCACACCTGTTTTGAGAGTTACCAGACATGGAGGAGCTGACAGAGTCTCATCACCGGATGTTGAACTTTCTGGTCCTTGTCTAGATGAAGACAGTCTCCTGCGCTTTGCACTTTCCTCTGCGCTTCTGCTTTCATTACTTGATTGAGTTCCACTACTTGACCTGGGGTTCACTGAAATGCTTTGCTTTTATTACATCCCTCTTGTTGTAGCATCCAAGGCAGCAAAACTCTTAACTGAAATTGTCTTGATCACCGAAAACATACCCTCTTTTTCATCCTTATCTGGGGAAGTTCCGTGTTTTGGTCTACAATGATCCTCCCAGAAGGTACACACTCCTTCCAACCCCATGTGTAGACTTCTCCAAAAGCTGCTTCCAGTGAGCAGAAAAAAATGAGATGTCATATTTTCTTCTTAAACGATGAATGATGAACTTTAACTTTCTACGCATTGATTGCGAAATCATACATATAATGAATTTTCAATTAAAAAAAAAGAAGAGAAACCTGTAACTGCTGCGCAGTGAGCCCACCCAGCAGCAGCCTTCACTATAGCTACTTCAGTGGGGAGAGGATACGCTTCTGGAATGTCCTAAGTAAATAATTGAAACACTTGAATTCCTTGCAAAGCTTCAAGTTCTGAAAAAAATAAAAAGACAAAGAGAAAACAAAGAAGATGAACAAATAAGGTTGTGGTAGTACCTCATGCTTCCCTGCAGTCAAATAACTTTGGCCCATGTCATCGGTTGAACCCCAAGTAAGAAGCTTGCCAGAGTCTGCTTGAAAGAAGAAGAGATGATGTGAATCTTTAACAACACAACCAACATCTCAGTTCTGAATTACAGCTACTGGAAAGATTTTCGAACCGCTGCAGCTAAAAAGTGTTAATAGACCTCATAGAAAACTTCAAGCTAAATCCATTTTCCACTCATTGATCCAATATATACAAGCGAATAAAAAGCACAAAAGCCACATAAAATGCTCAATTTTGTAGATACATATCTCAAATACAACGACCATCACTGGAGAATGCATCAGTTAAAAACAAAACACTACATTTACTATTCAAAATCAAAACTCGAGAAGTAAAAAAAAAAAAAAAAAACAAAAACAAAAGAAAAGCTATCAAGCAAAAGAGTCAGTGGAGACTGCAGTAGCGAGACAGAAGGAAATTAAAGCTGGCGAGATACCTGAGATAGCCATGGCAAAGCCGCATCCTCCGCCACACACATCCCTCCACGAGTCCCCACTGGTTGAAGAGCCTGGCAAAGGGACAGCCATCGGGTGAAGAAGAGGAGATCTCTGAGGTAGAGGCTCCAGGAAGGTAACCCCACACCCAGCACCATCAGCTTCTTCTTCTCCTCCTCCTCCTTCTCACCGACCTCCATGATCTTCCCCTTCCCCGCGTCCTCTTCCATTTCGTCTCCCGCTCACCCACCATTCATCTCTCTGTCTCTCTCTGTGTTCCTGCTCTTTTGGCTGCTCTCTGCCTAGGAAGAGCAAAGTGGAAGAAGAGCCCTAAATGACGCCTGGGGAGAACGTCGGTCGCCACGTCGGATGAACACGTGGAAGGGGTTGTTGCAGAGGTGGCGTTCGGAGGACCAATAATTGGTCTGACGGATCCTGGCCACGAATTCGAGCAGAAGTTTCTGGAAGGCGACTAGAGGCTGCAACCGGAAATTTTTTTTCTTGATGAAACGTGGCATATAATTAGACGTGAAAAATGTTCATGTGTTTGTATACCGTCCTTTATGCGTTCTGTTTTTTAGTAAATCTTTTTCTTAAGTGGGCGCTTCCAAATACCAGAAAGAAGAAAAGGCCCATTCAACACAACAACAGCCCAAGACAGCAAGACTATGGATAATACCGTGAAAGAAGATTAGTCCCACATCGGTTGGTGGGATGGATGGACTTAAGCCGAGTGGTGAATAAAACGAAGGAGAAGAGCAACGTTTAGTCATACTTACCTGGACGGGGTCTACGGATGACCAAGAAGGTCCGTGGCCTAGGCACGTGGCCCCCATTGCACTTCGGGGGTGCGCTTGCTCACCATCTACCCAAAGGAAGTGGTGGAGTGGACGTCATAATTTGTGGTAGAGGGGGTACGCGCACGCGCAGCCCCTGCCCAACTCTTAACCTCAAGGCTTCATTTATGTGACTGAACTAAAAAGCGAAGAAACAAACATGGTTCGCAAAATTCGTTTAGTGGCCAAAGTTGGGCATGAGAGAGCATTGGATCAGTTGAATTCCCTACTACATTAATGAGGTGACGACAGCCAACATACTTGAGGTTAGCTATTGGCCCGCAATATACTTTGAACCAACCCGTTGGTCAACTGTTGCTAGCACCTATATATTACAAAAATGAAAAAAACAAAAAGCGAGGCTCTAGTCTGTATATCTATCCATCATCACAGTTTAAGTGCAAAAAATAATCAATTATCACGTACCTCCCTGCATATGGAGACTAATCAATGCAGAGAGATTCCCTCAAGTCTTAGCTGATGGATTTTGCGCTGGCTAACTGGCTTACCTGGGCAAAGCTTATCTCACCAGTCTTACAGGATGCCTTGGTGAATCTATTGTTGAGAATGTCCTAACATAACCAGGTTTGTAAATGGTTGAAGGGCTGCCCAGGACTTGGCAGGTTTAAGGGAATTCAATAAAGTTAGTTGAAGAATTCTTAGAGTGACAAGCAGGTAGAGATGAGTCTTGCAATACTTCAAATAATGACCCATAAGATGCTGATCTGCTGATGTTGGTGATCAAGGCATGAAGAGTGAAACAGTAGGGCCTGGTTGATGACGGTTGTTAAGCTTGTCTCCCAATGCATTTCCTCCCCCAAGTTTCAGGAGTTGAAGAGCATTGAAGATGCGCCAGGTGCTGGCAGTTATTGGAAGAGTATCAGAAAAGTCTTCCTGCGTGACCAAATTATCAGCAAGAAGTTTTGCATGAGAAATGAAGATGGTTGTCACAATACAAAAAGAACCAAAGAAGTAAATGTAGTATCCGCAAGCAGGTAAATGAATTTAAAACTTAACAACCGGTGAAAGCTATCAGAAGCTAAAATTTTCACAAATATCTGCTGCTATTGAACTCTTAATTTATAAGTATCTGTCTTACTCTTATGTTTAGGGAAATTTCATCCTGATTCTAAACAGAATGAGCTCTTGCTGAACAACCAAAAAGCTCCATATAATGTATGCCATTGTCAATTTTAATATATAAAAAAAAAATTGAAAATTTATCACACGCATATTAGCGCATCGATAGTACAGTAAACAGCAAGCAAAAAACCAAAACATATTTGACAAACTAAGGAACTAACCTGTCCAGTAAGCTATATTTGAAACTCACTCTGGTCAACGTCCACCTTCAAGCAAAATCTCCTATAAGAAAATTGGGGTGAGGTATAAACAACAAATTATAGATTTTGAGAACAGCCAGTCATGGAAGGAACATAAAGTTATGGGGAAAAATATTACTAACCACACTTTCTATTGATCAACAACAAAAGAAGCAGCAAACCTTAGTTATATCAACCATTAATAATAATAATTTGTAGAAAAGAATATATATAAACTTTGAAGTACTAAAATAACAGTTTTCTAAAAGTTTGGATGTTTTATAGAATTAATTGTAAGCTCTGATTATTATTCTGGCCTGAATTTTTAATTAGACTAAGGTTGTTTGTTGTTATTATTCATTCAGTATATATTCATTATTCTTACTTCTAAAACCTAATACATTACATCTGTTTATTCTCATTCCTATTCCACTTGTCTTTTCTCATTTGCATTTATGCTTCCATCTCAGACGGAGGAATGAAACACAGAAGAAAAATTCCATCATGGAGGGACCACCACTTTAGAATCTGAGGGCTCCTCTGCTGCCAGACCACAGCAGCCCATGGGCGCTGGCAGCTACCTCTTTGGCCTCAGCTCCATGGAAATGGCGAGAAACTTCCACCACCTCAGAGGATTTGCCAGATGGGCGCCACCACTCTGGGTGTGGAACTGTTTCTTTTACAGTCTCAAAGTGCTGTCAGCTGGAAGGAATTCGTCAGAGAGAGCAGCTGAGAAGATTGCACAAAGCTTCCTCGGGTCCTGATCTCGAATTCTTCAAATGCGTACAGTTAGTCTTGTTTGTTTTATCTCTTTGATTTTGATTTTCTCAGATCTATTTCATTGTCTGATCGTCATCTCGATCTTAAAAGGGGCGTATAGTTCGGAAGATGGAATTCGAGCATCCTAGGTGAGGGCTTTCTCTTCTGATCTCGCTCTGTATGCAAATTCCTAGCTTTTATTCTATTATCTTCTCTTTTGGCTGCCGAGAGATTCATACGGAGCTCCCATCTCGAATTCAGAGCTCGAGAGTCAGGCTGCTCCGAATTAGAAGCTGAAAATCAAAACTATTGTCCATGGTATCTCCTTTTCCAACAACTAAGCTGCACAAATTTATGCATGTTCCAATCTGATAATTTGTTGCGTTGCCTGCTGGCTTAGGGGCAAGGGATGCTGAAAATGATACATTAGTCAAGCGAGTGAATGAACTGGTAATCCAGGGAAGCAGAGGAATTTGAATGCTTGTGTTAGTTCTATAGTTCTGTATCTGTTGGTTTCATTCAGACCTTTGATATGCAGGAGAACAACGTTTTGCCTGGGTTGAGAGAGAAAGCTCAAGGACGTCTCTATGAAAGATGCGGCCTTTGTGGCGAGGCATGCACAGTTGCTGCTGTCCAGCATGAACTCAGCTAAGTTGAGCTTTGTTTCTTCCATTTTTATCCTCATCCAATGGTGTTTACATATGTAGGAGGACGCTCTATCCCAACTTCGGACAATGAAGCGCCAAAAGGAGGCTGAAGAGGACCAGTACAGGAGTACATATTCAGTGTTTATTCATGTTTGAACGTTTGAAGATTATTTTTGTTCTTTTGATGACTGTTCTCCTCAATAGGCTGAAGAGGATGCTGCCACATTGAGAGGCGGAGTTGAGTGCTCTCCAGCCTTAAAGTTTGGTCATTTGCGCCAGAGGAGTTTCTCTCTACCACGGGCAAGTCTCACGGAGGATATTGCTGCAATGGAGAAGGAAATATTCAATTTGGGGAGTGGTTTTCGGGGTCCTTTTTCTCTCTCCATATTCTCTTGAATTGGCAGCCTGCTTCTCCTATTTTTATTGCTGCTAAAATGCATGGTAACATTACCCTTAAAGTCACAATTGAACTGCAAGAACAACAGAAATTAATGATGACAGCTCCGGCTTCCATCTCTTATGGCTAGAAAAACAAATGCTGCGGAGAAGTATAAAAATTGTCCAAAAAGGCTTCAGGTAGATATCGAAATAAGCCAGTATGTTCAAATTACAGTCTGTTTTGATTAGGCCTTCACTCACTTGTGCTGATTTATAATCAAATAATAAATAAAATAAAAAATACTGGAAGTTACACAACTCTTATT